>JAWNLU010000978.1:0-358223 GCA_035042165.1 Drosophila kuntzei
GACTGACACATCATTTTGCGAAATTCCACCTGTAAGTGCGTCAAATTCAGGTCAAAGGTCAGGGAATTGTTTTGTATGAAAAAGTTTTTTGTTTCTTAAGTTTTCATATTAGTTGTTTGGAACTGTGTCTTACATTCTGATCAAATTTGGTCAAAGTCGGATTATAAATATCGGATATTATATAGCTGCCATGGGAACAATCGGACGCAAATTAACCATTAGTATGACAAACTTGGCGAGCGAAACGAGCAGGGGGCAGAGCCCCCTAGTTTAAAATAAAAATGGATCCTTTTACAGAATACCACGCACAATGAGGACATCTCAGTTTCTCTTATGCATCTAAGCCATATTTTTCGAATTCTTTTAAAATCTTAATTGCGATCTCTGATTAAAAGCTTCATTAAAAAGAGCATATGATGAATATAGAGATTTAAAGCACAGTAAATTTGTAATTACATTTGTTCAGCTCTAGAAAAATCAAATAAAAAAACGAAAATAAAAGCTTTAAAAGCATTTCAAAGATGGAGTGAAATCATTTAAATAAAATAAAATTTTGACTAGTGCAATAATCATAATTTTTTACAACTTCTAACACTAGGAATTGAAATAAATAACTCAATAAATAAGCATTGTATAATGTTGGAAATATCAAAGCACATTAATAAAGCTTAAAATTCAGATTTAACTAAAATTTAACTAGAAAAGAGTTTTCTGGGCACGTTGAACCCGATATTTATCTTAAGTGAAATCTTTTTAGCCTAGTCTTATATTCCGCAAGGACTCTTAAGGCACATTAAAGCCAAAAATATCTGCAATTAAGAGCACATTTTATTAATTCATTTATTGTCAAGCTATGACAATGTATATTGAAATTAAAAATTGTAATAAATTATATTTAAATGTGAGTGCTCTGGGAATATGATGAATACTTGACTTGCCAGATAAATGAACTGTGACTCATTTCTGCTCAATTTAGCGAAATATTTGATCCAAATAAGTGAAAGCTTGAATTAAATGTAATGCAATTGAAATTGTATTTATTTATATTTGCCCTCAGATACAAAACACAGCAAATAAACAAACGTAATAAATTGCACAAATAGCTAAAACTAATCACGGATAAAAAAAAAATACAGTAACTTTTGACATTTGCATTTTGGCGTTTCGAGTTTTTTTTTTATCAAAATGCAAAAAAAAGTTGTAAGGCAAATTGCAAACCAAAAAAAAAAAAAAAAAAAAATATATATATTCGATGCTTAGCACATTGTCAACACAGTTAGCAATGCGTGTGTGGGTGTGTGTGTGGGTGTGTGTGTGGGTGAGTGTGTTTTAGTATTTTGCATAAAATTTAAATTTCATTTCTTCGATTTGGGCCAAGTCAACGAGGCAACGAGCCGAGGGTCGCTTTAAGCCAACGATTTGTATGCACGAACGTGCAGCCCCGAATCCCATTTACAACTCAATGATTTTGCAAATCACACACACACACAAAGAAGGAGATGAAGAGAGTGAGAGAGAGAGAGGAAGAGAGAGAGAGGAAGAGAGAGAGAGTGAGAATGCTGGTACCACGTTGCGGATGAGCAATTTGAAGCGCATTTGCAAATGTGGCACAACACGTACTTAAGCAGCAACATTTGCGAGGCAGCATAACGCTAATTACACCGAAATTTCAATGATATTTAGCGCCCTTCTCCGCACTTCTCATCTGCGCCTCTCTATGCGCTTCTCACTTTCAGCCAAGCAGTTGATGTCGGTGCTTTATGACGGCCATAACAATGTCCTGACTAGACTTTAAAGCAACTTAAAAACAAATAAAAAATGTTGCAAACGTGTGTGTTTGACTGACAAATACCCTGTAATATGTAATATATATATATATATATATTTTTATTTATTCAATTAAGTATTTATTTAATTATGTATTTATAAAATAATTCCTTTACTTAACTAGTTATGTATTTATTTATTTTTTTATTTATGTATTTAATTATATATGTATTCATTGATATATGTACTTATTGATATATGTATTTATTTAATTATTTATGCTTTTATTTACTTAATTAGTTATGTATTTATTTTGTGTATTTATATATTATGTATTTACTTAATTATTTAATTATGCATTTATTAATGTATTTATTAATGCATTTATTGATATATGTATTTATTGAATTATTTATGATTCTATTTATTTTATTAGTTATGTATTTATTTATTTTTGTATTTATTATTTATGTATTTACTTAATTATTCATTTATGCATTAATGAATGTATTTATTAATGCATTTATTGATACATGTATTTATTTATTGATTTATGCATTTATTTAACAATTTATTTACTTAACTAGTTATGTATTTATTTTTTTTATATATATTTATGCATTTACTAATTTATGTATTTTTTGATTTACATATGTATATAAATATTTATGCTTTTATTTACTTAGTTGGTTATGTATTTATTTATTTATTATTTATGTATTTATATATTTATGTATTTACTTATTTGTTTATTTATTAGTTTGTGCATTTATTTACTTTTTAAATTATTATTTTGTATGTATTTATGTATTTAATATTTATAAGTGCTTATATATTTATTGATTTATGTATTTATTGATATATGTATTTATTTATTTATGCATTTACTTATTTATATATTTATTTGTATATGTTTTATTCGTTTATGTATTTATAAACTTATTTATTCATTCATTTACATATTTATTTATTTATTCAATTATTTAATTATATATAAAATTAATTATTTATTTATTTGTTTCTTCAAGCATTTATGTATTTATATATTAATTTGTTTTTAAATTACTTATTTTTGCAATTAATTTAATTAAATATTTATTTCTTTCTCTTAATGCTGCATCGATTTCAATTTCATCTTCAGTCACAAAGTCTAAAAAGTGGGGTATAACAATACGCAAATACCCTGTAAACAGCATTTTGATCAGCAGGTATAAAGTTTATCGGATGACATTTATTTTTGTCTTTAAATGGTATGTTTTTAAATTGCTGTTATAGTCACAAAGTCTACAAAAATGTTGCTTATATCAATGCATAGATGCAATGCATACCCTGTAAACAACAACAATTTAATGAATTTCACTTCAAGTGTTTTTTCTGTACATCAACTTTGAAACACGCTTTACTCAGTTACTTCCTTGATTACAGGGTATACAACTAAGTTGAGCATGAACTGTGCTTATTTGTTTTGGTGCTAGACCTGAACATAGACAGAATAGTAGACCGTATCTCACGCACAATCAGCATGGGATCCCAAGATACCGACCAATTCTCCACCCTCTCTCCAACTGTCTCCAACTTTCTCCACCTTTCTCCTTTCCTCGCTTTCCCCACTTGGCCCAAAAATGCTGTCCGTCCATCTGTTGTTGTTAGTATTTTTGTTGTTGTTGTTTCTTAAAGTTTATCCGATTGTTTAATGAGCTCTGAACGAAATAGAAATCAATGATGCGAATTTTATGGGCCTTGGACTCGACTGGACTCTGGACTTGGAACTTGGGACTCTGGATATTGGACCAAGGTTCCCAGAGACACGACACGTCAATATGGTTATGCTTGGTGTTGGGTGTTTGGGTGTTGGAAATGGCGCTTTGCTTCCTGTGTCCAACACGCATTTGTCGACAAAATAATAAACAGTTTGCCAAAACAGCAGACAAAAGGCAAAAACAAAATCAAAAAAAAAACAAAAAAACACACATAAATGGTGAAAATTATCTTCGACTCAACGAAGATTTGATACCCTTACACTCTACTCAATTTTCGTTTGATTCTGCCTATTACAGCTATAAAAAGGAATTTTTGTAATCAAATTAAATCTGAATATATGAGTTAATAACTTCTTTTGTTGAGATATCTTAAAAAAAAAATAAACTTTTCTCAATCTAAAAATTATAATAATAATAATATAGTTATTGATACATTATCTATTATTTGAGTGTCATATCAGGATTATTAAAAGACAGGTATATTTCAATTTTTACGTCACAGTGTGGGAATCGAACCCAGCTATTTTTTAAACTGACATAATACAGTTTTGCGATTTCAGACATAATTTTTTAGAATGCATAAGACAATAAAAAAACACGCTCTGCGATTTTGGTAGCAAAATCTTTAGAAACAACAACGTTTTCCATACTAAATCTCAATTTTCGACCGATCGTCCCTATGGCAGCTATATGATATTGTGCACTGATTTAAATTAAATTTTATCAAAATGTAGACTGGTTAAGAAATTTCAAAAAAACAAAAAAGTTTTTCATACTACATGTCGATTTTCGAAAGATTGTTCTTAATATTTATATTACTAGGGTGCTCCGCCCCTGCTCACTTCGCTCGCGGAAATGAAAATTAGTTCTGTTAACCTTTAGTATGAGTTTGGTTAAGGTAACAATAAACAAAAAAGTTTTCATACTAAAGGTTAATTTGCATCCGATTTTTCCTATGGCAGCTATATGATATAGTTATCCGACTTTGACCAAATTTGGTCAGAATGTAAGAGACAATCCCAAACATATAATATGTAAGTATGGTTAAGATATCTTAATAAACAAAAAAGCTTTTCATACAAAGCAATTCCTTGACCTCTGACCTCAGTTAAAGGCACTTGCAGGTGGAATTTTGCAAAACGCCGTCTTATTTTACGATGAAATTGTCTCAGCTATGTTGTACCTTTAGCCGTTTGGTCTACACGTTGATGTGTCACTCAGTGAGTCAGTCAGTCAGGACAAAAAGTTTTTTATATATAGAAGATATTATTATATAAATATATATGATAAAGTCCACTGATTCCGTGAGGATAACTTTCATCAAGATAAACAGAGAGTAACAAAATTAAAATATCCACTGTAAGGGTATACAAATACTGTTCTAGCAGCTGTACGAACCCAAAGTCCCCTCGGACACTGAATTCAAGCAAACATTGGGATTGGGATTAGGATTGGGAGCAAAGAGAGGAACAGGAAGAGGGGAAGTAGTTGCTCGAACATTTGCCAACTCGATTGTTCAATGAGTTGAGAACGCAGAAAAATGTTTGCAAATATGCTAAAAGAGAACAAAACATACAAAATAGCTGAGAAAATGAAGAAAATATCAGAATGTGGGTGTTGTGTATCAATTGTGAATCAGTTATGAATAGTCCCAGTCACAATTGAGTCATCATCAAAGTTTCTCCACGAAAAACAAATACACAATAATAACAGCCAATAACTCAATAAATTTGATTAATCTGTTATTATGGAATAACTAGCAAAATAATTATACTACTATGATATTTAGTTTAATTAAAAATATAAGTTGAAGTAGAAGGGAAAATATATAATTCAGAATTACTTGTACAAAAAAACATATAATTCCTGATCGTCAGGCCTAAAATCAGAGATCCCAAATATTTTTTAACTCTTTAAGGTTGTCTGTCAAGTAATTGTTTAAACCAGGGATTAAAACTTTAACCGAAACCGAAACCTTTAACCGATAAAAACCGGTTGAAATTTGTTACCGTAGCTGAAACTGTAACCGAAAAAAAATTTTTCAGCTGTACCGAAACCCATAAACCGGACTAACCGTTTAGTAACCGATTCATTTATTAGGGTTAATTTCGGTTCTGGCCGTCGCAGCTACTGAGCAACTTTGATAACTTTGAACTGTCATAACTTTGTCAAAACTCAATTAAATTTTGTCCATTTTGAAAATTTTGAAAATTTCGGATTTTTTCGAAAAATGATAAAATTTCTAAAAAAAATTCAAAAATTTTCGAATTTTGAAAATTAACAAAATTTAAAAGCAGAACGAATTTAGAGGCAAAATCATGCATAAATTAACATTCCACATAAAAATTGATTGAGTTTTGACAAAGTTATGACAGTTCGAAGTAATTAAAAATCAGTAAAATCGAAATAATCAAAATTTTCAAACTAAATTAACCAAGTTTATATGAGATCAAATTATAATAAAATCGACATTGCATTATTACATTAACATTATTTTTCAGGCTAAAAAGAGCTTAAGTCTTTTTTCATGTAAAACAATGAATACGCTTCTTGTTTTAGTCAAACCGAAAACCTTAATTTTTATTTTTTGTGAACCGAAACCATACCGTTATTTTTAAACCGAAACTTATAAAAAACCGATAAGCGTTACGAAAGCGATACTCAAGATTTTGCATAACCGATAATCGAAAACCTTAATTCGAGCATAACCGAAACCGTAACTGAAACCGATATTCGTTTCGGTTTTAATCCCTAGTTGAAACTGAACGAAATGTTACTTAAAGTTTTGTATTCTGTGTACTGCTGTCATTGCTCAGGCATGTTTTTGGATGATCATTTTAAAAAAGGTTTATTGTATTCATACAAATATTTTAGCGATACATTTTTATTTGGTAACAAATAAGTGACCACTTACAAATTCCCTTAATGCACATAACACAAAAGTGTTATTCTTAGTTGTTATTGTATAGACACTTTTGTGTTTTGCTCCACAGAAATGCCAAAAAAAAACCGAAGAAACGGAACCAAGGGAACTATATAAATCAATAAAAAATTAAAATTAGACATACATTGAGAAACATTTCAAAGACGAGCAACGAAACAAGAAACGAAATAAAGAAATTAAAAACAAGGATAATTGAAAATAATCAACTCTGAATCGAAATTTATAGAAATAATTTGATTGTAAATTGGGGCTACAGCTGTTAATGGTCGTCGTTTGAGTTGGGGATTTGAGTATGAGATTTGAATTTGGGTCAGACCACAATATAATCTGTCTCTAATCAAGCATAAATGAATTATTTAAGACATTGCCAAAGTCTGGCCCCAAATTGCCGCAATTGAACAACATTGAAGGGAGAATGTAAGGAATATGAAAAGAGGATGAGAAAGAAAAAGAAACGATTGGCAATTTTTGTCGAGTTGTCATTTCGATTTTATTATTATTTTAAAGACATTGCAGTGTTTTATTTGATTGTTTGCTTTGATGCCCCATCGTTTTTTCAACCGTCCAAAGTCGAAGAACGATAATATAATATATGTATGTCAATACAATGGAAACTTCAACTGAGATATCAGCAAGCAGGTCAGCTGGAAAAAGCGTTCAGGGTCAATTGATTCTAATTACTTGCCCCGACTTGTTTCAAAATAGACATCATCGAGGAATCTCGGAAAAATTGGGCAACGAAATTCGATTGTTGTAGGCGTTGAAGCGATTTATGCATTCAATTGGAAATCCCTGTTGAAAGTCGACCCAAAATGTTCCATCTTCGATTTTGCACCACTCGCATTTAAGTGAACCACCTTTGAACACCTTTGGCCACCTTGAACCACCGCTGACGACCCACAATAAATGGGAGAAACAACCTTTAGGCCCACCAAATGTCACAAAATATGAAAATCAACGACAAAGCTTAGCAATTAAACATCCCGAGGCTAAAAAAATGGTGCAAAGTGGTGCAAAGTGATGCAAAGTGGTGCAAAGTGATGCGACTGTCGCCTAGCCTCGATTTGACATCGATAACTTTGTGAATTTAATTTCTATTAATTTATTTAATCTATTTAAATCTCGCCGCAAACAATCTTTTGGCACTGTACACTCAGAAAAATATGCCATCCTAAAATTAGGTACGACTTAACTTGAATTTATACCTTTTTGTTCTTAAAATTTTAAGAATGCTGCGTACTAAAAATCTTAAATTAAGTATGAATCGATCTTAAATTAAAAGTTCCGACTAGAGATGTGCACGGGCCTTTTCGGGCTTCGTGTCCCGCGAACTTCTTCAAAAAATCCACGGGCTTCGTGCCTGAAAATCGTAAACGGGCTTTATTCCTCAACTTAAAGCCCGATGTCCGGTATGCCCGAAATCTCACAACGTTTTTCTGTATGATGCACAATTAATATGAAAGAGATGCGTATCTTTTATCGATACGTATCGATATGTTTAGAATTCACGCACTAAAATTCAATTTTTGTTGGATTTCATTAAACAAATAAAGTAAACAGTGAAATTCATTAAGAAATATTTTTTTTGATATAATAATTTGGTGTCTGGACCGGGATTTTTGAAAATTTGTCCGGTCCGGGCCGTGTCTCAAAAAGGAGGCCCGTGCCCATCTCTAAGTTCCGACTGACAACTATATGATATTATAGTCCGATTTTAATTAAACTTAGTCAGAATATATAAGATTAAGCCAAATAAAAAATCTGAAAGTCTGGTTAAGATACATACTCCTAAAAACAACAGAGTTTTTAATACTAAATTAGCTTAAGATTTATTTTTAGCTAAAATAGTTTTTTTCAAGATTGAAATGAACTAAAAAAATAATATAACAGGCATCTTGTAATTTAGTGCATATGGAGTTATTTATAGATATATTGTACATATTATTAACGACGGAGTATATTAAATGCGTTTTCTACGTCTTTGGCATTTCACTTTGAGGCCGGAACATTCCACACATTTTTGGTATTTTCCTGAGCTGTGAAATTATTGGATATTTTGTTTCGTTTTCTGCTGGAATCTTCAAGATTTTGGTTTACAACTTTAAATTTGCATTCCTGCTTTGGTGGCAGGTTGTTTAATTGCGAGATCACCGCACATAAAGTCGCAGGACTGTGTCCGAATGATAATCAAAGAATTCGTTGGCAATAAGCGTATTTGTAATACTTTTATTTTTACTATCAGATGGCAGATCGGCTATTTCTCCTTTGCCCTACGCCTTAATCAAAACTATCATACAGATAACCTCACGCCTAAAGGCGTCCTGTTAATTAATAAAAGGTCCGTGAATTCTTGAATGAAAAAAAATGGTTTTTTGGCAGTTAAACATTTTATTTATCTTATTTATTTATTTTAAAATGAATTTGCATTGGATAAATAGGATAAATAGGGCCATCAACAAAGAATTGTGAGTTTCTTAATGCAAATCAACATCACCTAAATGGACACAACGTTGTTACTTGAATTCCAAAACTGAATTTTTTTCTTAAAATCGTTGTTTTAGATAGCTAAAATGGGAATCTTAATGCATCTATATTTTTCCTCATTTTGAGTTTGATTCCGAATCATTATCGCCTTTTTAGGATCCTTTGCGGCGCAACATGCATTTTGAGTGAATTTTTGTTGTTCTTTTTGGAATTCAAATCCGCACGGATATCGCTTAAATAGAACTGTAGATTTTTTTTTGCATTCTTTATATTTTTGTGTTTGTCTTTTTAATTTTAACATATTAATATTAAATTAAACATTAATGACTTATTCATTTATATTTTTGAATTCTTTTTATTTTATATCTCTCCCTTATCTATTTTTACAGGATAATTCTTAAATAAAGAGAGATATCTTGGTTATTTTAGTCACCTTTGCCGACAGTTATTTCTTATAAAGCTTTCTTATCAATCCTGGGCATTTAATTTTTGGACAGAGCAGCGATTGTAGAGATATGGACAGAACAGTCTGCACAGAACAGTCTGTGGATGAGGATGAGGCTGAGAAGGAGCAGAAGATTCACGTCTACGACATGCAATACCATTTTTATGTGCTAATAAAAGTCATGGAAATAGCCGATCTGCCGATCTACGCTAATTGCTAACGACTTCTTTGAATATCATTCGGACACTGTCTCTCCCACAATCAAATCACCTGCCACCGAAGTAGGAATGCAAATTTAAAGTTGTGAACCAAAATCTTGAAGTGCAGAAGAGTTGGAGCAATGTCTTCGTAAGTAAGTAAATAATAAAATAAATATTAATGTAATTTTGATTTAATAATAAAATTACATATTTTTATAGCAGCTCGAAACAAAAGTGGCCGATTGAGGACGGAACAGACGAAAAGACTTGGCGTGGATGGAGGAGAGTATTTTTAATTAAAAATTTTAATAATAAACTTGAATCACTCGAACCCTCTTGCTAAAGCTCTCGCGCAACGTATAAGGCGCAGAAGTTTATTAATAAAAAAAAAATAAAAAAAAATAAATAAAAAAAAATAAAAAAATAAATAATAAAATAAAAAAAAATTGAAAAAAAAATACTGCTCTTTTCAGAGTGGGATACCAGAAGGTAGCCGAACGTTCAATGAAAAATGTGATCGACTACTACTAGTCAACGCTTAAACTGCTTGAGAATTATAAGTAAAAAGTGTAAAATTAAAATACACAGACAAAAGTATGCAACAATTATTGATTTCATAACTGCCTTAGGAAACTACACTGAAAAATAAACCAACTTCTAAAATAACGCACATTCATCTTAAATAGTTAGTGCTTAAAATAAGACGATTTTAAGACCAATTTACTAATACTTACTAACAATATTAATCTAAGAAAGAAAAATCCAAATTATAAATTTTCATATCTAAATTATAAGAACATTTTGAAAGCTAGAAACTCCAGACTTTGCATAGATGAAGCGTGAATGAATCCACGATCTGTGTATATAGCGAAGATATTAAAATAATAAGTTAAGCTGTTTTATTGTGTAAGGGAGAGTTGGCAGTAATCATAAATTAATAGCAGGAAAATGCTGTTAACAAAGCTGAAATTTGGCAGACGAACGTCAGAGGGCTCCGTGGCGTATTGTACTAAGTTGCTGAATTCATAAAATTTTATGCTATAACGCAGGTCGCAGGTTCGAATCCTGCCTCGGGCAGATGGTTTTTATTTATTAATTTTTATTGTCATGTCTTATTAATGTTATATTGACATATACATTTGATTTTAATTAATTTTTCAATAAGGGTACTGCAACAAACAATATTGCTGTATATCAAATGACAAAAAAAGGTCAACGTGGCTCAAAGAGTTGAGTCCCCATACTTTGCAATCCTATATCGACATTGGGTTGGGGGTTCAAATCCCGGCTGTGCCAACTTATTTTTAAATTAAATTCAGCTGATTTTAGCTATTTGTCGGGTTCATAATCCAGCATGTTTATATTTATGAATGAATGCTCGTCTAGAAACTTCTTTTGTTTTTGTTTTATAGTAGTATAGTTTTTATAGGAATCAATAAATAAATAAATACAAAAAATAGGTTCAAATAAAAGTCATTGCATACTTTGTTTTCTTTATTTTTTCAGAGTTGCATCAATTCCCAGATTCCCAGCTAATTTGACTGTTCTTAAATGTAAGATAATAATTTAAACTGTTGAGCTTCGAAATCTGTGAATAAATTTGAGTTTGTTTTTCTCACATTTTTCTTCATATCACAATTTAATCCAAGTCAAAATTTTACAATTTTCAAATGCCTTTTTCATGTTCATTTCCGACCTATGCAATTTGCGGCAATATTATTTTTGTGTGTTTTTTTCCCAAAAAGTTTTTACTTCACTCGATTTTTGTGTCTCGTTTTACTGTGGGATTATTTTAGATAAACAGATGCAAAAGATACGTAGATACAAAGATACATGTATTTACATGTACCATATATACACATATTTTCGCACTTTGGCCACAAATGAAGAAAATGCAAATTGCGCATTTTTGCACTTGAAGTGTTGTTGTTGTAGCATTTTCTTTATTTTTCCGTATTTCCAGTTTCAGTTTGCAATGTTTTCTTCTTTTTTTTTGCACTTATTTTTGTTGCACATTATGCGGTGCCCTTTGCTTTCTGCTTTCTGCTTGCAGTAGCCACAACCACAAACACAACTCAACTACGGCATTGAGTGTTGTTGCCACACACACACACACACACATACATACACGCACATACAGACGTGTGCGAAATAATAGGAACAGCTTAAGTGAAAAGTTAGCTCAATCAGAAAGAAACTGCTATAATAATCTATTTGTCTAAAATTCTTTGTCCTGACTGACTGACTCACTGACACATCAACGTGTAGGCCAAACGGTTTTCACACAACATAGCTGAGACAATTTCATCGTGCAATAAGACGGCGTTTTGCAAAATTTCACCTGCAAGTGCCTTTAACTGGGGTCAGAGGTCATGAAATTGCTTTATAAGAAAAACTTTTTGTTTCTTAAGATATCTTAACCAATCTTACAGCTAAGAGGCTTGGAACTGTCACTTACATTCTGACCAAATTTAGACAAAGTCGGATAACTATGTCATATAGCTGCCATAGGGACAATCCGATGCAAATTAACCTTTCGTATGAAAAACTTTTATTATAAAAATTGAAAAATATTAAATATTTTTTATTCATTTCATATTGTAAATTAATTTTAATGATTAAAAATAATTTTCAAATACAAATTTGCAAATAAAAGTTTATCGTGTTTTTGAATTTGCCGTAAAAAATAACATATGTCTATTTTTTTCAATCATCTTGGAGGCTTTTTTGTGTCTCAATATTTTTAAACTCATAACTATTATTTGCGGTCCCTGCTTCTTACTCAACATATATCCATAGATTTTTCCAGGGAATAATACCTTAACCGAAACCGTAACCTTTAACCGATGAAAACCGATTGAAATTTGTAACCGTAACTGAAACCGTAACCGAAAAAATTTTTTTCCACTGTAAAGAAACCCATAAACCGAAACTCTTTTAACCGAAATAACCGTTTAGAAACCGATTCATTTATAAGGGTTAGTTTCGGTTCTGGCCGTCGCAGCTACTGAGCAACTTTGATAACTTTGAACTCTCATAATTTTTTCGAATAATACAGGTAAGTGTGTCAATTTTCGAAAAATTTAAAATAATCAAATTGAACAAAATTGAATTGCAGATCGAATTCAGAGGTAACAACATGCACAAATTTACATTAATTCGAGCATAACCGAAACCGTAACTTAAACCGAAATTCGTTTCGGGTTTAATCCATAGTTATTTCACTTTAGGTGTTCTTATTATTTCGCACACATTTGTACGTTTTACAGACACTTGCAAAAATGGGGTCAAAAGTCTGCATTTTTCAATATCACTGGCGCCGAGTTGTGGCTGCCAACACACACACATGTATATATATATATATATATATATAGATATATATGTATATATACAATACTTTGACACAGATATTGATGAATACATGAACTTGGAAAAGGGGCGTGCCGAGTGTTCTTTTACACCCTGAACTTTATGTTAAGGCCTCAAGGGTCGCACATCAAGCGATCGAGTGTTAACAAAACAACAACTTTTTCTGTACACACACACACACACACACACACAACCCTTCACACTCACACACACACACACACAATCCAGTACACATATGTATGTATAACTTACCAGGCAAATATTTGAACTTCATTATAATTACGAGCAAGCTGCATTTATGCTGGCGAGTTTTCATAATATTTAAAATACTCGTATATTACAAAGAAATGTGCGAGCAATAAAATACATTAAATTTAAAGCTCTCTAAAGCTCCACTGGCTTAAAAACGACACATTGTAACAGTAAATAGTACAAAAGTGGTCTAAAAATAAATTTAATGCAACTAAAAGCTTCTTAAAGTTCACGCAAGCTTCTTTAAGCTCATCTTTCATCTATCTGAGCAACCATAGAAATATATTTTAAAGCACACGATAAAATTTGAAAATAATTGAATATTCCGAGTATGCTTATATATATAGCTTTTATGAGCTTAAAGCTCAACAAAGCTTCTTAATACTCCTGAGTGGTAAAATTAGTCAATATATATTTAGCATTCAGCTGTTGAAAGTCATTTTTATTTTAATTAAACTTACATTTTTCAACATATACTTTACATGTACATACTTAAACATAGATGTGAGTAAATCTTGTTAAAGCTTCAAGAGACAATTAAACGAAAGCTGTTTAAAGCTCATAAAGCTTCCTTAAAGCGGCTTAAAAAGAGTTTTACTTTATTTTAAAACTGTTCAACATATAAATAAATGCTGCTGAAAGCTCATTAAAGCTTCTTAAAGTGTCTTAAAGAGAGCTGCATTATATTTAAATATTGTACAACATATAATTAATAGCTGCTGAAAGCTTATTAAAGCTTCTTAAAGCGACTTAAAAAGAGTTTTACTTTATTTTAATACTGTACACCATATAATTAAAAGGGGCTAAAAGCTCATTAAAGCTTCTTAAAATATCTTAAAGACAGGTGCAATATAATTGAATATTGTACAGCATATAATCAGTAGCAGCTTAAAGTTCATTAAAGCTTTTTAAAGTGTCTTAAAGAAAGCAGTATATACATTGCAAGTAGTTAGTGAAATAAATATTAATCTAGTTCAACAATTAATTAACAACTTTTTAAAGCACTTCAAAACAGCTTAAAGCTCCTTTGTTCAAATTTTAAGTCATATCAATATTAAGACTTTGCGTGAGTCCATTAAAAAGTGCTTAAAGCTTTCGTTTGCCTTTAAAATAATATTGATAAATTAAGAAGCTTTTTGTCCTATTTTCTATTGTTACACAACACTGTAACGAGCACATTTCCCAGATATCTTTTGTTTTTATCAGGTTTCAAGTGAGCTTAAGTGCGTCGTGTGCTGTCGGGCTTTTCAGCTTGTATCATTGGCAGTTAAGCACAGGCTTTTGGTGCTGCCAACTCGTGTTGAAATTAATCTTAGATTTAGCGCTTTTCAGTTGTGAATTGAAAATTTGAGTGCTTCAAAACAAAAAAAAAGTCAAATGAAAACCAAAAATATTTAACATTTTTAGCCTGCAATTCAATTTAAATACCCTGTAAACCATAGTGAATATACAGGGTATCAGCACGTTAAGCTATAAATATCTATGATTTATTAATCTTTGTGTATCTCAGAGATCAGAGTTTTGAGTTATACAAGATGGTTTAAATATGGTTACAGGTCAGAAAGTTAAATTTTAAATATCTCAGAAATAGGAGAATTTAAGAAGTTGGCAAGTTTGTTAATATATACTTTCTAGCTATGCATACACTGATAAATTTATATATATTTTTAAAAGCAGAGAAAAAATAAATTTTTGTTTTTTTCAATTTAATGAAACTTTTTCGTTTTCATACGAAAATCGTACTATTTTGAAGTTTTATTTTTTATAAGTGTAGGGTATATTTTAGCCGCGATCTGCCCTTTCACACCTTCAGTATTTATTTTTCGATTTCCAATTTTATTTTTACACGAGTATTTTGTTTTGTAATTCGAATGATTATTTGTACACAGAGGGAAAAAATCAAGTATTTCGTACTTAAAACGACACTTTTCGAACTTGATTTCTCACTAAGATTGAAATTACTAAAGTCGATCTTATTTCAAGTACGATATTTTAACTTGATTTAAGTACAAATGAACTTGATCCAAGTCCTTTTAATTCTGGTATTGAGTACAAAATATTAGTTCATTGCAAATACGATAGAACTAGTTGGAAATTCGAAGCGAACGCTAAAATAATTTAAGAATTTATGTACTTCATTTAAGATTTAACATACTTGATCTTTGTCTCGAACTTATATAAAGAAATTTGAGTACTCATTTCTAGCAATTTTAGAGTTTTACTTGATTTAAGATTTTTTTTCTTATATCAAGATTGTTCATAGAATTTGAATGCTCATTTTAAGTAATTCGTACTTATACCCAGTATTATTTTTAAAAATCGAAAATATTTAATTCGAGTCCACTCAAACTTAATTTAAGTATGGCTTTTTCTCTCTGTGTACACTCGACTGATCCGCTTGTTTTTTTGTTTGTTTTTTTTTTGCTTCTCCTCAACTTCGCATTCGTTTTAAAATATTTTTCTTACTCATTTTTATTTATATATTTATTTTTATTTATATTTTATGTTATTTTTGGCACTTGCCAATGAAAGCAGTGGCGGTGTTAGTGATGGGGGTAGTGAAAGGGGGGTGATGGGGATAGGGGAAGGTGTAGGGGATAGGGTATAGGGGATGGGGTCACATGCTGGCCAGCATTTCACTTTGTGTGCCATTTTGTGGCAAATGCTGCGCGTCGTCTGCTTGTCTGCTGCCCTTCAACCGTTTAATCCATCCCTACACTGAACAAAACGACCAACTTCTAAAACAAGAATATTCATCTTACTAAGAATATTCATCTAAAAAATCGCAGTTCTGAATATAAGAATTAAAAATCTTAAATTGTTAGGAAAATATGAAAATGTTATTTTTTTTATGTATTACCAATTGTTGTGCCGTGGCGCTCCAATTAGAGTCGCTGCTTCGGTTTAAAAGGAAGCTCGGGATCGAATCCCACTCTTTCCAAGAAACAAAATATATTAAAAGATTATTTATAAAAATGAAAAACCAAAAAAAAAAAAAATTCAAATACATGTACTTTTGTTAATTAAGGCCTGTAAATTCTATAAAAATTCATTAATCCATGTCAAACTTTCCTTATAATTATAATAATGCCACAAAATAATAACTTTACTTCAAATCGAACGACTTAGCTTAGTTTTTTTTATCTAATCACTGCGGACGGCAGTCCGCGCTAGTGACGAAAGCAACACGTAGTGTGCAAAAGGCAACTAGCAATACATACACGAAGAATGGAAAATTTGCTACGACTGTCCGATCAAGTTATATAAATTATCACGATCACGATTCTGTATACCTAAAAATAATTTTAATGCGCAGTGCCGAATGCCAAACTTTTTTTTTTTAATAATTTATATATTAAAATTAATATTGTTCGTCACAAAATGGGATATCAGAAATTTTGGGACAGGAAAACCCTTTCGTCACTAGACTTTTACGTTGTCAAGAAGTCTTTTGGAAGATAAGAAATATTCCAAAGTATTCACTTTTGCTCACTTATTGGTTTTTTTAATCTAAATATTTTTGTAAATACTTTTTTTTACAATATTTCTAATAAATTCCAGAAAATATGTTAATTAACATTGTTTTGCTAAAGATCGTAGAAAAATAAATTCCACTTGTTTCTGATTTTTGCGATTGTATTTAATCGTAAATGAGAAAAATATTAGCAAATTTAGAAAACCAAATAGTTGAAGTGACTAAAAATAAAATATCAAAATAAAACAAAAATAAAAATATTATAAATTTTTTTTTTGTCTTGAGTATTTAAAATTGTTTGGTCTACAAATAAGAGCTTGATCTTAATGGAAATGTTCTTAAAATTAAGATGTGTTTTCTAAATTTAAGAATGTTACGTATTCGATGCATTTTTCCGACCGAAATTCTTAGTTCTGAGACCAATATCTTGGTTTTATAACCATTTTTTTTATGAGTGTAAGAGCCCTTCAATTCCACATTCCACATCCTACTCCCACTCATATTCCCTGCTCGCGACCCCCTCGCTGTACATGTTGACCTTGGATGCGGGCGTAGCGTGTGTGGCATGTGGCATGTGGCACAGGGAACCTTTATAATGGAGCTTATACTCATTTACATATAATGCATATCATACAATATTTGTATAGCGACTTGAATGTGTGTTTAATTACTTCGCAAAGCACACACACACACACATGGACACACACACACATGCACACACACACACACACACAGTGGGCACAGTTAAAGTTTTAAGCCAGCAAATGGCATGCGAATGAAACGCCTAAGAGAATGCAACAAATTTGTTAAGCCACATTTGTGAGCTACATCGGAAAATCTGTGAAAGGTCTACAATTCCAAGAGCTGCAGACTTTGTGAAAGATTTTCACAAATTTAGCAAGACTTTTCGTTTAACTAACAACACAAAGCAGATGAAATCCAAACTGGAGAAAAAAATACTTAACTCTACTATTTTTATAAGATTTCTATTAATAATCTTATAAACAATGCATATAATGCTGTGAAAATTATGGCATTAATATAAAATAATATAATAATATAATATACAAATTTTAATTAAATTTGATTTGTAATTATTGTAATTGTAATTATATAATCTAATAACAAATATCTAATTAAATGGGAAAAAATCCGATATATTTTTTATTAACGGGATATCCTGGAAACAGGATAAGCTTTTTTTTTACATTTCTAACTATACAACATAAATTTAGAAAATATGAAATAATAATTGCATTTTCAGCATTTATTTAAAAATCCTAATACAACTCTTACATTCAATTTTTATTAGAATCTCTCATAAAAAGTTGTTTTAAAAAAAATTAATTATATAAATTTCTTGACTTTAAAAATGATAAAAAATTAAATAAAATGAAACGGTCTTTGACTCTATAATTTTCTATTTGACAATGTAACCGCATACGTTGCGTTTAGATTTTATTTCGAATTTAAAAAAATTAATGCACTGTTTTATTTTATTTTCGGTCCATTTTATACGACAAAAATAATAAAGATCCAAACACGGATACAAACGCAAAAGACTTTTAATTTTTTCGCTCGCGACCAAACGGTCGGCGAATAGCCAAAGCAAAAGAGAGACAAAAACACCGGTTGTTCGTTGAGCGAAGACCGTTTTAATTAAGAGACGATGTGAACGGTTGATATCGGACTCTTTGCTCAAAGAGTCCGTAAATAAGAGTTATTTTCGGAGAACGAAAAAGGGTCAACTGTTATTTGCGAGCTAAGTGATTATCTTTAAGTAATAATCTTTATTTATCTTTATTTTTGTTTAAACAAATTAATGCAGGAAATAATGAAAAATATTGGGAAAATAAAAGGATATATCTTTTTTAAATCGAATCAATCGAACCGAAACTTATCTAAAATTGTAAAAGTTTGCAGCCTTGGTTCTAAGTGATAATTATGTAATTTTTGATAAAACTTAATTTAAAAAATTGATGAAAACTTTTAATTTTTGGAGGGACAGGTATTTTTTGTATTTTTTGTAGATTTACAATTAATTATTGCAGTTCTTAAAATATTTGTATAGAAATTGCACTGCAATTAGCAGTGGAAATATCATCATGTCTAATTTGCAGCTGGAAAAAGCCCGCAAGTAAAATAACCGAACATTTTTGCTACCCATAATTGGAAATTAAAGACCAAAGAACAACACATGGATACACACACACACACACATACACTGATAAAACAAATGTTCTAAAATCAAGATTTTGGTCTCAGAACTAAGAATTTTCGTCTAAAAAATGCGTGAGGACATAAAATTCTTAAATTTAGAAAACACATTTTGATTTTAAGAACATTTCAAATAAGAATAAGTTCTTAATTTAAGACCAACTAGTCTTAAATTCTCAAACCAAAAATAAAAAAATAAGGCAGGTGTTTTAAGCTTTTGTTTTTTTGATATTTATACTTTTTTTGGATCTATTTTTTTTTTTATAAATATTCCGATTATTTGTTTTTTTTCTCGGCTAAAGCGGGTTTCGATCCCTCGACTTGTTACCAAACTGTCTTCGTATTAAATATGACATATTTATAATTTCTTATCCATTTAAGATTTCAAATTCTTATATTATTTAATATTCGATTTTTTAGATTAATATTCTTAGTTTTAGTAATTTGGTCTTAAAATGGTCTTATTTTAAGAACAAAATAATGTTCTTGATTTTACAAGTTGGTCTTTTTTTCAGTGTACACACACGCACACACATACGCGAAATGTTAATACATGTGCGTAGTCGAAGTCATTCTTTGTGTGTAAGCTCCAATTTCGAGTGTTGAAATCTATTTGATAAGTGCAAGAGAGACAGACAAACAAAGAGGGAGAAAGAGAGAGGAAGAGAGAGAGAGAGAGGGAGAGAGAGAGAGAGGGAGAGAGGGAGTGTATTAGGTAAATAAAGCATAAACAAGACTAAACAAAAATCCCTGACGAGCTGTTATTTGCATTTTGTTGATTAAGCAAATTTAAAACTTTGGCATGCATACGTAAGTGAGACAGAGAGACAGAGAGAGAGAGAGGAAGAGAAAGAGAGAAAGAGACAGTACTCACACAATGCCAGTGGCGACCGACAGGTGGCGCTGCAATTCATATTGCTTAGGTATGTGTGTTAACTTCTCTTGTCTCTCTCCCTCTTGACTCACTTTTTCCTCTCTCTCTCTCTCTACCCCTCTCTCTCTACCTCTCTCCCTCTCTCTCTCTCTCTCCCTCTCTACCTCTCTCCCCTCTCTCTGTGGATATGTGCACGCGTGTTTTTATTTTGCTGGACTTTTCTTTACTTTACCAGATTTTGCTTTTGGTTTAGTTTGGTTTTTGAGTTCTGCCAACCGAATTGATCCCCCCTACTCCCCTCCCCCTTACCCCCTCCTCCCAACCCTTCCCATCCCCCTCCACCTCTCCCTTCCAACTCTTCCGCTAAAAGTTATTACACTCCAGCACAATTGAAAAAAAAAAAATAGGAACAAGAAAGAAAAGTTTTTTTCGGCATGCCGAAATTTTGATACACTCGCAAAAGAACATTTAAAAATAAAAAAACAAATTAAATAAATTACAAAAATCAATTTTTCAAAAGTTGCAAAATAACCAATATTCCCAAAATTCACAATACTAAAACCAGAGTAACAAACCGAAGAGAATATCGGTTTCAGTTGATATTTTGTTTTGGCTTTCGGTTAGGAAAAATCTTTGAATATCGGGTTCGTAACGGTTACCGGTTTTTTGTGTATTTTGTTTTCGAAATTTCGAAGAATTTCTATTCAAAAAACAAATGAAAATAAGTTATAAAAATTAAATTGACTTGAATAATTTAGGTTTTCAGTATCGGAATAATAAAAAGTTTTGTTTCGGTTAGAGTTTCATTTACGGTTACCATTTAATCGGTTAATATCTGTTAAAAGTTACGGTGTCGATTACTGTCTTAATCCCCGACTAAAACTCCATTTTAACATAAATTAAATTAAATTAAATTAAAATACATATGTACATACATACATAGAAATTGTGGGTCTTGAAAATGCTTTTGTCCATAGACTATTACCTCGTATAGAGGCTTCTTTATATATGCAATTTTTGTATTAACTAAAAGGGTGTGGCATAACTCCTTTAATGCGTTACACATTATGCAAGAAAATTATAATACTCTGCACAAAAGGTATCAAGAAAAAGTAAAAACTACACTGTTAAAAAAAAGGTTCTAAAATCAAGATTTTTATCTCAGAACTAAGAATTCCGGTCGAAAAAATGCGTCGATTACGTAAAATTCATAAGTTTAGAAAACACATCTTTATTTTAAGAATATTTCAATATGATCAAGTTCATATTTGTAGACCAAACATTTTTAAAATACTCAAGACAACCAAAAAAATAAAGCTGGTTTTAAATTTATAATATTTTTATTTTTCTTTTATTTTGATATATTATTTTTAGTCACTTCAACTATTTGGTTTATGATTAAATACAATCGCGAAATCTACGATCTTTAGCCAAACAATGTCTAGTAACATAGTTAAAGAATTTACAAATATATTTCAATTAAAATAATAATAAATAAACGATCGAAAGTGGATACTTTGAAAAATTTTTTATTAGATAAAAAAACTTACTTTTGTCGTTCGATTTGAAGTAAAGTTATTATTTTGTGTCATTATTACATTAATAAGGAATTTAACTAAAAAAGTTTGACAAGGATTAATGCATTTTTATAGAATTTACAGGACTTAAACACCAAAAGTGATTAACATATCACTGTATTCATAAATATTCTATTAATATATTTTTTCCTTTAGCCAGAACCCGCGCATTTTTTCAAACTGAAGTGGCGACTCTAAGCAAAACACCATGGGACGACAATGTGTTACAAATGAAAATATAATATTTTTATATTTTTTCTAACAATTTAAGATTTATAATCTAATATTAAGAACTGCAATTTTTTGTATTAATATTTTTAGTGTTAATAATTTGGTTTTTAAATGGTATTATTTTAGGAATAAAATATGTAAGATGAATGTCTGTTTTTCAGTGTATTCCAAGCCAACATCTCAATGGTCTGGAGAGCAGAGCTGCCTCCATTTTTCCCGAAACTCACTTCTGTTTCACTATCAACTTTAGTGTGTGTGTGTGTGTGTGTGTGTGTGTTAGCTGGTCGGTCAGTGTGAAGTTGTGGCACTCGCAACGAGTCGACTCGACTGTTTGCATTTCCCACTCAAGTGCGAGTTATTAAGCGAGTTAGTTTTTCGGATTTTCCTATCAAATTTATTTGTTGTTTGTAGTTACCTACGTACTTTTCCTCTGAGAGTGTGTGTGTGTGTGTGTGTGTGCCAGGCTTCTTCTACCTTGTATGGTCATGCATTAATTTCTTCTTTTTCGTTTTGGCCCACACGTCATTTGCCATTGCCAGAAATTGTGTGTTGGCCTTAAAGCCATTTGCCTGTTTTGGTCTTTTGATTGAACCTCATCTCTGCACTCATTTCCACACATTTCCATTCATTCTATTCATTTCATTTATTCGATAGACACTCGATGAATGCTTTATGCTATCAGCAGCTTTCTTCATTTTTCCTATCTCTGCAAATGCTTTTAACCAGAAGAATTGTGGTCAAGATGGAAATTAAAGAAGATTTATCGAATGAATTGAACATTGCACTTGCGAGGAAAATCGGAAAATCTTCGAATTCAGGTTATTTTAAGAATAATCTATTCAGTTTCGAAAATTGCAAATATGGAAAAACCATAATATCTTTTTTATCTCAACAGAACTGATTCTCTACTCTGGAATAAAAAGACTAACTTCTGCAATTAATAAAATTCATCTTACAGTTCAATTTAAAGAGAAGCGCGGGTTCGAATCCCACTCTTTTTAAGGAAAAACCTATTAAAGAAATATTTATAAAAATACCAAACCATAAAAAATGTATAGTTAAATATAAAAATAAAACAACAATATTAACAGGGATTAAAACTTTAACCGAAACCTTAACCTTTAACCGATGAAAACCGATTGAAATTTGTAACCGTAACTGAAACCGTAACCGAAAAAATTGTTTTTCGCTGTACCGAAACCCACAAACCGAAATAACCGTTTAGTAACCGTTCTGCTTTTAAATTTTGTCCATTTTGAAAATTCGAAAATTTCGAAAATTTTCGAAAAAAAACACAGGGGTTAGTATGTAAATTTCGAAAATTTTCGAAAAATTTACAACTTTGAAATTGAACAACATTTAAATGCAAAACGAATTAAGAGGTAAAATCACGTTCAAATTTACATTGCGCATGGAAATTGATTGACTTTTGAGAAAATTATGACAGTTCAAAGGTATTAAAAATCATTACATTACACTAAATCATTCCAGTAACCAGATAACATTATTTTCCAGGCTAAAAAAAGAGCATTAAGTCTTTTTTTATGTAAAACAATGAATAACGCTTCTTATTTTGATCAACCGAAAACCTTAATTTTTTTTTGTGAACCGAAACCATACCGGTATTTTTGAGCCGAAACTTATAAAAAACCGATAACCGTTACGAAACCGATACTCCAAGATTTTGTGTAACCGATAACCGAAAACCTTAATTCGAGCATAACCGAAACCGTAACTGAAAACGATATTCGTTTCGGTTTTAATCCATAAAGTTTTTCTTTTCCTCTCTCTTCCAAATCTTTGCAACTTCTTTCTTTGCTTCTCATTTACTTCTCTCTACTCTTCTTTCATCATATCTTTATTTTACTTAAACCTTTTTCAACTCTGTCTAAACTAATAATATTCATACATATGTATTTGCAACTGAACTGATTTTTTACCACATCTCTCACTCTCTCTCTCTCTCTCTCTCTCTCTCTCTCTCTCTCTCTCTCTCTCTCTCTCTCTCTCTCTCTCTCTCTCTCTCTCTCTCTCTCTCTCTCTCTCTCTCTCTCTTTCTCTCTCTCTCTCTCTCCCTCTCTTTCTCTCCCAAATCTTTGCAACTTCTCCATTTCGGACTCTATTAATTTTCCCTTCTGTTCTTTATTTTTGCCACATTTCTCTAGTTTTAGATATGAAGTTTTTTTTTCTCTTTCTTCCAAATCTATGAAACTTCTTTCTTCACTTCTCTTTTCATTATTATTTCTACTATTTCATCCCTTCTTTTTTTTGCTTAAACCTTTTCAACTCTGTCTAAACTAATATTATTCATACATATGTATTTCCAACTGAACAGATTCTTTTTACCAAACTTCTCTCTTCTTCTCTCTCTCTTTCTCTCCCAAATCATTGGAACTTCTCCATTTTGAACTCTATTAATTTTTCCCTTCTGTTCTTTATTTTTATCACATTTCTCTAGTTTTAGATATGAAGTTTTTCTTTTCTCTCTCTTCCAAATCTTTGAAACTTCTTTCTTCACTTCTCTTTCATTTTTATTTCGACTCTTCTTTCATCCCTTCTTTTTTTTGCTTAAACCTTTTCAACTCTGTCTAAACTAATAATATTCATATGTATTTCCAACTGAACTGATTCTTTTTAACACATTTCTCACTCTTTCTCTCTCTCTCTCTCTGATTCTCTCTCTTGTCTTGGCATATTTTGCACTCTTTATTTAATGCACACACATTTTTTGTTGGCACACATGTTCGCATTGATTATCCCCATTCCCCTCATTCCCCTCATTCCCCTCGTTCCCCCCATTTCCCTCGTTCCCCTTTGGTTACCATCGATTCCATCAGTTGCAACTGCCGCTCCAATTACTTAACATGCCGCTGAAGTACTTCAAAATAACAAACAGAAAAAAATCAAATAAAAAAATAGAAAACATAGAGAAAAGGGGGAAAACGGGGGGAGTATTGAAAATGGGCAACTTTAGCCAAAAGTCGCAACGCATTCAATTTAACTTTCACAATTGCAGTTGCATTGGCATTGCGACATTCACTTTTCATTTTTGTGTTGCCCACTGAGTTTCCTCATTCCCCGCTCTGCTGCCTTTTCTGCTTGCCAACACCCAGTAGGCACAAAGGGGGCGTGACAGGGAGACAGAGATAGAGACAGAGAAAGAGACAGTCGAAGTTGGAGTTGGAGTTGGAATTTTAGCTGGCGCCACATGACCACAGGCTATAACTCATGCCCCCTTAGCGCTACCCCCTTCTATTCTCTTACCCCTCCACTGCCTAAAAAACTGAAAGACCACACTGAAAAAAAAGAACAACTTCGAAACTCCAGAACATTCATCTTACATATTTTATTCTTAAAATAAAAACATTTCAAGACCAAATTATTAATACTTAAAATATTAATCTAAAAAATTGCAGTTCTAAATATCTGCATAAATATGTTAAATTGTTGGAAAAATATAAAAATATTATATTTTAATGTGTAACAAAATGTGGTACTATGGTGTTTTGTTTAGAGTCGCCGCTTCAGTTTGAAAAAAAAACGCGGGTTCGAATCCCACTCTTTCCAGGGGAAAAATATATTTTAAGAATATTTATAAAAATACCAAGACAAAAAAATTGCATATACAGTGATATATTGATCACTTTTGGTGATTTAAGTCCTGTAAATTCTATAAAAATGCATTAATTCTTGTCAAACATTTTTAGTTAAATTCCTTATTAATATAATAAAAATAAAATAATAACTTTACTTCAAATCGAACGACTAAGCTAAGTTTTTTTAGCTAATAAGAAATATTCCAAAGCATCCACTTTTGCTCATTTATTACTTTTTTTAATATAAATATTTTTGTAAATTCTTTTTTAACGATATTTCTAATAATTTCCAGAAAATATGGTGTAACTATGTTACTAGACATTGTTTTGCTAAACATCGTAGAAAAATTAATTTCCCTTTGTTTCTGATTTTCGCGATTGGTTCCAGAACACCTGTATTTAATCATAAATGAGAAAAATATTAGCAAATTTAGAAAACCAAATGTTTGAAGTGACTTAAACAAAAATACCAAATTATAAATTTAAAACCAGCTTTATTTTTTTTTTGTCTTGAGTATTTAAAATTCTTTGGTCTATAAATAAGAACTTAGTCCCAATTGAAATGTTCTTAAAATCAAGATGTGTTTTCTAAATTTAAGAATTTTACGTTTTCGACTCATTTTTGTGACCAAAATTCGTAGTTCTGAGACCAATATATTGATTACCTTTTTTTATCAGTGCATACTCTTCCCCTTTCCCATCTCTCTCACTCCGTGAAAAACTGGAAGCCCATATGCCACGCCCATCTTGCCACACCGTGTTGCCACTTGGCGTCATTTTTCGGCGTCAACTTTACTACAACCGTTCATTCATTCAATTGTCACAGTTCTCACATGACTCTCTGACTCTCTCTCTCTCTCTCTGTCTCTCTCTGTCTCTCTCTGTCTCTCTCTCTCTCTCTCTTTCTCTCTGTCTGTCTATCGAAGTCACTTTTTGTCGCATGCTGCACCGTTTTCAATGTCACTTTGTCAACTTATTGTTTCGTATGCCAAACCAAAGCCAAAGTCTATATACAAAAATCTGTCGAAAGAAATTCTTTGTCGCGTCTAGTCGAATCTTTGATACCCTAAAAATGCTGGAAAATGCATTTAAATAATTTTATATTAACTAAATTATATCTAACAATAACTTAAATAATTATAAATGACAATACTTTTAAATTAATTGAACTATGTGAACAATACAAAGCTTATTTTGGAGCTAAAATGTTAACAAAATTATTGCTTATCGATTTATAGTAATCGAAAAGTGTCATCACTATAAATACAATTTATTTAAAAATTACAACATTTACTTTCTATCCATAGATAATTATTGATTAATCAAAAGATACGATCCGAAGAATACAAAACTTACTTTGATGCTGATATTTATTAGACTATCGATAAACATTTATCGATACTTTGTATCAAAATAAATATATTTTATATCAAAAGTACAATAAATATTTTAAATTTCCGAATGTGTCATGGCTATGATAAATGTTAAATGTTAAATAATAAATAATAAATAATCAAAAATAAATAATATTCTTTAAAGAGTTTTAAATGTATTACTCACAAATAAAACTCTTTCAAGACTTTTAATTTATTACTCAAAAATAATAGTCTTTAAAGACTTTTATTAAAAAAAATCATTAAAAACTCTTAAAATTGACTGAAAAATAAAAATCAATAATAATGATTATTTTTAATTTTTATTTTTATAATTACAAATAGTTATTAAATTTGAATTTTAAAATTAAAGTCTTAAAATAACCATTAAAAGTGATTTTTAATCTAAAAACTCTTCAGCTACACATTTAAATTTATTATAATATTTTTTAATTTTTAATTTTACAATTTTATTTTATAAGTGTACTTTTAATTGTAATTAATTAATATTTTTTTCCTTTCTTGTCCAATGCTTTTAGTGGACGTTAAGTAAATAAATAAAATTTAATTTAATTAAAGAAAAGTAACATGCAAATTCTAGAGTTGCCAACTAAATAGCTCTTTTTCAGCTCATTTATCGATAAGCATTCGATAACGATTAACCCTACAGCGGCTTATATGATATTTAAATTTAACTAAGCTGCTAATTTGATTCTTAAATATAAGTTTCGATCAAATTTGTTTTAAAGAGTATTGAAATAAGTCAAGATTAGAAAATAAAACATGTTGTCAAAAATAATAACATATGCGTGTTTTTTTTTATTCTATTTTATTTTTCAGATTTCCCAAAAATTGCCAGAGGTTTTGAGCATTTCGCTAGGGTATTGAAAAAGATTGGGCAATACTAGAAAAATACCAGAAAATGCTCGTATTCGAAAATAAAAGAAAATAAAAGAAAGGAAAAGCAAAGAAAATACAAAGTGAATGTGAATGTGAATGTGAAGTAAACAGCTTTCGGGGCATGTTTCTATTGTTGTTTGCCCTTTTTGTCGCCTTTTGTGTGACACACACACACATGCAACACACACACACATGGTGCATGTTTGTTGGCATTTTGTTTTGGCTTTTTGTTTGCAGGCGAAAATAAAAACAAGAACATGGCGGCGCGCATAGAAGAAGCAGAGTGTAAAGTGCAAGTTGGCAGCTTGGCCGCTTCCGTTTCCGCTTTGGTTTTGCGTCGCTGCCAGCGGCAGCAGCAGCAGCAGCAATAACAATAGCAACAATTGCAACATCAGTTGACTTTACACACACTCACACACACACACACCAATACACACACTCACACTATGGGAAAATTTTACTATTTTTTTGGAATAAATTCATAACTCCAGAACGAAACAAGATATCAGGCATTAAAACCGAAACGAATATCGGTTTCAGTTACGGTTTCGGTTATGCTCGAATTAAGGTTTTCGGTTATCGGTTATCAAAAATCTTGGAGTATCGGTTTCGTAACGGTTATCGATTTTTTATAAGTTTCGGTTTAAAAATAACGGTATGCATTCGGTTCACAAAAAAATTAAAAAATTATGTTTTCGGCTGATCAAAATAAGAAACGTTATTCATTATATTACATGAAAAAAGACTTACTGAAAAATAATGTTATCTGGTTACTGGAATAGTTCACTGTAATGTCGATTTTATTATAATTTGATCTCATATAAATTTGGTTAATTTGGTTTGAAAATTTTGACAATTTTGATTTTACTGATTTTTAATAACATCGAGCTGCCATAACTTTGTCAAAATTCAATCAATTTCCATGCTCAATGAAAATTTGGACATGAGTTTACCTCTAAATTCGTTCTGCATTTAAATTTTGTTCATTTTGAAAATTCGAAAATTTTAAAATTTTCAAAAAGCCCGGCTCGGCCCGAAATTATTATAAAAAAAATATCTTTTTTTTTTGAATTTTACTTTTTACTTTATTTGTTTAATTAAATCAGACAAAATTTGAATTTTAGTGCGTGAATTCTAAACATATCGATAAAATATACGCATCTCTTTCATATTAATTATGCATCATACAGAAAAATGTTGTGAGTTTTTGGGTCTACCGGACATCGGGCTTTAAGTTGAGGAATAAAGCCCGTTTGCGATTTTCAGGCACAAAGCCCGAAAAGGCCCATTCCCATCTCTAGTTGGATGTATTTTGAATGCATCGCCATCAAAAGTTATTTAATTAGAACAACTTAAAAAATCGACTTAATTCCAAAAATCTAATCAAACGGACCACAGTGCAAAGTGCAACACACAGTGCGACATTTGGTTTCTTGTTGCCTACTTTTTCGCATGGCTTAAAATCATAACAAAAAGTTCTTGCCACAAACAACAACAGCAATAACAATAAATGCCTTAACTATAATGCCAACAAATATGCATGTTACAACAAAAAAAAAATAGCATTACAAAAAAAAATTCATTCCAACAAGCCCAATATCAATAGAAAAACTAGTAAAAAACTTGAAAGATTTCCAATCTTCAGCCTAACGAAGTTTAAATACCCTCGCCGATATTATTTTGGAATTGTTTATTTGATTTTATTTATTATTATTTTCTAGAAGAAATAATTATTTAAATTTTAAATGCAATTTTAAAATTAAAGTTTAAAGTTTTAAATTAAATAATAGTATAATAAATTTTAATTCGTAACTGATAATAAAAAAAATAAATTTAAGTTTAAGCTAAATAATAATAATTTAACAACTATCCAACTACTCTCAGCTTATTTAAGAAAGTTTAAATGAACAAATGCACATTTATTAATTAATGCTTAATATATTTAAAACAATTTGATTTGACTTTATTTACTTTAAGTTAATTTATTTTACATATTTCTAGCAATTAAAAAGCAATGCAAAAATAATGCTATCAAATGTTTAAATATTTTTCAAGGGTTTGAATAAATTTTCTAAGTTATCGAATAAAAAAACATACATTTTTTACAAATGCAAAAAATACACTTTTAATTAATTTATTTGCTGTATCAAATATGCAAATGTTTAATAAGTTTGCTAAAATTTAAAATTTATTTTAATTAATTACAATTTCTGTTATTTCATTTAGTTAAGATATGTAAAAAACTTTAGTATCTTAATTGAATAGTTAAAACTTAAACATTTCAAAATGTAGTGCGCAAAAAAGTATATAAAATTTTGTATATTGTATATTTTATTTTGTTTATTTTAAATATTTTCTTTAAAAAATAATTAGGTTTTAAGCGACAATAAAATAAATTCATTGTTTTTGGGGATCAAATAAGGAAAAAGTTACCATAGCCGACAAATATTTTTGACAAATATATACAATAAATGTCTTGAAATCAAATTTCAAAGAACAATTTGAGAGTACAACTTTTCCTAAATCTGTACTAAGATTTTAGTTACTTATATGAAAAAATCAAATTCACAGTTTGCACACAAAAATGCAATAATTTATATAATTCCTACACAAATGTTTATTAAAAGATAATAATAAAAAAAAATATATTTTTTTTACATACAATTGCATAATTTAATTAAAAATAAATTTATGCTCAATATTCATAAATATTATTGTTGTATATTATATTTAATATTTTATAGTTATCATTGTTGAATAAAAACATACTAAATAAAAAGTAAAATAGCTATAATATTATTTATATACAATTGCATAATTTAATTAAAAATAAATCAATATTATTTTATATATTATATTTAATATTGTAAGCTTATTATTGTTGAATTTAAATTATTTTGTGGTTTGTTATTATGTTAAACAAGTAAAAATTGTAATCTTAGAATGTTGAATAATTTATAAAATTAAAGTCGGTTAACTCAAAGTCGAGCACACTCAACAAAAACATTACTACTTGTGTCTTTTCTTGTTGCTATTTGGAAAAAAGCAAAAGACATGGGGTAATCAAAAGGTAATGTCTGGTAATTGGCATGCCAATAAAAACCCAAATGCAGCCACAGTCAAAAACAAAGTAAAAGTCAAAGTAAAAGTCAAAGTAAAAGCCAAGTTTGTAGTCAAAAAAACAAGTAAAAGAAAAACCAACTGGCTTCAAAAATGGCGTTGAAATGTTTTTTGCCGCAGTCGAAAAGTATGCGATGCAATTATCATAACCATTATGCCAGGCAGCCTCTTTAAGCGTAAACAGCGAGAGAGAGACAGACAGATAGATAGATAGATAGATAGAGAGAGAGAGAGAGAGAGAGAGAGAGAGATGAGAGAAGAAGCGAATTGTGGAATATGAAATCATTTGACTTTTGGGAATATTTAAGGCAACTGAAAGTTCAAGTTCTTAATAATACCCAATGGGTAAAAACGCTTGCTCTTGGAATTTTTGCCAGCCACATTTCAGAGTCATTTAACGCTGTTGTTTTATCTGGAATCTACAGTCTGTTGTTGGCCTGGTTAAATGAATTATGGGCTCTTAAATGGATTTCACTCGAGGTGTCATAAATTCAACATCGATTGCCTTGTAATTGTCATAATTAACTGTTAACACACACACACACACGCACACACACACACACACACACACACACACACACACACACACACACACACACACACACACACACACACACACACACACAAACACACACACGCACACGCTGTTTGCTTAAGACAAAAACGGCTTACGCTGCGTATACGCAATATTTACTCAAGCTCCACTTGATATTACATATTAAGCAATTTTGTTTTAGGGAAATTTAATTATTTTTCAATCAACAAACAGCGTACCCTATTTTCTCTCTCTTGCTCGCTATCTATCTATCTCACTCTCTCTATTTATCTATCTATCTAACTATCTCTTTCGGCACACATTTGTATTTACTTTGAGCTTGGCACAACCAAATTTAATGACAGCTTTGTCACAAAGAGCTGCAGGTGTTGCAGACAGAGAGAGAGAGGGAGAGAGAGAGAGAGAGGAAGATATAAATAGAAAGAGAGGGAGAGTGAGACAGTGAGTGAGTCACTTTGTGAATGACAAAAAAAGAAAGAAGAATACCAAATAGAAAAAAAAATGAAATATATATACACTCAGAAAAAAAAAGAAAATTTCCGTATTTCAAATACAAACTATCTCAAAAACTGTCTAATTCCGGAATTTCCAAAATTGAGAACAAATATTTTATTTTTCTTTTGATTTTCAAAAGTTTGGAAATTTTCAAATCTGATTTTTCTGGGACACTTTAAGTACGTTTGTAAAAGATCGGAACATACTATTTAAAGTACACAGAAATCTTAATCTAATTCTGAAATGTCGATGTTTCTAGTACAAAAAATTGTCATATATAATTTAATTTAATCTTTAAACATACATTAGTATATATACTAAAAATTAAGCAATCTAACAAAATTAAAACCCATTTAATAATGGTGTATTTTGTTGGTTAGCAACCTTTCTACTTTGTAATAGGTTCTGACTTGAACAGAAATTCAAGCTTAAGGTCACTTTTGCGTCGCTTGAACCAGTTGAGAATTCTAAGTTAAGAATTCTAAGGCGCGACAATGAAATAAAAATTTGCGCATATCCTAAAATGAACTTGTTTCTAGTACACAACATTCTCATTTTTAAGTTAATTTCAATCTTGAAAAACAAACTATTTTAAGTAGAAAAAAATCTTAAACTAATTTAGTATTAAAAACTCTGTTGTTTTTAGGAGTATGTATCTTAACCAGATTTGCAGATTTTTTATTTCTGACTAAGTTTAATTAAAATCGGTCAGTCGGAACTTAGAGATGGGCACGGGCCTCCTTTTTGAGGCACGGCCCGGACCAGACAAATTTTCAAAAATCCCGGTCCAGACACCAAATTATTATATTAAAAAAATATTTCTTAATGAATTTCACTTTTTACTTTATTTGTTTTATCAAACAAAAATTTTAAATTTCGGGCGTGAATTTTAAATATATCGATACGTATCGATAAAAAATACGCATCGCTTTCATATTGTGCATCATACAGAAAAATTTTGTGAGTTTTCGGGCTAACCGGACATCGGGCTTTAACTTGAGGATAAAACCAGTTTGCGATTTTCAGGCACGAAGCCCGTGGATTTTTTGAAGAAGTCCGCGGAACACGAAGCCCTAAAAAGCCCATGCACATCTCTAGTCGAAACTTTAAATTTAAGAACGATACATACTTAATTTAAGATTTTTAGTACGCAGCAATTTTAAAATTTTAGGAACAAAACGGTATAAATTAAAGGATGACATATTTTCTGAGTGTATGTAGAGTAAAGTCGAGAGCAGCATGGAAAACGGCTGCATTTTCATTTCGTTAAGCAACAAAACTTTCGCACTCGCAACCCTCGTTATCCATTTTCTTCCCCCAACCCCGCAAGCTGCTTTCCCATTTCCCCCAACTGACATTTTAATTAAATCCCTAAACGAGAGATACGCTCGCTTTTCTATGCTGTTGCTTCTGTCGACTTTTCGGTTGTTGTTGTCGTTGTCGTTGTTGTTGTTGTCTCAGTTGTTGCCACTTCATTTAGTGTTGTTGCTGTTGCAACTTTTCATTGCAACATTGCATTGACATTGTCCCAAATCTCAACACACACACACACACAAAACAATTCAATCGACAAACTTGACTTGCCTTCTCGGCCATGTCAAAATATCAAACGATTTCTGGTCAGTTAACTCCAAGAGTTTCTTCTAAGCCCCACAAAAATATTCAACTATTTCAAAATATTAACAAATAACATTTTTCAGTCATAAAGACAGAATTTTTTTAAATTTGGTAAGAGAAAAGCAACTACACTGTTCAAAAACGCAGGTTGATAACATAAATAATTCGGTCTTAATGATTATTTTTATTCATTGAATATTTACTATATTTATTTAAATTAAATTTATTTTATTTGATTTTTGGTTCTAAACGATCTTTTTTGAGATTAAAGCTCTTAAAATGTATATTATTTTTAAAATTATAAAATATGTGTCGAGAAATTCTTAAAATTTAAGAAAAACTTACACACTAATAAATAAATAAATAAAATAAAAAAACCCCACGATATCAAACTATTCAAAAATATTCAACTATTTTAAAATATTAACAAATAACATTTTTCAGTCATAAAAAAATTCAATATTAAAAAGCAAATTTTAAAGCAACTACACTGATAAAAACGCAGGCAATACTTTATTTATTTATTCTTTAAATGTTTACTTTATGTATTTAATTAAAATGAATTTTATTTGATAAATTTTTATATTTCAACGCACTTTTTTTTAAATATATATTATATTATATTAAAATGTACATATATTATTTATCAAATTATAAGAAATATGTACACATATGAAATATGAACAAATAAATTATTTCAGTTTATTAATACGGTCTTAATAATTATTTTTTATTCATTGAATATTTACTTTATTTATTTAAATAAAATTTATTTTATTTGATGCATTTTTGATGAAAATTAAAATTTATATTATTTTTCTGTGTGTTGAAAAAATATGTGTTGAGCAAAGTTTATAAAATAAAATAAATGCATAATAATAAACAAATGAGAAACTCAGTTTCTAAAATCAAGAAACTGTATCTGACAAAATATTTTTTTCTTAATTAACTTTAAGAGTAAGTAACCTAAAATAAATTAATATAAATAATTATTTATTTCTAAAGTAAAAATAGAAAATAACTTCAGCATGCAAAATAAAAAACATTATAATATTTATATACTTAAAAATCATAGTTATTTAATAATTTTAATTAAAATACTTTTAAAATAAATTAAATTCAAGTTTAAATGGAACTCAAATTATATTTCAAATTAATTTTCAAAATTAATAATGCTGGGATAAATTAAAATAAATGGACAGTGCTAATTTGGCAACTGATTTTTGTGAATAAAAATCATATTGTATTTAAAACAAATGATAATAATTATGATGTGAGTAATTAAAGCAACTACAGTGCCTGACAAATTATAAAATAAATTGACAGAACTGTATTTGTGACTCCAAAAATATGCACGAATTTCTAGGACTCAATAAAAATAAATAAATTGTATCTAAATAAAAATCACAAATGTAGGATAATAAAAGCACTTAAAAGTATAATGATAATAATTATGGTTTGAGTAATTAAAGCAACTACAGTGACTGTCGAAAGTGCTCACGCCATTTACTGAGAATAATTTATTGCGGCAACACTTTTGAAATGTTGATTTATTGATACATATAACTAACGTGAGCACCTCATTCTATCCAATAAAAAATCCGTACTCCCTTCAATGTCAGTTTAAGTTTCAGTTTCAGTTAAAGTCAAAGTCGAACCTTAACAAATATTGTTATCACAACAAGTGAAAAAGAGGCAAAACTTGTCGTTGTTTGTCTTCGTCTTTTGTCATTTTTAGCAAGTTTCGCATTACGTTTTTATAACATCATTATTATTATAGTATAATGATGATGATTAAGTATCATCATTGTAATCATAATGCTATAACCCACTGTTCCAATGTTCTGCAGTCCTTTTGGACTGGTTATGTGAAGTCTGTCTGTATGAAAACTTTGCAGCTTTGTCATAACTATACCCTGTAAATAGCTAAGCAAGAGTATACACAATATGTCACACGTTATGTTAGAAGTCATATTAAAATATATTTGATTGTATTTACAGGGTATCTTCTAGTCAATCAGTTTGTCATAACTATACCCTGCAAATAGCTAAGCAAGAGTATACACAATATGTCACACGTTATGTTTAACCCCTTGCTAGAAGTCATATTAAAATATATTTACTTGTATTTACAGGGTATCTTCTAGTCAATCAGTTTGTCATAACTATACCCTGTGAATAGCTAAGCAAGAGTATACACAATATGTCACACGTTATGTGTAACCCCTTGCTAGAAGTCAAATTAAAATATATTTAATTGTATTTACAGGGTATCTTCTAGTCAATCAGTTTTTTTTTTATATTTGATTTATAAGCATTTATTTACAAATTTTTATTTAATGAGTATCTTCTAGTCCATCACTTATATTGATATAAATATAGTTGATAGGATGTGTGCATTAATTTATAGAGTATCTTTAAGTTAGTCAATATCTTTGATAAATTTAAATTTGTGTGAATTTATTTAAAGATTATATTCTAGTCGATCAATTTTGCATTATGTCTGTTATAAAATAGGTATAAAAATTTGATGACCTTGAAATGTAACTTACGTAACTTACAGCGTATCTGCTAGTCGATCAATCTCTGTATATATGGCATTAATATATGCTCATCTAATTACAGATTTATTTAGACGTATTTACAGCATATGTTAAAGTCAAGAATATGTTTCCACATATTACAGGGTATCCTTCAGTCCATCAGTATTGCGTATGCAGTTGTGTTGTTGTTGTTGGCCTACATACATTTGGCATATCGTTAACGCTGTGCGCCTCAATGTCTGCCACGCCCTTAGTCCCCTTAACCCATGCTAACCCATCTTAACCCATGCTGCCCATCCAACCCTGCAACAATCCATCCAACTGTGTGTAGTTGCTTTGTGCGCTTGTTTGTCTATCTATCTGAGCACATCAATTTCTTGTCTCTGCCATCTGAACTCCCCTCATTTCCCCTCCCCCTCATCTCACCCCCACAACACATTGCCACGCCCCTTCCATGCCCTATTAGACGCTTGGCTGTTGGTGACTTGGTGTCGCCTACTCAAAACCAGGGCTGCACAATCACCAATTATTCTACTGATGAAATCACATTTCATTGTTACTGTTACTGTTACTGTTACTGTTACTGTTACTGTTACTGTTACTGTTACTGTTACTGTTACTGTTACTGTTACTGTTACTGTTACTGTTACTGTTACTGTTACTGTTACTGTTACTGTTACTGTTACTGTTACTGTTACTGTTACTGTTACTGTTACTGTTACTGTTACTGTTACTGTTACTGTTACTGTTACTGTTACTGTTACTGTTACTGTTACTGTTACTGTTACTGTTACTGTTACTGTTACTGTTACTGTTACTGTTACTGTTACTGTTACTGTTACTGTTACTGTTACTGTTACTGTTACTGTTACTGTTACTGTTACTGTTACTGTTACTGTTACTGTTACTGTTACTGTTACTGTTACTGTTACTGTTACTGTTACTGTTACTGTTACTGTTACTGTTACTGTTACTGTTACTGTTACTGTTACTGTTACTGTTACTGTTACTGTTACTGTTACTGTTACTGTTACTGTTACTGTTACTGTTACTGTTACTGTTACTGTTACTGTTACTGTTACTGTTACTGTTACTGTTACTGTTACTGTTACTGTTACTGTTACTGTTACTGTTACTGTTACTGTTACTGTTACTGTTACTGTTACTGTTACTGTTACTGTTACTGTTACTGTTACTGTTACTGTTACTGTTACTGTTACTGTTACTGTTACTGTTACTGTTACTGTTACTGTTACTGTTACTGTTACTGTTACTGTTACTGTTACTGTTACTGTTACTGTTACTGTTACTGTTACTGTTACTGTTACTGTTACTGTTACTGTTACTGTTACTGTTACTGTTACTGTTACTGTTACTGTTACTGTTACTGTTACTGTTACTGTTACTGTTACTGTTACTGTTACTGTTACTGTTACTGTTACTGTTACTGTTACTGTTACTGTTACTGTTACTGTTACTGTTACTGTTACTGTTACTGTTACTGTTACTGTTACTGTTACTATTAACAACAATTTATTGTAAAACAATTCGATTATCAATTAACTCTGGAAAATGTGTTTTGGCATTTTCTTTTTTTTTAGCCCTTTTTTGTATATGACTTTTTACAAATCTGGCTTTTTTTAACGGTCGATTTTTGGCAACTGTGATTTTATCATCAAATTAGGCAAAGAATTCCATTGAGTTTACAATTTAAGTAGGCGATGATTTTGACTCTGTCCTATATAAAAAGCCCGGAGCAAATGAAAATGCTCACTTAATTTTCTACCTTTGTAAAAACTAGTTCTCGTGAGTTGATAAATGTGTTTTCTTTATTTTTTTGTGTGACATATCAGTAAAATTGTTTGATTTCAAAAAACTGTAAAGAGAAAAACTTGGATCGTGACATTGCTTCTTTTTTCTTCATTGTACTCCCCGCGGAATATTCAGAATTGGTAAGTCAAATTACCTATTTCTATCACATTTATAATTTGTGTTACTGCGCTTTTTTAAAAGCTTGAAAATTGAGAGTATAAGTGTTATAAAAAAGTTTATTACTTTTACTAAAACTTGATATTTTTTTCGTTCTTTCAGTGTCACTTAAAAAGTCTTCAGATCGGAGGTGAAATTCATCAACGGACTGCATAACAAAATTTATAAATCAGCGGGTAAAGTGGTTTTTTATGATACCCTAAGCAAAAATGCAGATCAGATTTATTTGTTAAATAAACTGAGTCAAAATAGGTGAGTCAATATCTAGATATATACAACTATTAAATATATATCTACTATTATGTCATTGCAGTAAATTTTGCTCTCCCAACATATCAAATGTTTAATTTTTCTTGGATGTAACGTATCTGGAAAAGAGCTTAATTCCAATGAACTTTAAAAAAAACATTCAAAAATCTAGAAACAGTTTTTAGATTGCTACTTTTTTCTCGAATAAATCTTCCCGATCAACCAGAAATGGTAAGTCTTTTATGTCAAACATTTTTCAAAATATAAAATATAATATGTGTAAAATAATATGCCGTAAATTTGACGAGTCATGTTACTTTGATTAAAATAGCTATTGCTATAAAGCTGGTTAGTGTTGTAAAATGAACAATATTTGAGTCGCTTTACAACACTGTTCGAGTGGGATGACAGTAGACTGTCAGTTGAGATGAGTCGCCAGAAATCGTGGCGGAGATGTATTATTACCAAAGTTAAATAAAGAAGTTATAGCATTTGGTCAATCCGATATATATAATATATATGGAATCGAACCCAGATATTTCTATATACATGTGAAAAAGTCGGCGAACATAACTAGAGAATTTTAGATATACTTTTTCGGAATGCAGTATATTGGAAAATAAACATTTATTTTTAATGTTAATTATAAAAATTAATTTTTGTTCTTCTTTTTTGATCAAAAAAAAATTTATGAAATAATACACATTTTTTATTTTTTCTAAATCATAAAATAACTAATTTTTATATTGTACAAATCAAAAAAAAATTTAAATTTAAACTTTAAGACTAACCATTGTTTTTCAATTTTTTAAATAAAAATTATTTATCAATTTTTAAAATAAAAGTTGTTAAGTTTATAAAATACCTAAAAAATTTTTAAAAATATTGTACAAATCAAAAATAAAATTAATTAATTTAACTAAATTATTTTTAAATTTTTTTACAAAAATTAACAAATAAAGTAAAAATAATTATTCCTTAACATTTTTCCACATATAAATTTTATAATCATCTTTTTTTTTTTAATTATAATCATTACAGTCCCTAATATAAGCAAATTATGTTTCAATAATGTCATTGCAGTAAAATTGGATACTTGCCGCAACTAAAAAGTCAAACTTGAAAACTTAATGGCTATTTGCAGGATTTCGAAGGTACCCAAACAATAATAGTATAAAAGTTTATCTAACAATTTAATCTGATCTGCTTTTTTTAGCCCATTTAATCATGAATAACGTTATAATGGATCGGTGTAAAAGTGCGCGGAATACCTGGAAGAAATCCGAGGAAATCTCCAAGTTGAAATTCTACACCAAATATTGAGATTCTTCCTATTTTATAGCTGATTTATACATTTTGTTAAGCAGTCCTTTAATGACTTTTACCTCCGAATTTAAGACGCTTTAAGTAAGTTGTAATATACGTAATAATCTTGTTATATTCCATTTATAATTTTGACTTTTAGCTTTTTTAGCTTAGATCAACAAGTCGTCATTTTGATTAATATTAAAAAAAATTCGTGGAATCTTCTAAATCTTAATCAAATTGAATATTAGTTGATCCCGATTTATGAATATTGAAGTGAAGAAGAAAGAACGAAGCTAAATTGATCAAGACTCGAAGAGAAAAATAATCTCGCCAAAATAAACTCAGACGGAAAAATCTTCCTGAAATTAAGTTAAAAATCTAATTGTAATGAGTCTTAGTTAAAATAAAATTAATTCAATTAATTTTCGTAAGTTTATATTTAACAAAATTATTTACATTATTAAATAACATTTAATACTTATTAAGTGGACTCGAATATACATGAGTATGTGACAATACTAACAATATTATTAAATAAATGACATTTACATTATATTTAAATATTTTCAGGATTATAATCCTGAACCGAATTGGGGCTAAGAAATATCAATATTAAATACATGACATTTACATAAAATTTACAATTTTAAAGATTATATTCCTTACGAATCCTGAACAGAAGTGAGCTCAGACTAATAAATAACAATGTCATTAACAAATGTCATTAATTTAAAAATATTTACACTATATTTCAATTTTGTAAAGATTATAATCCTGTACAGAATTTATCTAAATTACAATTTACATTCTATTGAATGAATGACATTTACTTTTTTTAATTTTAATTTTTAATTTTTTTTTTATTTAAATTTTTTAAAGATTATAACCCTTACGGATTCTGAACAGACTAATAAATAACAATTTTATTAAATGAATGACATTTAAATTTTATTTAAGTTTTTTAAAGATTATAATCCTTATGAATCCTAAACAGACTAATAAATAACTATATTATTAAATTAATGACATTTAAATTATATTTTAAATCTGTAAATATTATAATCCTAATGAATCCTGAACAGACTAATAAATTACTATCATTTTAAATGAATGACATTTAAATTTTATTTTAATTTTTTAAAGATTATAACCCTTACGGATCCTGAACAGACTAATAAATAACAATATTATTCAATAAATGACATTTATATTTTATTTAAGTTTTTTAAAGATTTTATTCCTCCTGAACAGAATTGAGATCAGACTAAAAAATATATTCAGATAAATTAATTCGGCATTTGCATGGTGAAATAACTTCCACTGATGCTTTGCAGCCCTGGTAAAAGTCGCAGACATTTTGGCCTCAATCAAACCTCATGCTGAGCACCACAAGGCATCACACAGTGCGTATGAGTATTTTGGCGCAATTTATATTGCTTTCAACGCTTGTGTGTGTGTGTGTGTGAGTGAGTGTTTGTGTGAGTGTGTGTACTGAGTGTGTGTGTGTGTGTGTACTGAGTGTGTGTGTTGGCTGCTGTTTGACTTTGGCTGACTGGCCGTCGGGTGGAAAGTGGAATGGAATGTGGCTGTTTTACTCGTAACTTGGTCATTTGTTGAGCTATGTTTGCCTTGTCTGTTGGCTTGTTTGTTGGTTTGTTGGTTTGACGCTCACCAAAAAAAAAAAGAATTTCAACTCAAACTCAACTCTTTTGCCGCTCAACTTGGCCAATGTCAAGACAGCACTTGCCGCAAATCAATCGTAACGGGGAGCCGAAGGGAAAACTCTTTTGCTGCCGGCATGTGGGGCGTATGCGTAATTTTGAAACAGTTGAAACTTTTATACCATCGCACAGTGGCGCAAAACATTTAATAACTAAAAACTATACGAGCTTTAATAATACAAATATTGTATATAATTTTAAAAAACAAAAAAAAACTTAGTTCTTGATAAGTGTATTTCAATCAAGGATTAAAACCGAAAAGAATATCGGTTTCAGTTACGGTTTCGGTTATGATCGAATAAAGGTTTTCGGTTATCGGTTATGCAAAATCTTGGAGTATCGCTTTCGTAACGGTTATCGGTATTTTATAAGTTTCGGTTTAAAAATAACGGTATGGTTTCGGTTCACAAAAAAAATAAAAATTAAGGTTTTCGGTTGATCAAAATAAGAAGCGTTATTCATTCTTTTACATGGGAAAAGACTTAATGCTACTTTTAGCCTGGAAAAATTGCTATCTGGTTACTGGATTAGTTCACTGTAATGTCGATTTTATTATAATTTGATCACATATAAATTTGGTTAATTTGGTTTGAAAATTTCGATTATTTTGATTTTACTGATTTTTAATAACTTTGAACTGCCATAACTTTGTCAAAACTTAATCAATTTCCATGCGCAATATAAATTTGAACATAATTTTACCTCTTAATTCGATCTGCATTTAAATTTGGTTCATTTTGAAAATTTTGAAAATTTCGGAATCTTTTGAAAACTCAAAGGATAAATATGTAAATTTTCAAAAAAATTGAAATTTTCGAAACTATCAAAATGTACAAAATTTAAATGCAGAACGAATTTAGAGTTAAAATTTTCAAATTTACATTGCGCATGGAAATTGATTGAGTTTTGACAAAGTTAAGGCAGCTCAAAATTATCAAAGTTGCTCAGTAGCTGCGAGGGCCAAAACCGAAATTAACCCTTATAAATGAATCGGTTACTAAACGGTTATTCCGGCTTAAAGACTTTTGGTTTATGGGTTTCGGTACAGCGGAATAAAATTTTTTCGATTACGGTTTCAGTTACGGTCACAAATTTCAATCGGTTTTTATCGGTTAAAGGTTACGGTTTCGGTTGAGGTTTTAATCCCTGATTCTTAGTATCGAATTTCATGGTCAACTATTTACTTGAGCCACTGTGCTTGGTGTCGACTGATGAAAGCTCCGATAATGATGTTTGCCACTGCCACACTCGACTATAATTTAGGCATCCATGCTGTTGTTGTTTCAATATTTACGAGTGAAACTTTGAAATCTCCCTCAAATCCATCTACAAAAAGTCACCCGAGTCACCCAAAAATTACGAGTCACCGGGTCTTTAACCAATTTACAACATTTAAATGCAAATATTTGTTGGCTTAAAGTTTTAATTTGATTTGATTGCTAATTTATAGCAACTTGTCTGGGACTTTTTGGCTAAATTAGCAGTAATCTAAGCTCATCTCAATGCCAAATAAAATTGTTGTTAATTTTAAGAAGGGAACCGGCCACAAATGTACGAATATTTGCTAATTTAGCACAAAATTGATTATAATTGCATAATTTGCATACACTGCATGAATTACCATGAAAACTGAACATGGAGGTGACCTCAATTGTAGTTTTCCCATCTCATTTTTTTTTTGTTATTTTGGCTTACGAATCGTTATTAACAACATGGAAATTAGCCAAGTGGTCGCATGTGATGGCAAATATACTCAAGTATCTCACATTCTCTCTCTCTCTCTCTCTCTCTCTCTCTTTATCTCTGTCTCTGTCTCTTTCTCTCTGTGTGCAAAGTCAGCAAAAGTCGTCATAACAATTGCCCAGTCTTTCATCAGAGCAAACAACACAAAAAACAAAGAGAAAAAGAATAAAAGATAGAAAAAAGGGTGTCAGCATCCTGACATCGAGTTGAAATTAAGAATGAGCCTCTTGGTCAGTGGGTCTAAGGCCATCATTCTTTCTTGGGCAACAAGCTTGGGTTTATACACTGATAAAAACAAGATTTTTGACTCAGAACATCTTGGTTTTAAGCACATTTGAAATAAGATCAAGTTATTCAAGGAGATCGGAAATTTTCATAATTTCAAGACCACAAATATAAGTAAAAGAATAAATGTTCTTTAAAACTCAAGACAACAAATATTAAAAAAAATAATAAGGCAGGTCTTAAAATTAAACATTATTTTGATATATATATAAAACTTAAATTTGACATATTATTTTAATATTATATTAAGAATAAATATTCTTAAATACCCAAGATAACAAAAAAAAAAAGAAAAATAATAAGACAGGTTTTAAAATATATAATTTTTTTAATTGTTTTATTTTGATGTATGACACACTATATAAATATTATATTAAGAATAATAAGAATAAATGTTCTTAAATACTCAAGACAACAAATAAAAATAAAACAACGAGACAGGTCTTAAAAAATGTATATATTATTTAATTTTGTTTAATTTTAATAAACATATATAAAATAATATATGACATATTTATACTTTCCTAACAATTTAAGATTTTTATTCTAATATTAAGAATAATATCTTTCAAAATTCAAGACAACAAATAGAAAATAAATAAGACAGGTTTTAAATATTTATTTTTATTTATTTTTGTTTTTATTTTTACTATACTATATATAAAATAAAATATAGCATATTTATATTTTCCTAACAATTAAAGATTTGTATTCTTATATTTAAAATAATAAGAATAAATATTTTTAAATATTCAGGACAACAAAAAGAGCCAAAAATCAAATTATAAAATTTGTAATTGTAAATAAAATATAACATATTTAAATTTTCCTAACAATTTAAGATTTGTATTATTATTTTAAGAATATATTAGTAAATTGGTCTTAAATTTGTATTATTAAAAAAAAAAAAAAAATACGTAAGATGAATGTTTTTGATTTTAAAAGTATGTCTTTTTTTCAGTGTACACCATACATTTATTTCATTTTTTTCCTTTCCTCTATATTTTTTGATTTGCGATGCCACACACGTTTCATTTTTATTGACCAAGTTGAGGCCGCGTTTATTGCCGCATAATTGAGTAAATATTATGAATGAAACTGATAATCTTTAGCCATTTACCATTTGATTCCAAATGTTTAGAAGTGTGTGTGTGCTGTGTGTGTGTGTGTGTACAGATGATTGACAATGCAAATGGTTACACGCTGAGCATTCAAAGAAATATGATATCGAGAAAAATATAGCAAATAACGCAATAGACGAGCTTACAAATCAAACGTCTGATGCTTTGCACTTTCAATTCGTAAACGTGGCGTATACTTAATATTTTTATAAAATATTTTACAAGCTTTTCAAGACATATTTTTTAACTCTACAGATTTAAACAGATTAAACAATTTAAATAAAAGGAAATAAAATATTTGTTTTATTATAAAAAAAAATTCAAAATGAAAGTTTATCTTGTTTCCATTTAAAGATAATAAAGAATAATGGAAAATTCACCATATAGTGTGTATATATTTTTTTTGACTGGTTCGGTTTATTAAACTCAAATATATTATATGAAATTTTTCAAATTTTTAAAAAGTTATTTACAGAATCAAAAGTATTTATTTATTTATTTATAATGCTTTCTGGCACTACAATTATTAATTAATTAGTTAGTTTTTTAATTAAAGAGTTATTTATAGAATCAAAAGTATTTATTTATATGTTTATAATGCTTTCTGGCACTACAATTATTAATTCTGTTAAATTACAATCACTGAGCAATTATATATGTATATAATTTCAAAAATAATGTTAAAATATGTTAAATATGTTTAATTTTATTGCTTTACGCTTCGGAAGTTTCCAGTGTAATTAAACAAATTAACAAATATGTACTCTATTAATTAATTTGATCGATAGGATTTAAATTGCTGACAGTCCCAATTCAAATTTAATGTTAATTTATGATTATTTTATTTGAATTTATTTTCCATTTATTAAATAATATTATATTTTATAATATGCAATGCAAGTTAATGTGAGGGCTATGTTAACGAGTGTTTACTGTAGCCTATTTTAGAGCGTCATAGGGAATATTTTGGTGTTGTTAAGGGCAGAAAGACGTGTCCATTTCCGATGTTGGCATCAGATGGTTGAACACCAAACACACCACAGTAGCATAGACATTAAACCAACACACGCACACACACGCACACACACACACACACACACACACAGAGATACATATGTGTATGTGTGTGTGTGTATAAACAAAACAATGATGATTGAAATGCAGCGTGTGGAATGTTTGCCAAGCGAAATGCGTCAATTTACAGGCAACACACGCAGCGGTAAACAGCTAGAGCGAGAGAGAGAGAGAGAGAGAGAGAGAGAGAGAGAGAGAGAGAGAGGGAGAGAGAGATTCAAGAAGTGAGAGAGACACACACAAAATCAGCCAAAGGCAATTCACACACACACACTCAAGAGTTGACCACCTCAATGCACTGTGGTTAATTTCAACAGTTTTTTTTCTGGGATTAAAACCTTAACCGAAACCGTAACCTTTAACCGATAAAAACCGATTGAAATTTGTGACCGTAACTGAAACCGCAACCGAATACAATTTTTTCCGCTGTATCGAAACCCATAAACCGTAACTCTTTAAACCGAAATAACCGTTTAGTATCCGATTCATTTATAAGGGTCAATTTCGGTTTTGGTCGTCGCAGCTACTGAGCAACTTTGATAACTTTGAACTGCGATAACTTTGTCAAAACTCAATCAATTTCCATGCGCAATGTAAATTTGAGCATGATTTTAGCTCTTAATTCGTTCTGCATTTAAATTTTGTTCATTTTGAAAAATCGAATTTTTTCGAAAAAAAAAAAACAATTGCGCATTGAAATTGATTGAGTTTTGACAAAGTTATGAAAGTTCAAAGTTATTAAAACTCAGTAAAATCAAAATAATCGAAATGTTCAAACCAAATTAACCAAATTTATATAAGATCAAATTATAACAAAATCGGCATTATGCTGGACCATTCCAGTAACCAGATAACATTGTTGTCCAGGCTAATAAGAACATTAAGTCTTTTTTTAGTTAAACAATGAATAACGCTTCATTTTATCAACTGAAAACCATAATTTTTATTTTTTTTGTGATTTTTTTCGGTATTTTTAAACCGAAACTTATAAAAAAAAACCAATAACCGTTACGAAACCGATATTCCCAGAGTTTGCATAACCGATAGCCGAAAACCTTAATTCGAGCATAACCGAAACCGTAACTTAAACCGATATTCGATTCAGTTTTTTTCCCTGATCACAAGCATTCAAATTTATGAATTTTTAATGCCAACACAATATAAATTATTGGCAAATTTAGAAAACCAAATAGTTAAAGTGACTAAAAGTTAAATATCAAAATAAAAGAAAAATAAAAAAATATAAATTTTAAATTTGTTTTGGTTCTTTAGTATTTAAAACTTTTTGTTCTATAAATAAGAAATGTTCTTAAAATCAGGATGTGTTTTCTAACTTTAAGAATTTTACGTTCTCGACGCATTTTTTGGACCAAAATTCTTATTTTGGAACCGTTTTTTATCAGTGTAAAGTCAGGACCGTCACGCGATGCGTTAGCATTTCAAAAATGTGTGAATTATTAACTGAATTGGTCCCCCTCTGTCCCCTCTGTCCCCTCTGTCCCCTCTTCCTATTCCTATTCCTTTTTCTTCCTCATCCCGACTTTTGTTACGTACATCTCGAATTAGCCAGGCAATCAAATTATGCAGACACTTGACATTGTGCTCAAAGGGGGAGAAACAGAAGTGTGGCGAGGGAAGGGGAAGGGAAGGGGAAGGGAGGGGTACGGCACATTCTGATGATTGCCACAGTTGTCACGCCAGAATGCCAGACAACAACAACAACAACTATTTGCACCCACTTGAAGACGCGAAGCGACTGAAAACAGCAAATGAGCCGCATTTCGTGGCCATGGCTACAAATGCCACAAATGGCCAACAAAATTGACGACAAGGCGGCGCAGATAACAGAGAGGAATATAGAAGGGGAGGGAAGAGTATGCGGTAGTGTGTCTCTCTGTAATATAAAGCTGGACATCGCACAGTGGGACAAATAGCAGACCGAACACTGAAAAAAAGATCAACTTCTAAAATCAAGAACATTCATATTAAATATTTTGTTCTTCAAATAATACCATTTTAAGACCAAATTAATACAACTAAGAATATTAATCTAAAAATTCGCAATTCTTAATGTAAGAATTAAAAATCTTAAATTAATAAGAAAATATAAATATGTCATATTTAATATGAAGATAATAATAGCAGCGTGGTGTTCTGGTTAGAGTCGCCGCTTCAGTTTGGTAAACACAAGTCGAGGGATCGAAACCCGCTTTAGCCAAGGAAAAAACATATATAATCGAAATATTTATATAAAAAAAAATAAGTTTAAAGTTTAAAGCCCCTGCCTTATTTTTTTATTTTTGGTTTGAGAATTTAAGACTGTTTGGTCTTAAATTAAGAACTTATTCTTAGTTGAAATGTTCTTTATAATCAAGATGTGTTTTTTAACTTTAAGAATTTTATGTTCTCAACGCATTTTTAAGACGAAATTCTTAGTTCTGAGACCAAAATCTTAATTACAGATTATTTTTTTTATCTGTGAACTGCCCTTTTATTTACAGCTCTGTTCCTGTTTCTAACAATTAATAAAATGTAGATTTTGAACTTGAATTTAATCAACACATTTGAAATGTTTAATTTCATAATAATAATAATAATAATGATTTTTAGATTTCGTATTTTTTACGTTTTTCTTCAATGATTATAATTAGTTTTGAGTAATTGAATAAAACTTAGATAATAGTCATTATTTTATTTTCGAAAAATTTTAAAAATCAAAAATTAGGATCATTTATTTTTGTTGTGCTCAAAATAAAACTCATTTGAGAAAAACGTAAGAAATTGAAATATAATATTGCCAAGTAATTTTTTTAATATTACTTATAATGATTACGGTTCCTAGCTATAAAACACAAAACAGAGAAATAAAAAAAATCACTTTGCAGGACAAATTCTTAAACAAAATTGATCTGCTTGAAAAATAGAGGAATTTACACTCACCAGTTTCGAAAATTCAGAATATTCACCTAAACAAATTTTTTGTAAGAGAAATATCTGAAAAGAAAAACAGATTTTTTCAATTAAAATGCATACATTTATTTTAAGAAAAATTATAAATAATAAAGCTTAAAATTAAAAGAAAAATTAAGTTATTATTAAAAAAAAAAAATAATAATCATAAAGTTATTAGTTTTATTTTGTTTGATCAGAGAAATGGCCCACTGTGCATCGCCTTTAAATATCGCAGTTATCAAAGCAACTTTTTGATTCGGCATGCAAATGGCGAAGGCGAAACGGAAGTGAAAAGCAAACAGCAATAACTAAAGAGAACCAGAGGGCTATATCAAAATACCGCAAAAGAAATATCAGAGAGAAAGTAGGAAATGAATACTGTAAAGACAACAATATTTAACATTTAGTTTTCACTCTGGTTACTATCATCTAAAATTTTAGATATTATGTCTTTAATATTAAATAAAAATAAAAATATGATGCGATGGAAAATCTTATCTTACAAATATATAAACAGTGGCTCACAGCTTATTTGACCCACTACATTTTTAACTACACACGTAGGTTTTTATAGCTTATTTCAGATATAATATATACGAAAAATTCAATGAAAATATGTATTTTACTTAAATATTAACCATCAATGACAAATCTGCGTTTATATCTACTACCCATTAAAAGATAAACTCACTTAAAAAGTGTAATATGTATTTTGAGCAACCCGAACCTTTGAAACTCATAAAATAATAAGTCACATTTAAATCTTAATAAATTTAGATTATTTACAAAATTATAATTTACATTTTTTTATGTGATTTGCTTAAAAAGTCAAGGAAAAATTTATTCATCTTGTTGGATTACTAGCTAAAATAAAAGAGCGGTATTCCGGAATTAAATCAATCCTCAAGGTATCAAATTAATCTAACAGAAATTTTCTACTTGATTCAAATTTTTCAGGCTTATTTTAATTTTGAGTCATTTTCATATGATATGCAGTTTATAATTAAGTTTTTAAAAATTCCGAATACATACTTGAACAAAAAATATAGAGACAAAACTAAAAAAAGAAAAATAATAATAATGCTAAGAATATTATGATATTATTAATTTTAATATAATAATAATAATGATATTTAAGAACATGCCTCTTAAAAATTGAATGATTTTATTACTTTGATTAATTATTATTTATAAAAATATTAATAAAAATAAATATAGAGATAAAAGTAAAAAAGAATAATAATAATAATGCTAAGAATAATATGAAATTATTAATTTTGTGAATGATTTTATTACTATGATTAATTATTTACTTAATAAGGCTGATAATGAAACTGACAGTGCGATAATTGCGACTGGTTCTAATTTGGGCATTGATTGTTTGGGATGCAGATACAAATGTAGATGCAGATACAAAGATACAAAGATACAAAGCGAAACCGAAACGCATCACGCCTCGAATAATGAAAGTATGCCACAAATGCAAATGTTGTTAGCATTTGAAAGCATCATCGACAAGGCCACAAATCGTCCTCCAGTGTGTTGAGAATGAGGAAATGGAAACAGTCTGTGAATTGTTTGCCTCGTTGACTGCAACAACAACAACAGCAACAACAACAGCAACAACAGTAGCAACAACAACAACATCAAAGAACGGGGCAGGCAGAAATGTTGGGAGAGAAAAAAAACACCAACGAGTGTATAGAAATCTGCAAGCCCGCATAATTTGTTTTGCATACCCTGTAAACAAATAGAGACACCGATGGGTATGCTAAACAAAACGTGTTGTGGATTAAGCAAATGGTATTCAAAATTAAATAATGATACTATTCGGAAAAAACTATCTAACAAAAAGTCTAAAATTTAATTAAAGTTCTTATTGTTTTAGGCAAAAAGTTTCTACAAATTTACTTTAGTAAAACTTTATCTAAGCAGTAGTTTTAAGGACAACATCCAATTAATTTAATTAATTAATTCTCAAAACTATCTACCAAAAAGTCTAAAATTTAATTAAAGTTCTTATTGTTTTTGGCAAAAAGTTTTTAAAACTTTCTTTTTAATAAAACTACATATTTCTAAGAAGTAATTTTATTAAAATTCTTTCAGGTTTTACTTATTAATTATATCTCCAAATATTTCTCCAAATATTATTTAATAATAATAAATTTGTAATATTGTTTTTAATTTTTGATAATTGCCAACCAAATCTAAAATTTTAATACATTTCTCTTTGTTTTTAGCAAGAAGTTTCTAAAAGTTTCTTTTTAAATTCTGGAAATTCTTAAAAAAAAAAATTAATTAATTCTTAAAAAAAAAAAAAATAATGTCTTAATAAATTAATTAATTTATGCAATAAATGTAAAATGATTTATTAATTTTTTTAACACCCCGAGACTTTTCAACTTACCATATCTTTGTTTATTTTCTTTCAGTTATTAATTAAATACATATAATATATTTATATATTATATATTAGAAAAATTAATTGTGAACTTAACAATTTAATTTATATTATTTTTAATTTTTGATAATTGTCATAATAACTAACGAAATAAGTTGGACAACTTTTAGATTATATTATTATTTAAAAGTAACTTTCTTGCCAAAAACAACACAAGTTTTTGGTTAAAGTTAAATAATTAAAAACAAACTTTCCTTGCTTTTAAAAAGAAAGTTACTTTTTAATACAAATATTTCAAATATACATATGTATTTATTTTGCAAGGTTGTCGAATTTTTGGAGTGTTGAATAATTAAATAAATTTGGTTTGAAATAAAACTAATTCAAATCTTTAGATATTCTGCAAGTTTGTGAAATGTTTAAATATTTAATTTCACTTTAAAATTTCTACAGGGTATGTATTAGTCGTTTCACAAACTGGTAATTCATTGTGCGGTATTCAACGCAGCTTTGCTTTGGCTGCGGTTGCGTTCTGTGTCTTATCAGTGTTATCAGTGTTCCATTTGCTGTCGCTGGCGATTCCACATCAACGAGCAGTCGCTCTATAAAGTACTTGAGGCTTGTGGCAGGCAACAGGGGCATGCGGGGCCTGAGGAGAGTGAGGAGAGGGCATTGGGGGCATGCAACTCTCAACTCACAACTCTCCACTCTCCACTCTCAACTCACAACTCATTGCAATTGCAATTGCCCAAGACGCAAACTCAAAGTGTAGTTGGAGTTCAACTTGAAATTGGCATTGGAAATTCGAGTTTCGAAGTGGGAGTTGAAGTCATTGCTGCCCCTTGACCCCCCTCACACCCCCCCACACACCACCACTACCCCTCCAATTGTACACTCAGAAAAAAAAATCAAGATTTTCGTACTTAAACAGAGGATATTCAAATACAAACGATCTAAGTTTGGAATTTTTAAAACTGGGAACAAAAAAAATATTTTCAAATTTGGTTAAATTTCGGAAAACTTAAAATAAGATTTTTCTTCGATACTTTAAGTACGTTTCGGGATTAGTTCAAGTCTATAAAGGATCAAAAATCTTGATCTAAACCCAAAATGTACTTGTTTCTCATTTTTTTAAAATAAATTTCAAGTTAAAAAAATCTATTTTATGTACAAAACATCTTAAACTAATTTAATTTAAAAAACTCTATTGTTTCTAAAAATATCTTTATCAGATTTTTTCTCACAGATTTTATGTTTGGCATGGTCTTTTATATTCTGACTAAATTTTTTTAAAATCTGTTCATTTTATCAGTCAAAAAATTTAAAATTAAGATCGATTCATACTTAATTTAAGAATTTTGGTATACAGCAATTTTTAAATTTTAAGAAAATAATGGTAAAAGTTCAAGTACGATCGCACCTAATTTTAGGATGGTATATTTTTCTGAGTGTACGCTGAAAAAACAATCCCACTCTATTCAAGAAAAAACATTTAAAAAAATATTTATAAAAATACCAAACCAAAAAAGAAACAATTATAAATTTAAAATCTGACTTATTATGTTCTTTCTCTTGAGTATTTAAGATTGTTTGGTCTATAAATAAGGGAGTAGACTAATTTCAAAATGTTTTTAAAATCAAGATGTGTTTTTTCCAAAGCTTGCAAATAACAGTCGACCGTTTTTCCCATTGCGGTTTGGTTGCGAACATAACCGAAAAAAAACGTGCACGGTCGCTCTCTCTCTCTGAGCAGAACACTTCGTGTCTCTCTTCGTTTTTGTTTTCGGTTGAGTGTTATCAGCTGAGTCATTCGGGTTAAGCTCTTTCAACAACCACTTTTAGCAACCGATTCCCCCAAACGTTCGCACTTTGTGACTCAGTAGATGAGAAAAAACATGAAATGCTCCGAGCTAACGGTCTTGACCTCTATAAATTGTAGTGTTTTTGGAACTTAATAATGAGCAACATAGCAGTAAATAACCAACCATAACAACCAACGGTTCAGATCTCTGATGCACGCATAAAAAAGCAAAAGAGTTTTATTTTCTCCGACCGCGAGCAAAAAATCAAGGAATAACCAGAACAAAAAAAAAAAACAAAAAAGGGTTGTTTGTTGTGAGAAGACCGCTTTACTTAAGAGACGATGAAAACGGTTTATCTCGGATGCTTTGCGCAAAGTGTCCGTAAATAAGAGTTATTTTCGGACAACGAAAAACGTTCGACTGTTATTTACAAGCTCAGGTTTTTTTTTTAATTTTACGCATTTTTTGACCAAAATTCTTAGTTCTGAGATCAAAATCTTGATTTTAGAATCTGTCTTTTTCCGAGTGTAGCTGCCACTCTTATTGGCTCATTTAGCACACGCGCCACGCGGAGGCACAGCAACATTTTGTGGCGCCACGTTCATGACGTCAACGATTTACTCGCCAAGTTGAACTTTGTGGCGCGCCAGAGAATTCTTTAGTTTTTGGCAAGTGGTTTGTGCCACCTGCAACTTCATCCCCCCCCCCCCCCCCACCTTCAATCCACAATCCCTCCGCCTCTGCCTCTGCCTCCTGCCACAGTTGCACCTTTGCCTCGTTAGTGGGCTAAATATATTTGTAGCACTTTTGTTTTTGCCGCCAAAAATTTGCGTGTAAACCAAATTTAATGCGATTTTCCTTTTTGTGTGTCAAAGTTTTTCACAAAATTAAAATGTTTTTCTGCTGCCTGTGTGTGTGTGATTGTGTGTGTGTTTGTAGGGGGCGTGGCTTTTAGCGCTTCTAATTGTGATTTATTGAGAATTGAATTGAGAATTCAATTGTTGCACATTTCTCGCGCTCAGGCTGCAATTAAAGGCAGCGACCGTCACATTTATAAGTTATTAAATAAAAATTGCAGTCTAAGAATTTTTTTCAAATTTCCATTTAAAAGTTACGAAATAACAGTTATTTTTAATTTTTATTTAAAAAATGCAATATAATAATTGAATTTAAATTTTTATTTATATATTACGAAAATCAAATTACTCTTATTAATAACTTTTAAAATAAGCAGCAAAAATAACTCTTATTTTTTATTGTTATGGAAAAAATCCAAAAAAATATGTTATTTCGTGACTTTAAATCTTAATTAAGTCTTACAAAATGGCGATAGGTCAAAAAAAGGGTAAATAATTGGAAAAGTTCGGTTCACGGTCCGATCAAGATTATAATAAAGGGCCCCGCAGATATTCTGTATTTAATGTATAAACAAAGAACCATAAACTATGAGATTATGAAGGACTATCAAATACCCTGTAAATTAGGATTTAGATTTACTTGCTGTCCAAAATTAGGCTGTAGAATACTTTTTCCTATCCCAGGTGATAGGATAAGATACCCTGCATTTACAATTTTAGCACTCACAACCAATCGCAGATACCCTGTATTTATAAACAAATGCCCTGAATCTCGAAATAAACACTTATTAGTGACATTCCTGTAAATACAAATTCAGGAGCATTACCAACATACAGATACCCTGTATTTGCAATTTAAGAGCTAACAGCTGCCCACATATACTCTATATTTATAAATTAAGTGCCGTTAATTAACAGATACTCCGTATCTTGAGATAAAAGTGTACTATGAACTAGTAGACACCCTGTAAATAAAAAGCAGGATCGATTAGCTACTGAAAGATACCCTGTATTTAAAGTAAAAGTGCTAACAACCACTATCAGATTTTTTGTATTCACAGTTTAAGGGATAATAACAACTTACAGATACCCTGTAAGCATCTAAAAGGTACTATTTATTCCAAAGCTCAGTCCTGTCTCAAGAATACAGCTACGTCTAGCTCTACGGGGAGTCTTGCTCAATATACAGACAGTACAATGATCTGAACAACTTACTGATACCCTGTAAATAGCTAAAAGGTACAATATATTCCAGAGCTCAGTCCTCTTTTATGAAGCTCTAGCTCTACGGGGTGTCTTGCTCAATATGCAGACAGTATAATGATCTGAACAACTTACAGATACCCTGTAAATAGATGAAAGGTACAATATATTCCAGAGCTCAGTCCTCCTTTATGAAGCTCTAGCTCTACGGGGAGTCTTGCTCAATTTACAGACAGTACAATGATCTGAAGAGGAAGCTCTGAGGCCTCGATTTATTCGAGTCTCACTTTTATTGCACACAAATTGTTTTCATTCTGTTCTGCAATCAGGGAAAAGCAGGAAAACACAATGACACAGCTGGAGAATGGGATGAAACTAAGTTGGTTTGGGAGACAAAGGAGGAGGAGGCAGAGGGGATGAAAAAAGGGGGGATGGTTTTGGCATATCAAAAAGTTAAAATGGTAAAACATGAATATGCCCCGCATCGCGGCGAACTTATGAAGAAGCGGCAAAAGGCTGCAGGATATGCAAAAATTAAAAAAGTCCGAGGCGAAATGAAACCAAATAAAGGCATTCCAAAGTGCTGAATATTTAATACTCTCAAAAGCATGCAGTTAAGAGTATTTTATCATGGATCTTTGAGGCATTTGTTCATAAGTCATCAAAGTAACACAAAAACTTATGAAAAGTTGGAAGAATATGAAAGAATTTCTATTTATGGCATTAAATATGGTTCTAATTATGAAAGGTAAATTGAGTCTATAATATTTATGAGATGGAAGATGGGATTTATTTATTTTTTATTTATTTATTTGCTAATTTATTTATTTTGTATTTATTTCTTGGGATGAAGACTGGGATATATTTATTAAAATATTTAATTTTGTACTCGATTATTTATTTTTAATTTTTTAAATTAAGTTAATTAAATTAACTTATCAAACTCCTAAGCACTATCAAATCAATTATTAATTATTGTATTATACATGTATATTAATGTATTCATTTATTGAAATATGTATACAAATACTACTCTATTTATTTTATTATATATCCATTAAATTATGTATTAATTTATTTTTTAATATTAATAAGCTTTTGATTCAAACATTAGCTATTCAATGATCTTTTTACATATTTATTTAAATATTTCTCTACATTTTGTTATTTATATAGGTATTTATTTATAAATATATACCATCGAAATAGTATTTAATAATAATAAAATATATTATAATAATAAGATTTATTTGTTAATATACAATTTTGTTATATCTAAAAAAGAACCTAGAAATGTATTTATTTAATTATTAAAAATGAAAGAAATACTTTAATTTCAATTGCAAAAAAACATATGTATTTATTTATCAACAAATTTATTAAAATATTTCTCTACGCCTTTGTTATTTATATATGTATTTATTAATTAATATCCTAAATAAATATTTTTTTTTGTGTATATATTATTTTTATATATTTAAAAAAGAGCCATTAAAAGTATGGTTTTATTTTTAAATTATTTATAATAAAAATAGGACTTCAATTTAAAATGTCATATTTATGAATATGTTTTTGTACATATACTATTTTTAAATATTTATAAAAGAGCCAACAAAAGTATGTTTTTATTTTTGTAATTATTTAAAACAAAGATAGTACTTCAATTTCATATGTCATGTAATTTATGTATTAATTTATTAACATATTTATTTAAATATTTTTTAACGCTTTGTTATTTATATAGGTATTTATTAATTAATATCCTATCTAAATGAATATTTTTTAAGATATATATACAATTTTTAAAATATTTAAAAAAGAGTCAACAAAAGTAATTTTTTATTTTTTTAATTATTTAAAATAAAAATAGTACTTCAATTTCAAATGTCAAAAGATTTTCCTGGAGTTTCAGAATAAATGACAATGTTGTCATACCCTTTGGCAGTTGAGAGTTGGGGGCATCTAAAAATCCGAAAGACAACTGGTACAAATATCGCGAATGTGGCATGAAGAAGTTGCATGGCGCCACAAGGCGTCACAGCGTGCGGAAAGAGCAAAAGGAAAGCAAAAGGAAAGAGCAAAAGGAAAGCAAAAGGAAAGCAAAGGAAATGGATAACGCGAGCTTTTCCCCCGTATGTAAAATTACGAGTGTGCATGTGTCCTGTGTCCTTTTTTTTATTATTTGTATGTTTTTGAGTCCTTATCTCAGAATATCCAAGACTAGGCGCTCAACATATTTTCATTTCATAAATTTAGCTCGAAGGCTTTGTTGTTGTTATTGTTGTTGTTGTTGTTGCTTAATTCTTTACATGTTGTTGTTGTTGTTATTTTGGAAAGCGGAAGAGCACAACAAACATATCTATATCTATACACGATAAACTTTGTCCTGGAGTTTGTTGCGACACTCGAAAATCCATTGCCATCGACTTTCACAGACGTTTTACCATCAAACTTTCCCGAAAATGCGTGCCACGTATCCCCCCCCCCCCCCAAAAACCCTTCTTCCAAAAACCCAGTTGGCGATTGTCAAGGCTTACGAGTTGGAAAGCTCTTTTGTTTTCTCAACTCACTGCGAAAAACAAAAGCAATAAAAACCGGAATCTACTTAGCTGTTAAGAATCTATTACATGAAGCTACTCTCAAATCACGATATACTCGTAATACTACAAAACAAAGGGAGAAATGAACAAAGAGACAGAGAGACAGAGAGAGAGAGAGGAGAGTTGGAGAATTTTCCTATTCCCTGTCAAAAACTTTGACGGCATTCGCACAAATTTTCATTAGGAATTTCATATTTTTCGCAATTTTAATATGCTAATTATTAGACAAATGCAAAGTTCTTTCAACTCACAAATTCAAATAACATTTCATATTTGTTCTTTGCAAACTTTTAACATTTACTTTTAACCTTTCAACGTGTACTTTTCATTAGTTCTCATTAATATAATAGATTCATGTATTTTCATTTCTAATTTACCATATAAATCGATATTCTGTCTAATTATAAGAATGCTTTCTATTTTTAGAAACTAAGTTTACTTTTATTATATGATGCATAATGAAATATCCCTGTGTTCTCCATGTTAACTTTATTGACTGCAACACATATTGGCAGAAGAATAAAAATGTTTCCTGTTTTCATCGACATTTTTATATTTAAACTCTGGATTCTCGTAACTTTCTTTCAGATAACGTTAATTCTTAAGGTATATTTAATTGGAATAATTTTTCACAGCTATAGATCAACAATTTTTATGTGCTCTTATTTCTTATTTATATTTTAATAATGACAAAAAAAAAACTTTCAGATTTATGTGGAATATTCAATAAACCAACCTTAATATTGCAATAAATGTTATAATTTTAATATTTTCTTAAGTAATGGTAATGTTGTATTGAGTGATCATGGTTAATAAATATAGTTATTATTAAAATAATTTTATAAATAAATAGTAAACATAGAGTTCAGAGTTCATTTGTGTCAAATAAAATAAAATAAAATCCATGAAATAAATTTAAAATTATTTAATTTAAAAACATTTCATATTATATAAGCATAAAATAAAATGTAAAAAAATGAATTAAATGAAAAATAAATTATTTGAACAGTTTACAGCTCATAGATACCCTGCTAAATTAAATGAAGAGTATTATATTCAAGCTGAATGTTATGATAAGCAAACATTTGCACCACTTTATGTTAAATAAGCATGGCCAAATAAAACAAATTAAAATCCATGAAATAAATGAAAAATAAATTAATTAATAAGCATTTTTAATAAGCATACAAAAAAAAATGTATATAAAATAAAATAAAATTAATTAAATGAAAAATAAATTAATTGAACAGTTTACATCTCATAGATACCCTGTTAAATTAAAGGAAGATTATTATATTCAAGCATAATGTTATGATAAGCAAATATTTGCACCACTTTATGATAAATAAGCATTGCTAAATAAAATAAAATAATGTAAAATCCATGAAATAAATTTAAAATTATTTAATTTAAAAACATTTCGTATAAGCATTGTTAATAAAATAAAATAAAATCAAACAAAATAAAATCAATGAAATAAATTAAAAATAAATTAATTAATAAGCATTTTTAATAAGCATACAATAATAAAAATTAATATAAAATAATAAAAATTAATATAAATAAATTGAACAGTTTACAACTGATAGATACCCAGTTAAATTAAATGAAGAGCATTATATTCAAGCAGAATGTTATGATAAGCAAACATTTGCACCACTTTATGTTAACCTCTTTAGCCTTAATACGAGTTTGGGGTTTGGGTTTAGGGGGAAACAAGATTCATAAGCCGCAAATGACATAAAAATGTCGCATATTTGTATTTGTATTTGCTGTTGTTGTCAATGTTGTTGTTGTTGTTGTTCGCTTAACTCATTTGTATTGAAAGCGCTTTGTCAACTGGTGTTTAGGGCAACTTGTTGCTTCAGCCGGATCAGCGGCAAATATGTAAATAATATGAAACGTGCAACATTTGCTGCTAATCCCCCCGCCCTTAAGCTGCCCCTGCTGCCCCAAATGTCCCCTGCTCCCCTTCAAAAAAATACCCATAACCACTTACACACACATACACAAAAACTCTCACAAATTGTTTGGGGTTTTATGAATATTACACACAAAATATGCCACTTGAATGAAAGTCTGCCACGCCTACCATTTTGTAAAGCCGCCCCTCAAACGGCTTAAAAATGTATATGGATATAACAACAACAACAAACTGCACACACACACATACACACACACACACACATACACACAGTTGCCCTTTGTGAAATATTAAAGTATGTTTAGAGCGCTAACGCAACGTATACGCAATATGGCATAGAATATTACGTATACGCCGCGTTATTTTCACGACAACTTGTCACTCACTTTACAGCAAAGAAGACACACACTATACTATATATATATACATATAAGTATGTATGTATATGTACATACATATGGTTATACCAGAGACTCTGCAATTTCAAATGGGGAGAAGAGCAGGTCGTCATGGGGTTGACTTTAATAGGTTTTTGGGTTCGCTGGCAATAAAACGTGACTAAATGCTTAACGATTATTCAAGTGTGCCAAAGGCCTCGAATTGCTAAAGTTTTACAGGTAGAAACTTTTAAGTGTGTGAGTCGCAGTGTTGCCATTTTGTTGCCTTATTTCACTAGATTTTGTGATATTTCTTACTTGCATACACCAAAGAAACCCATAGGAAAAATAGATATATTAATATAATAATAAACATTAATATAGAAAATGCATACTAGGTTCGATTTCCAACCAGCAATGCTAAAGGCGTACACTCTTGAATAAAATAAATTAAAAATATACACCCTTAATGTATCATAAATGTGTTTTTTAAATTCGTAAAGAATGAAACGCAAATTAAACTTCATCCTCAAATAGTTTAGTTTATTTAGTTTAACTTTACTTCATATACATACATATATTTTAAAAATATTTAAATGTATTAAAAATATTAAGAATATATTTTGAAAAAGTTAATTAAACATGTATTTAAATTAAATATGATTCGTATTACTTTTTATAATTTTAACTAATTTCCAACTAAAGATTTTCCGAGTTTTTTTTAAATTTTCGGTTTAAAATATTTAATAATTATATTCAAATATTGAAATTCCCTCAACTAAAAACGCAAATTAATTTAAAATATAAAAAAATTTGTTTTGGTTTAAATCAGGGATTAAAATCTTAACCGAAACCGTAACCTTTAACCGATTAAAACCGATTGAAATTTGTAACCGTAACTGAAACCGTAACCGAAAAATTTTTTTCCACTGTACCGAAACCCTCAAACCGAAATAACCGTTTAGTAACCGATTCATTTATAAGGGTTAATTTCGGTTCTGGCCGTCGCATCTACTGAGCAAATTTGATAACTTTGCACTGCCATAACTTTGTAAAAAGTCTATCAATTTAAATGCGCATGAGCATGATTTTACCTCTTTAATTCGTTCTGCATTTAAATTTTGTTCATTATTAAAGATTTTTGAAAATCGATATTATTTCTTTTTTGATTTTTTGATTTCATATTTTCAAAATCAACAAAATTTAAATGCAAAACGAATTTAGAGGTAAAATCAAATTTACATAGCGCATTAAAATTGATCGAGTTTTAACCAAGTTACAGAAGTTCGAAGTTGTTAAAAATCATTAAATTCAAAATAATGGAAATTTTCATTCCTTTCTCGTAACTAGATAACATTATTTTCCAGGCTAAAAAGAGCCTTAAGTCTTTTTTCATGTAAAGCAATGATTAACGCTCCTTATTTTGGTCAACCGAAAACCATAATATTTATTTTTTTTGTGAACCGAAACCATATCGGAATATTTAAGCCGAAACTTACAAAAAACCGTTACGAAACCGATACTCCAAGATTTGCATAACCGATAACCGAAAACCTTAATTCGAGCATAACCGAATCCGTAACTGAAACCGATATTCGCTTCGCTTTTAATGCCTGATTAAAATATAATTATTTTTTCCTTAATTTTTTTGTGAAAATTTATTTATTTGAAAAGCAAGGGACAACACTGGTAAGTAGTTAGATTTGCACACACACACTGAAAAAAAAGACCAACTTCTAAAATCAAGAACATTCAACTTAAATATATTTTATTCTAAAAATAAGACCATTTTAAGACCATATTGATAAAACTAAGAATATTAATCTAAAAATTCGCAGTTCTTAATATAAGAATTAAAATTCTTAAATTGTTAAGAAAATATAAATATGTCATATTTAATATGAACATAAAAATGACACCGTGGTGCTCTGAATAAAGTCACCGCTTCAGTTTTTGGTACTCAAGTCGAGGGATCGAAACCCGCTCTATCCAAGAAAAAAACATATAATCGGAATATTTATAAAAAAAAAAAAATCCAAAAAAAGTATAAATATCAATTAAAAAAAAAAGTTTAAATCCCCTGCTTTATTTTTTTTTTTTTTTTGAGAATTTAAGACTGTTTGGTCTTAAATTAAAAACTTATTCTTATTTGAAAATGTTCTTTAAATCAAGTTGTGTTTTCTAAATTCAAGAATTTTATGTTCTCGACGCATTTTTTAGACCAACATTTTTAGTTCCGAGACCAAAATCTTGATTTAAGAACATTTTTTTTTATCAGTGCACACACACATACACACACACACACACACACACACACACAAGCCGTAAGTTCATGTGCCTTTTGCAATGATTGTGTCTGACACATTGAGAAAGTTGCTACGCAATTTTTTATGCTCGAATTTAAAATCCTGAGTGTGTGTGCGTGTGTGTCAGGGTGTGTCTGGGTGTGTGTATGTGTGTGTGTGTTGCCTAGCCATATGTGGAGTAGAACAGCCAACATGGCGGCGTTGACGTTGTTGTCATCAAGCGTCACCGTCGACTGTCATTTAAAGCGGCATAAAAATGATGACAACGTTGTCGGGCATCAGCTGCAAACGGCATCATCAACGTCTCACTTTCTCCCTCTCTCTCTCTTCTCTCTTCTCCCTTTCTCACTCTCTCCCTTTCTCACTCTCTCTCTGCCTTTCTAGCTACGCGACTCTCATTATTGTTAGAAACATAATAAATATGCACATATTCTTAAATAACATACATTTTTATGACTTTGCAGCTTTCGGCTTAAGATAATTATATCTGAGAGAATGTCGTCCAAAGGTTTCTGCGGTTATAACCTCAACGAGCTTTTGTTTTAAGCTTCTTTTTACCAGATTGCCATCATTAAGTAAGAGATAACTGACAGCATTCTCCGGGGTTAGTTGTGCTTTTAGCTTAAAGAGCGCATAAATGATTTTTGGAATATTTTCATATTCCTTGCAGCTTCCATGTGCTTTCAAAATTACTTTAATCAAATCATATATTCTCTTGGTTTGTTTTTTTTATTTAAATTTATTTTTTTGTAGTCATTGACGCTATTTTAGTTCAGCTTTCATAAACTTTCCAAGCTTTTATCACAAAAAGCTTTAAAACTTTTTTCATGATTTTAAATAACATTGAATTTTCTTTTGGGCTATTCTTAAACTTAAAGTTACTTATAGAAAAAGCGCTCAATTACTAATAAAGCTTTAATGTGCTTTTAAAGCTGCTTTCAAAATAAATGTTAGAGTCATACATGTTTATTTTCTAGAATTATATACTTAGATAGTCTTTAAATAACTTTGCTTTTATTATATAATCGTATTTAAAGCTTTAATGTGCTTTCAATGCTACATTACACAGTTAAAGCTTTCATGTGCTTTCAAAATTTTTTGTTAAACAAATTGTTAATAATTTCTATCTTGTTTTTATTACATTTAATATTCAGCTAATTTAACTTTCTGCTTAAGCTGCATTCTGAGCTCTCTTCTGAAGCTTTCCATGTGTTTTTAAAGCTCTTGCACAACCGACTATGATTTATAGAAGCTTTGCTTAACAAATTACATATTCAATTAATCAATCTTCGTACTTTTACTAAGTTCATTCACTTTTGTAGCTTTCATTAGCTTTAAAGCTCGCTGAACAACATACTATTAATCGCTAAAGCTTTTCTTATTTATCAGTTAATTAAGCTTTATAATTAAAGAAACTTTATTCTAATTATACAATCACTTGTGAAGCTTTCATGAACTTTTAAAGTTTTTTTCACAACACATTAAGCATCACGGAAGCTTAATTTATTAAAATAAGTCTACGGTTAATTAATCTTTATAGTTCTAGTAAAGTTATTTTAAATATGCAAATACTTTTGCAGCTTTTATGAGCTTTGAAAGCTTTTTGCAAAACATATAATGATTCTTTGAATCATTTTGCTGCACAAATAAACTGATTTCTGATGCTGCTTCAAAATGAATCCAATATTTAAGCTGCTGCCACTTAATCCAATCTAAAACCGCACATGAACTAGTTCACTGAACTGAACTGAATACACAGCTATCGTTCTCGCTCTCGTTCTCTCGTTTATACTTAGTTTCATGCTTATTAGTTCAGACTTAGGCCCCAAATCCAGTCACTTTCCCAGCACGTTGCATGGATAATTTTCCGAATTCAGCATATTGAAGGCAACACCAGAAACAACAACAACAACAACAAATGTTGCCGCCGCACAGGTGCCACACGTGGCTGAATACGATTTGTTGGCACTGTGATTAAGGAAGCAGCGGCAGAGGATGAAAGTGATGAAAGGGGAGGATTTCGAAATGCGCGCTAAGGCATAAAATATCACGATTATAAAATGCAAAACACTGAAAGAGCCCCAGCAACAACAACAGCAACAACAGCAACAACAGCAACAACAACAACATGAAGTTATCTGTACATATGTGTGTTCTGTTTTATAGGATACAACAGGGCGTATGAGTATTGGACAGGGAACGTATCGATTATAATTTTTGTTAAGAAAATTAAAACAAGAATTTTATTTATTTTATTTTTTTATTTTATTGAATTTTTTTATTTTATTGAAAAGATTGTTTTTAATTATTTAAATTAATTTATATAATAAAAATAAAAATAATTATTATTTTTCAATTTTTATATAAAAATTAAACCATAACTTTTATTTTCAATTTTTATTATAAAAATTGAAAATAAAAGTAACTTTTCAATTTTTATTTTTAAAATTTAAATAAAATTGAATTCAAATATCTTTTGAACTAAAGGAGATATATTTATATGACCTAGCTCCTTTAGCTCAAAACATATTTGAATTCAATTTTTATTTTCAATTTTTTCAATAAAATTTTAAGTGCCTAAATTTTTTTAAACTCATAACTCTTATTTACGGTCCCTGGTATTGGATAACGATTTATGTAATTTAAATCGAGGCTGCAGAACCGATTCGGTTCGGGTTTCTAAGCAGCCCGAACCGGACCATAAACTCGTTGATACCTATGAAATTGTTTTCTAAGCGAACCAAAACCTGTACCGAACCATTTTCTTAACTAAAAGGTTTCGTTTGGATTATATTGTTCAAATAAATTTAGAATATTTTCAAAATTCGACATTTTTTCAATAACAAATTTAGTTGGGTTAAAAAATTTAAAATTTATTATATTTATTAAGCAATTATTTTAACCGGTTCGCAAGCCGAACCTTCCTTCTATATGGTTCGAACCACAGAATCGAAACCCTAGAAAAATGTTGGTGGTTTGCATTATTATTAAATTATTAATTAATTTCACTTCCTTATTCTTTTGAAGATTCATTAAATAAAACACGTTTAAGAAATGTATCTGAATATTATGATTTAAAAAGGATTGATTATTTTATGATTTTATAAAAAAATAAAATAAAATAAAATAAATATAAAATAGTTGTAATATTGTAATAAGATCAGTATTTAAAGGGTATAGAGACCATTTGATTTTTGACAGTGTCTGTTCGTCCATGAATAACTAAGACTTATAGACAACATACATATGTATAAGAACAGAGCTGGTTTAATTGTCCAATCTCAATAAAAAACCGGTTTGTAAATGAATGGAACTCAGAAAATTTTTTTTTTTTTTTAAAGAAAGCAATTCAGAATATACTCGAACTTATATATAAGAATAATTTATCATTAAGGCTGCAAACCATCAAAATTTTGATAAAGACTTAGGTTCGGTTCATGAGCCGATTTATATACCCCGCGAAACCAAGATTTGGTTTCAAATTTGGTTCAAATTAATAAAAAAAAAATATATTTAAATTGATATAATTATTTTTCGATTTTTGAAACCAATTAAATTTTGTTTTGAAAAATAATTGAAATTTATTTGAAGATTTAAATATTACTTATTGTTTTGCTAAGTCTCAATATAAGAAAAGCATAACATATTTGAAATACATTTTTTTCAGATCGAACCTTTTTTAGGTTTTGGTTCGAGTGATAAATAATTTTATAAGTTCATTTTATGGTTCGGTTCCTTGAGTAGAATAATTTATGAAATAATGAAAAAATGTTTTTTGTATGAATTTGGAAATCATTGGGAATGAATTGATTATATTTCTGTTACTCTAACTATCTCAAGGGTATAGATACTTCGATAAATCAATCTCAACTTTCGCTTTTTAGACAAAATACGAGTATTTTTTTGTATATATAATATAATATATAATGTTAAACTCGGATATTGTTGTGGATGTGAAAGTGTTGTTTTCATTTTGGTGTTGACGCGGTTATTGTTAAGTGGCTGACACATTGTGCCACCTGTGACTGCCACTGTGGCACCAACAAACCACCGAACCACCCAACAAACCACCAAATGAACCACCCAACAAACCACCCAACTGTCTGTCTTCCTGTCTTTCTGTCTTGTGCGTTGCGTCCATGTGATGGTCCAATAAATAAGTAAATGTGCAGCCTAAAAAGTCACACACACTCACACACACACCCAGTAGGTTGTTGTGCGAATGTACACTGAAAAAAAAAGAATAACTTTTAAAATCAAGAAAATTCATCTTAAAATTTTTGTTCTTAAAATTAGAGAATTCTAAGACCAAATTATTGATCCTAAAAATATTAATCCAATAAATAGCAGTTTTTACTACAAGCATAAATATCGTAAATTGTTAGAAAATTGCCAAGGAAATACATATTAAAGGAAAATTTTTAAAAATACCAAACCCAAAAAAAAAAAAAAAGAATGGTTAAACAGTGATATATCATTTTTGGTGTTTAAGTCCTGTAAATTCTATAAAAATGCATTAATCTTTGTGAAACTTTCTTAGTTAAATTCCTTATTAATATAATATTGACACAAAATAATAACTTTACCTCAAATCCAACGACAAAGCTTAGTTTTTTATTATCTAATAAGAAATATTCCAAAGTATTCACTTTTGCTCATTTATTACTTTTTTCAATATAAATATTTTTGTAAATTCTTTTTTAACGATATTTCTAATAATTTCCAGTAAATAATATGTAACCGTGTTAATAGACATTGTTTTGCTAAATATTGTTGAAAAATTGGTTTCCCTTTGTTTCTGATTTTTGTGATTTTTTCCAAAACAACTGTATTTAATCATTAATGAGTGGAATATTGACAAATTTAGACAACCAAATAGTTGAAGTGACTAAGAAAAATATGTCAAAATAAAACAAAAATAAAAATATTATAAATTTAAAACCAGCCTAATTTTTTTTTTTTTTTTTTCTTGAGTATTTAAAATGATTTATTTTATATTTTATAAATAAGAACTTGATCTTATATGAAATGTTTCTAAAATAAAGATGTGTTTTCTAACTTTAGGAATTTTATGTTCTCGACGCATTTTTTAGACCAAAATCTTGATTGTAGAACCTTTTTTTATCAGTGTATGTGGGGAAAATTCTCGGTGTTGATTAGAAAGTATGCAACGGCATTGGCATAACGGCAACAACGTAAATCAATTAGTTTTCCACATGACAAGACGACGTTAAAACACCTTTCACCTGTATAAACCACCTGTATGTGCATGTGTGTGTGTGCATGTGTGTGTGTGTGTTTAACTGAGAACTTTGTCCAAAAAGTTTACGACAAGCACCTTAAAATCCAAGCCAAGATAAAGCCAGGCCAAGAGAAGCAGCGAGAAGCGGCAACAACAGCAATTTAAGCAGCATTATTTGGGGCATAAACACAGCGTAAGCTTCATCTCCTCCCCCGCCTCCTTCCCCTCTTCCCCTGTCTTTCTACCTCTCCCCATCCCCCCCTCTTCTCCTCTTCCCCTCACCCAACACTGTCACTCCCCCTTCAGCCCCTAAAACAAGCAGAAAAACAGCAAATAAGAATAAATAAAATACAAAACTGCAGTGCAATGTGATTAGCTTGAAGATACCCTGTAACTTGCAGAGAATAAAAGATTTGGTTCGGTAAAAAAATAGTTACATAAATTTTATGATTTATTTAAATTAAATTGAGACTTGACAAAAAAATCATTTTTAAATCTTCCAAAAAATTTAGTTTATTTGGAAAATTCGATTTTTTTTATACAAAATTTAATTGGTTTAAAATATCAAAAAAAAAAATTAATTTATAAAAATTTATTTTTTGTATTACATTTACAATACAATACATTTACAATATTACAAAAAAATAAGACAAAATTTGTATAGGATATTTGCATAAATTTAATAATTGCATAAAAATTGTTTATATTTTCTCAATTTTTCCAAATCAGGCTGGGGAAAATTTGTTTAAAGCATTAAGGCAACAATAGAATTTTAATATAAAATTTATATTGTTATATGTAGATTGATTTTTTTAACTCTAATTTTGTACTAAAAAAATAAAAATTATGAAAAATTAATAATTAAATTTTAGTTTTTATTTAAGAATCATATAACTCTAAATTTTTATTTCCTCAACAAAAATAAAAATATAAAAAGTAATTATTCCATTTTGAAACTAAAAATAATTATTCCATTTTTTAAATAAATACATTTATTAACTTTTTTAATAAAAATTAAAAAATGCAATTTTTTTTTTATTTTGAACTAGGAATGAAAAATTACAAATATTTTTGAATAAAAATTCAAAAATAATTTTGCAATTTTTGAAATAAAAATATAAAATAAAATGTATTTTTCAATTTTTGAAATAAAAATTTAAAATTAAAAATATTTCATACAATTTTTTTGTATAAAAATCTAAAAATTATTATTAAATTTTTGAAATAAAAATTTAAATTATTTTTCCATTTTCGATACAAAAATTAAATTTATTTCTCAATTTTTAAAATAAAAATTAAAAATAAATGTATATTTAAATTTTTAAAATAAAAATTAATATTAAAATTAAAAATTGTATTTCAATTTATTTCTAAAAATTCACATATATTTTTAATTTAAAAATTATAACCGTTCCGGTTTATGCTTTATTCTCAAAGTTATACCCGGTATTTTAGCAATTGCGGAGTATGGAAAAAGCAGCATTAAAAAAAAGAAGAAGGATATATAAAAATGTAGAAGGCGGCACAGGAAGCCAGAGGGGAAGAGGGGGAAAAAGAAAACAAGGCCAGGCAGTGAAAACTCACTAAAATTAACACTAATAAGCTTTGTTCCGCGGCCCAAAAACTGAAACTGCAGCAGCGATAACAAAGTTGCTGTTGTTGCAACAGCGGCAACATTCAGTAGCAACAAATGTCACTTGATGCAACACCTTCAACTGCTGCTGCCACGCCTACACAACCGAGTGCCACCCGCCCCCCCCCCCCTTTGAACCCATGTTAACCCCACTGTGCAACTTGTTTCGTTTCATTTCATTTCGTTTGTCATTCGCTGTCCATTTCCATTCCGCGTGCTTTTCTTGCTCCGCTTTCGTGTCGTACACAAAAAGGATTCCGTCGTCCAGTGTCGAGTGGCAACTTTGTCCGGGACGGAACGGAGGACGGGGACGGGGACGGGGTCGTTGTCAGGCAACATTTGTTGTAAATGGCTCAACAAATTGTGCACAACAAAAACAAGCGCCAAAAAAATATAAGGGCCACGGAACGGCATTCGGAACGGATACAAACCAGGCTGTAAAAAAAAAAAAAAAAAAAAATACCGGACACACAAAGCAGCAAATGATGTGCAACATAAGCGCCTCTTATGTGGGCGGTCGGCTTGCTGGGCGTGGCAGAAGTGTCGTCAATTGTTGATGTGGCCAATTCAAATGGTGGACAGCGTGACGACAACAACAGCAACAACAACAACAACATCACAACAACAGCAGCAGTTGCGGTTAATTAAATTGCAATCGATGAATGGGCCGATAGAATTTTCGATAGGCATGAAGGAAAAATATATACAACCCCCATTTAGACAAGTCAAAAAGCAGAGATTAAAACCTTAACCGAAACCGTAACCGAAAAAAATTTTTTCGCTGTTCCGAAACCCATAAACCGAAACTCTTAAACCGAAATAACCGTTTAGTAAGAGTTTATTTCGGTTCTGGTTTCAAAAAATTCGACTTACAAAAATTTTTGAAAATTAACAAAATTTAAATGCAGAACGACAGAGACAAAATCATGCACAAATTTACATTCCGCTTGGAAATTGATTGAGTTTTGACAAAGTTATGGCAGCTCAAAGTTATCAAAGTTGCTCAGTAGCTGCGACGGCCAGAACCGAAATTAACCCTTATAAATGAATCGTTACTAATCGGTTATTTCGGTTTAAAGAGTTTCGGTTTGTGGGTTTCGATACAGCGGAATAAATTATATTCGGTTACGGTTTCAGTTACGGTTACAAATTTCAATCGGTTTTTATCGGTTAAAGGTTACGGTTTCGGTTAAGGTTTTGATCCCCGGTTTTAACTGATGGAGTACTAACTCTTTTATCGATAACTATTTATCGAACTGCATTCAAGGACTCTCAATAGGATTAGAGCTCTGTTTGCTGGTCGCTAGATTCTAAACAAATCAAGCGTCTAATTGAGATGGAGAGAAGGAGAGACAAATGGGGAAAATCGTAAATGGGAAATGGAAATGGAAAATAGGGAAAATGTAAACTAAAAACAAGATGCAGCAGCAATGGCAACAAATGGCGACTATTTTGTCGCCAAACAAGGACAAATTAACGTATTGAGTTAGCTGTCGCACGTACCAAACACAATTGGCCATTAGGAAATGCCTGAGAGACAGAGACAGAGAAACAGAGACAGAGACACTTTGATATTTCTATCAGTTAGATTGGAATAGAGGGTAAACCAGCTAAAACATGTTGCCCTTTATACTATGGTACATTTTGCGACAAGGACAAACAAGTGACATAGTCTTAAAATGTTGAACATCATTTTTTATTGCATTTTCAGAGACTTTCGACTGCGAAAAACTTACACACATTTCGTACTCTTCTTCTTCTTATTCTTGTTTTATTAGACCATGCTCTTTAAAATGTACAAAGGTCTATTGGGCTTATCAAAAAAAAAAAAGGAACTGATAAAAAAAAAACCGATTTCCATTATCAAAAATATAGTCTCGAAAAATATAAAAATAAAATAAAACACACTCTTACAATCAAAATATTTTCTCTTATTTTAAGCATCTATATTCTTAGCTTATTTCTTGGACAAATTAGACCCTGTTCCCTTAAATGTGCAAAGTGTCTATTAATTTTTTTAAATACAAAAAAATAATAATAATTCGTAACAGGCACTGATTAAAAAATAAAACCGAAAATATTGTCTTAAAATTTTAAATTTGTTGAAAAATATAAAACTAAAACACTCTCTTACAATCAAAATATTTTCTCTTATTTTAAGCATCTATATTCTTAGCTTATTTCTTGGACAAATTAGACCCTGTTCCCTTAAATGTCTATTAAGGTCTAAGGGTCTATTAAGATTAACAAAAAAATAAATAAAATAAAATAATAATAAAAATATAAAAATAAAACACAATCTTACAATCAACATAATTTAAGAATCTATGTTCTCAGCCCATTTCTTATACAAATTAGACCCTGTTTTTTAAAATGTGAAAAGGGTCGATTAGATTTATAAAAAAAAATAATACGTAACAGGCACTGATTTAAAAATAAAATAGATTTGTAATATCAAAATTATCGTTTTAAAATTTTTACTTTGTTGAAAAATATAAGAATAAAAAGAAATAAAACTGATTTCTAATATCAAAAATATTGTCTCAAAATTTTTAATTTGTTGCAAAATATAAAGAAAATAAAAAAAAAAACACAATCTTACAATCAAAGTATTTTCTCTTATTTAAAGAGTTCTCAACTAATTTTTTAAACAAATAGTCGATATATTAAAATTGTTTTTCTCAAAGCTAAGAATTTTAATCAAAAATCGTCAAAAAAATGTAGATTCTATATATGCTTATTCCATTTGATATTTAATTTTAAGCATCATTTTCTTTTCTACACAACAACCGGTAAATCTTTGATAACATTTTTGATATGGATTTTATTGGGTTTTCTGGGGTTTCTATGATCCACAATTATTGCAACAAACATTGAATATTTACAATTATACTTTTTTCACCCCAGACTTGACCTGTTTTTGTTTCTGTGTTTAATTTTAATTTAATATTAATATTAATTGAATTGTTACATTTTAATAAAATTTGCAGTTTATTTTTTATTTTATTTTCTTTCTTTCTTTCTAAATAAATGAATTAATTAATGAAATAATAAGTATATAAATAAATAAATTAATAAATATATAAATAAATAAATAGATAAATAAATAAATAAATGAATAAATAAATATATGAAATAAATATATAAATAAATTAATGAAATAATAAGTATATAAATAAATAAATTAATAAATAAATAAATAAATATATAATTAAATAAAATAAAAGTACAGGATCTCTATAAGTCGATTGCACTCGATTGTCGGATTTTCCACTAGTTTTTTTTTTCCTACAACTGTTGTTCCAAAAAGGGTCCAAGATTGGAATTGGGATTCAAGAGGTGCGAGGGGGCGGCGGTGATGGGAAAAACTTTTGTAACCAAGTTGTAGGCGTGGCCACGCTTACGTCGTATACGAAAAAGTTTCCGATTTAGCTCCTAAACATGGTACTGCTAAAAGAGTTTAACTACTTCTGTGGCCAAAAAAAAGTTGATAAAGTTAGCCCCTATCTCAACGAGCAACAACCTAACCTCATATCACCTCACCTAACCTCACCTAACCTAACCTAACCTCACCATACTCGCATATGCGAAATATATTCGAATATCCCTTTGCACCTATGCGTATTTGTTGTTTACGTGTTTATACTCTACCAAGGAGGTAACATAGTACTATAATGAAGTGTATTTCATAGTTACATTTCCTTGCCTATTTAAACTCGACTCTCAGTGTATGAATTGTCATGAAATTTACTCCATTTATATATTTTAATCGTATAGTTTTCAAAATTTAGATATCCTGAGTAAAGTCTGATCGCAATCGAAAAAAAATTATATAAAATTACATCAGACAAATATAATATCACTGCATTTTATGTCAAAATAGTTCTTCAATAATTATTAGAGACTTTAATAATAATGATTCTTATTTATACAAAAATTAAAATATATTCAATTATACAAAAAAATTTAAATGTAAGTTAATTCTAATTAAAAAAACTACAACTAATGTGCAATTCTTTAATAAAAAGAATGATCAAAATCTGAAAAAGTTAAGACATTTAGTACAATTTTCTTTTTATATTCTTTTTAAATTGGTTAAATTTTTTTTATTTTTAAAATTGACTTCTCTGCATTGTATGTCAATGGTTATCAGAGACTTTAATAATTGTTATTCATATTTATGCAAAAAATATATTTAATTTAAAATAAAGCTTAAAAATAAATTAATTCTAATTGAAAAACTACAACAATCGTAAAATTGTATTATAAAAAGAAAGATAAAATTCGAAAAAAGTTACGAGATTTGGTAAAAACAAAATAAGTTTAAATATAAATTTATTCTAACTAAAAATCTAAAACTATTGTACAATTCTATTATAAAAAGAAAAATAAGAATCTAAAAAGTTAAGACATTTGGCAAAAATAAAAAAAGTTTAGATATTATATAAATAAATTCTAATTAAAAAACTACAACTATTCTATTATAAAAAATAAAGATTAAAATCTAAAAAGTTCAGATATTAAGTAAAAATAAATAAAGTTTAAATATAAATTATTTCTAATTGAAAAACTACAACAAAAAAATAAAAACTAAATAAATAAAGTTTATATTAACTCTAATTAAAAATCTACAATTATTGTAAAATTCTATTACAAAAAGAAAGATAAAAATCTAAAAAAGTTAAGACATTTAGTAAAAATAAAAAAGATTTAATTATAAATTAATTCTAATTCAAAAATATAAATTAATTATAATTAAAAAAATACAACTAATGTAAAGTTCTATCATTCAAAAAAGAATAAAAAAATTAAGATATTTAATAAAATATTCGATTTATTTGAAACAATTTGTATAGCAGATCAAACTGTTATACAGCACACAGTAAGGGTATTTTATTTTTGATGTATAGAAAACTTTTTATGTCTTGTTTTTTTCTTGCAATAATTTGTTGTTGTCGCTGTTGTTGTTGTTATTATTGTTGTTGTCGTTGGCGTCGTCTAACCCAGTTATTGCTGTGTTTGAATGAGTTAAGCTTCATTTGATTTGATACTTTTAATGCGGCTTTTATATTCGCCAGTTGCCATTTATTGTTCATATTTTTCTAAGCGACCAACAGCAAAAATTTATGTAGTTTTTCTTTTTCACTTTATTGTTTTTGTTGTTTTGATTTTATACACAAAACGTGTGATTAATGGAAACATAGAACAAGCACCGTAGGCGATACATTATTATTGCTATGTTGATGTTTTTCCACAACGAAAATAGAATGGGAAATTGTCACGGGCATGGGACTAGAACTTTCACTAGAATTTAACCCATAGGGGAAACCAAGCTTGTACCGGTTTATAACCAGTTCTTAGAAAGGATTTCATACAATTCATGAGAATATCGAACAGATAGCAAAGTTTATTTGAAATTGCATTAAAGAATCCATAGCATCCAAAGAAAAACTTACATAAAGAATGGTAAAAGTCACGCACAAAAGTTGATTATATTTTATAAGCGAAAATATATAATATACACTTGTTTACAATTATTTCCCAGGAAGAGTTTTTTAAATCAAGTGAACAATGATCGATACATTTTTCAGATGGATTAATTATCCGATATTTTTAAGCATATGCTTAGAAACTATGGATTAAAACCTTAACTGAAACCGTAACCTTTAACCGGTAAAAACCGATTGAAATTAGAAACTGTAACCGAAAAAAATGTTTTCCGCTGTACCAAAAACCACAAACCGAAACTCTTTAAACCGAAATAACCGTTTGGTAACCGATTCATTTATAAGGGTTAATTTCGGTTCTGGCCGTCGCAGCTACTGAGCAACTTTGATAATTTTGAACTGCCATAACTTTGTCAAAACTGTATGTTTTTACCTCTAAATTCGTTCTGCATTTAAATTTTGTTCATTTTGAAAGTTTTGACATTTTCGAATTTATTCGAAAATCATGCTCAAATTTACATTGCGCATGAAAATTGATTGAGTTTTGACAAAGTTCTGGCAGCTCGAAGTTATTAAAAATCAGTAAAATCAAAATAGTCGAAATTTTCAAATCAAATTAACCAAATTTATATGAGATGAAATTATAATAAAATCGACATAACGCTGAACCATTCCAGTAACCAGATAACATTATTTTCCTAGCTAAAAAGAACACTACATGTTTTTTCATGTAAAATAATGAATAACGCTTCTTATTTTGGTCAACCGAAAACCCTAATTTTTATTTTTTTTTTGAGCTGAAACCATACCGATATTTTTAAACCGATACTTACAAAAAAACCGATAACCGTTACGAAACCGATACTCCAAAATTTTTGATAACCGAAAACCTTAATTCGAGAATAACCGAAACCGAAACTGAAACCGATATTCGTTTCGGTTTTAATCCCTGTTAGAAACTGTGTGGAAAAAAACAATTAGTTAACTACAATCGAATTTAATTTAATTTTCCCTTCTAAAGAAGAAACTCTTCAACAGTTAATCAAATGCATTTTTCCCTTTTTTTTAATTTCGATATTTGATTCGCTTCCAATTTAAAGCAAAAGAAAATTTTTTAATCAAATTTATGTTTGCTAAAACAGCTAAATAAATTACCTTAACAATCTGCATTGTTCTATTATTTAATTAAATAGGTAATATTGCATTTTAATAAGAATATTGCATTGTAAGAAATCAAAGATCTAAAATAATTTTATATGTAAAGTTGTCACTCAATTTGCTAAAATTGACAGGTTAAAAAATAACATAAATTCATATTATATTATTTTTAATTTTCCCTCCTTAAGAAGAAAATGTACAACAGTTTATCAAATGCATGTTTAACTATTTTCTTAATCTTAATAACAATCTGCATTGTTCTATTATTTAATTAAATAGGTAATGTTGCATTTTAATAAAATATTGCATTGTTAGAAATCAAAGATTAAAAACAATTTCAAATGTAAAGTTGTCACTCAATTTGTTAAAATTGACAGGTTAAGAAAAAATAAAATAAATTCAAGTTATTTTATTGCAATGCAGTATCAATAAAATCGATTCCTCAACCCTTATTAATTTACAGTAGACCACTTAAAATCCTTTGAGGAAACAACTAAAATATTGTACAAAAAAAAAACCATATTTATGTACAATAAATTTTAATAGCAACTGTAAATCGTTTCATCACCGGAAGAACTGAAATCTACCGAAATTTATCTACATATTTGTCGACCTATAAAATAACAGTCAACAAACAAAAATCTGTTAAAATATCGTAGACAGTTTCAGTTACACGTGTTACGCGTGTTGCCTTTGAAATGTTGCATGCAACATTTTGTGCCGGCTTTCTCTTAAGTCCAAACTTGACTCTCTTTCACTTTTTACTCTTTTAATTTTGTAACATGTGAAATTTGGGAAAATTTGTATATTGAGACAAAAACTTGAACCTTTTTCAACCAAAAACTAGTCGGAAATGCTATACTCGAGTTCCCGACTATAGGATACCCGTTACTTCTTTGAATGTATATAAAGTATTTTGCGAATTTCAAATTTTAAAGATATAAAAACTCTAAGATTATAATTAAAGTTAACATTTAAATCATTAAAAAACCCATAAAAGCAGTTTAAAGTAATAACTATCCGAAACAATATTCGACAAAACATTTATTTTATATTCAATATTCCTAAAATATAGAAAAGGGAACCTGATTATTACAGTGACAACTATATGATAAAGTGAACCAATTAAAGCCAAATCATTCAGGAAATATATGACAAAAGAATATTCATAATCAGCGAGTGATTGACATATCTCCAGAAACAACAATAATTTTTATCCTAATCCTTAATTATCGACCAATTCTGTCTATGGCAGCTATATGATATAGTGAACCAATTTGAACCAATTTTGGTCTGAATGTATTAATCCAACTTATATGCATATTCTGTCAAATAGGTTGAGATATCTCGGAAAACAAAAAAGTTTTTCATACTAAAACTTGATATTCGACAATACGGTTCTATGGCAGCTATATGATATAGTGGACCGATCTGAACCAATTTTGGAAAGGATGTATAGGACTGACCTAGATGCAGATTATATCAGATTGGTTGAGATATCTCAAGAAACAAAAAAGTTTTTCTTACTAAAACTTAATTTTAGACCGATCGTTCCTATGACAGCTATATGATATAGTGGTCCGATCGAAAATTTAAAACAAACTTGATCTGCGTGGGGTTTATAGAAGTCTGTGTACCAAATTTGGTTGCTCTATCTCTTATAGTCTCTGAGATCGGACGGAAAGACGGACATGGCTAGATTGACTCGGCTGTTAATGCTGATCAAGAATATATATATGATATATATAGGAATATATGATACTTTATAGGGTCTGCCACGCCTCTTTCTGCCTGTTACGCACATTTGCACGGATACAATATACCCTATAACTTAATTTTTAAATAACGGGTATAAAAATCAAAGAAGAAAATAATTTGGAAAATCAAATTGTGGACAAAAAGGCGAAAATTGTAAAAGTAGATAGAAAATCAGTGCGAAAATGTGGCTTAATTGTGGCTTTGTGGCCAGAATAACATCGATTTTGTTCTAACGACATTTATAATGATGCGGCTGTTTGATAATGATGATGATGATAATGATGATGACGTTGCTAATGCAACATTAATGATGATGCTAAAATATGTGACAAGGCTACACATTTAACTATGCGAATACTTATACCTTGTCCTTGCCTCAATTACCGCAAGCGGTTGTAACAATTATGAAATCTTTAACCGAATAATCATCCAGGAAAAGGACAAAGCCACAGGCTTCTGGTGCCAGGTAATGGACCATGTGATAATCTAAATCATTCCCAGACAATGACAGTATCCTAAACGAACCAAGCCAAGTTTTTCGAGAGTACTACACTGATAAAATAAAATGTTCTAAAATCAAGATTTTGGTCTCAGAACTATGAGTTTTGGTCTAAAAAATGTGTCGAGAACATAAAATTCTAAATTTTAGAAAACACATCCTGATTTTAAGAACATTTCAAATAAGAATAAGTTCTTAATTTAAGACCAAATATTCTTCAAACCTCTAACCAAAAATCAAAAATAAAGCAGGTGCTTTAAACTTTAAGCTTTTTTTTTTTTTTTTATATTTATACTTTTTTGGATTAATTTTTTTTTTATAAATATTCCGATTATATGTTTTTCCTTGGCTAGAGCGGGTTTCGATCCCTCGACTTGTTACCAAACTGAAGCGGCATCTCTAACAATTTAAGATTTTTAGTTCTTATATTAAGAACAGCGAATTTTTAGATTAATATTCTTAGTTTTATTAATTTAGTCTTAAAATGGTCTTATTTTAAGAACAAAATATTTAAGATGAATGTTCTTGATTTTAGAAGTTGGTCTTTTTTTCAGTGTAAGTACTCGCTTCTGGCAAATTCAACATATATTTAACTCAAATTACATGTGATAGGAAAAAGCATTCTACAGACATTCTACTCTAATTTTATTAAGAATATATAGATAATCACTTAACTTAATTTATTTCCTCGTATTTAAATTCACGTTCAATAATTTATTGTGTTTCCATTCTTTAAAAACCGTTTCGGTTCGGAAATAAAAAAAATTTCATGACTTTCATACTTTTTTAAATTTACTATACGTATATGAGTTTAATTCGAATTGATTGTAAATAATTAAACTGTGAATAAAAAATTAAGAAAATCGTTATATAAAGTTAGATTCTCTAAATATTAGAAATATATATTCAATTCGCGGGCAGAATTGAACAAATTAAATTTTTATATATTGCGCACTTATATTTTAGCTTATTTTGAAATTATTTAAAAAATTTTAATCAGATCTAAAATATTTTTTAGTTATGCACATTTATTTTAAGAATCTAAGAGACAAGAAATATAATCAAAAAATTTGATAACTTTTTACTGATTATTATATCTAGAGAGTTATATTTTGATGTGTGTATATATTTAAATTATTTTTTTATTTATCTATATAAAAAGGTAAAAGGCACACAACATAGATTAGACAATTTCATTGTGCAATAAGACGGCGTTTTGTAGAATTCCACCTGCAAGTGGGTCAATTTCAGGTCAAAGATCAGGGAATTGCTTTGTATTAAAAACTTTATTATTTCTTAAGATATCTTAACCAAACTTACAGATTAGATGTTTGGGACTGTCTCTTACATTCTGACCAAATTTGGTCAAAGTCGGATTACTATATCATATAGCTGACATAGGGACAATCGGATGCAAATTATCCTTTAGTATGAAAAATTGTTTTTTTTTCTAAAGATATAACCAAACTCACAGATTGTATGTTTGGGACTATATCATTCTAATTACTATATCATATAGCTGCCATAGGAACAATCTAAATTCTTTAACTCTGTGGTGTGGAAGTGGGAAAACTTCTTAAATATATATATATATATATATTTTTTTTGATTACAATTTATTGACATAACTTATTTTTATTTCCGAGAGAGAAGCGAGACAAGAAAATTTGATAAATTTCTACAGGGTAAATACCCTGATATTTATTGTTATTTATGAGAGCCTTTGTTACCTACCGTATATAAAGTAGAATATCTTACTCAAATAAACAGGGTAACTACAAGACGAATTATTTTAACAAAGAGTAGACTTTTATGTTTTTTTTCGAATAGCTTCAATTATGTTTGGGTTTTTGGGGTTTGGGATTGGGATGGGGATGGGGATTGGGTGTTAAGGGTTTAGTTGGCATTTGCAATAACCCAGATGTAGATGTGGATGTATGATAATAAAAAGGCATTGTGTATGGTCATTATGCATGCCTCATACGAATGCTCGTATCTGTCATGGTTAAGAGATATGCGTGACATAATTACAACGTGCCCAGCAATTACCAAAATAGTCGTCGGACTTGGCTTGATTAATTACAGCTAACAGGTACAGGCAACACACACAATACGATACACGATCGCTTGTAACTCCTGCATTTGACACCCAATGACAACAAACTGAGCAAATGACACGTCTTTGGTATAATTTCCCCTTTGTTTAATTAGTCATTTTCTCAAGCTACTTACAACTAATTCCTCAAAAACAAAGTCCCAATTACTTGCTGTCCTTGTTTGTTGTCTGTTGTCACAAAATTGTCATAAATATGACTTTCATCGACAAATTTTAGTTACGAATGTTGATGATTGAGTAATATGACCTTAATAAAAACCTTATACAAAATCTTATAGATACAGAACTCAAACAATGATTAATTAAAAAATCGACTTACCTTGATTCCAACTCAAATGTGACAACTGTAAGAAATGAAAGAGAAACTATTTAAAATATTTATGCATATACAATGTATATTATAAGTATATTAAATATTTTAATATTATAGTATATCATACTAGTAGTTCCAATTTATTTATAAATTAAATAACGTATATACTGTCAGTATAAACTATATTAAAAGTGGGCTAATTATATTTTAATAAAAGAAACACTTACGAATTTCTTAAATAAAAATTTTAAATATGAAATGTGTAATGATTTTTATATCAAAATAAATTGTAATTCTTATAATATTTTACTTATTTAATTTATTTATAATAAATATATATGTATATTGTATAATTTTACTTGCAATTAATTAATAAAAATTTTAAAAAATTGTTTTTATTAAAATATTTTATTTAAAAACTATAACCGTTCTACTAAGAAATATTTAATAAGTAAATACTTAAGATATAAATTGCGAAAATTCCTCCAAATTTTGGATGAGTTTTTGGTGCTCGAATAAAACTTGCATATCTTGTAGACTTGTCAACAGATTCTTATGAAATTTTGTACAGATCTCGTTAAGGTACACTGATAAAAAAAAATGTATTAAAACCAAGATTTTGGTCTCAGAACTAAGAATTTTGGTCTAAAAAATGCGTCGAGAACATAAAATTCATAAATTTAGAAACACATCTTGATTTTAAGAACATTTCAAATAAGAATAAGTTCTTAATTCAAGACCAAACAGTCTTAAATTCTCAAATTAAAAATAAAAAAATAAAGCAGGTGCTTTAAACTTTTAACTTATTTTTTTTTTTGATATTTACACTTTTTTTTTCGATTTTTTTTATAAATATTCCGATTATATGTTTTTTCCTTGGCTACAGCGGGTTTTAAGCCCTCGACTTCTTAACAAACTGAAGCGGCGACTTTATTCAGAGCACCACGGTGTCATTATTATCTTCAAATTAAATATGACATATTTATATTTTCTTATTAATTTAAGATTTTAATTCTTATATTAAGAACTGCGAATTTTTAGATTAATATTCTTAGTTTTATTAATTTGGTCTTAAAATGGTCTTATTTTAATGTTCTTGATTTCGGAAGTTGGTCGTTTTTTTCAGTGTAGAAATTAGAATAAGTTATTTATTTAGATTTAGAAGGCTAACACACACACACACACACACATGTCAATCCAAGGGAATCCAAGCAACGATTGCAAGTGACATCAACTTGGTTCAATTTTTGGCTGCCTATTTGCAGTGCATTCAGATGAGGCAAAGAGGATAAGAGGATAAGAGATATAGAAGGAATATGCATATATTTGAGGTTGGGAGGACCAAAAATGTGAATGGTTTTTGTGCAATGATTTGAATATTCGAACAGCAGTGCCAAAGTGCAAATCAACAATAAAATTGAAAATTATTTGTCTGTCATGTAATTTATACATTTTCGCCATTGAAATACCAAAAATAACTGAGGCATCAAGGCTTCGTACTCTTGGCCAAAGCTGTCAAATATGCTGGTAGCAATCCCCCTCCCCTCCCCTCCCTCCCTTCCCTCCTCTCTCTCTCTCTCTTTACATTTCCTTATGATTTATTTATTTGCTTTTTGTCATAGATGCTACGTCTAAAGTAAATGCAATCATTTAAATATGTATTTACACATTTTGTACAAGGATGCGGCTTTTACTATTTTGCGGTGGCTTTTACTTTTTAGCCAAATACGTGCATGGCCAACATTTGGCCTAAAAGCCCAGTCCCAATAGCCAATGTCCTGTAAACAGGCCGCAGGACACGGCAAAAACCAAATCAAACCAAATCAAACCAAAACCAACTCGAACCAAGTTCGAACCGGCTTCAAACCAGTACAACTCTCTCTTTTTATCCTTCTCTCTCTCTCTCTCTGTCTCTCTCTCTCTCTGTCTGTCTGTTGGCCAACAATTTCATTTGAAGCAGTTAAGAGCATGCTATGGGCCTTAACATAATTGCCATCAAAATGGCCAAACAATTTGTCTAGCTTTTCTTTTGGCCAACTCTCTGTCTGTGTCTGTGTCACTGTGTCAGTATTTCAGTATTTTCAGTATCTTCTTTTAGTATCTTCTTTTCGACCCTTTGCTTGGATAAATTACTGTTGCTTTTGCGTCTTAAATAAGGCTCAAACAGTGGCGGCTTTTTATTTGAAGGCTCATTCAATCAACAGGTGCAACAATTGACCTCACTTCTTTTCATTTCAACCAGGGATTAAAACCGAAACGAATATCGGTTTCAGTTACGGTTTCGGTTTCGGTTATGCTCGAATTAAGGTTTTCGGTTATCGGTTATGCAAAATCTTGGAGTATCGGTTATCGGTTTTTTATAAGTTTCGGTTTATAAAAAAAATAAAAATTTTCAAATTGAACAAAATTTAAATGCAGAACGAATTTATAGGCAAAATATGCTCAAATTTACATTGTGCATGGAAATTGATTGAGTTTTGACAAAGTTATGGTAGTTTGAAGTTATCAAAGTTGTTGCGACGGCCAGAACCAAACTTATAAATGAATCGGTTACTAAACGGTTATTTATACGGTTATTTCGGTTTAAAAAGTTTTAGTTTATGGGTTTCGGTACAGAGGAAAAAAATTTTTCCGGTTACGATTTCAGTTAAGGTTACAAATTTCAATCGGTTTTCAACGGTTAAAGGTTACGGTTTCGGTTAAGGTTTTAATCCCTGATAAAAATATATTGTGCATTATGTTTTTAACTGCTATTCTTCGTCTTTTTTGTTATCATATGTTAATATGGCAAAATTATATTATTTGCCATCACTTTCTATTTTTCTATCCCCTTGACACTTTATCTTAAACTTCAAACTGTCATAACTTTGCCAAAACTTAACCGATTTCGTTGCGGAATGTCGATTTTAACTTTATTGAAACTCAACTTTGATTCTGCATCAATATTGGAATATGATTTTTAATATTTTTGCCATCACTGTCTATTTTTTGTATAGCTTCTTCCCCTTGACACTTTAAAAGCTGTTGAACAAATACCAATATCATAATTAATCGCTTACAGCATATCAATTTAAATAAAATATTATTGTTCAAATAATTTAAACTCAAAATATAAATAAATTTTGAGTTTTGCTATTTTTTGATAAATAAATCTCCGTTGGAAGTAATAAAGAAATTATTTGTACTATGTTTTTAAAGAATTTTTATTAATAGTATTCTAGTATTCTACAAATTTACCAAAATAAAACTTTATAGACCCTTTATACATTCTAAGTACAAAACTTAAAAAACAATTAATTACATTTCTTAGACAAAGTTTTTTGCTCTTCCAAAATTACAACTTTCAAGCAGCTGCACGATTAAAGCTCGAAGTCTAAATGCATTATAATTTCCATTCTGTCTGCTTTTTTGTAGCTTCTATTTAAGCTCGATTCTACAGAACAAACAACAAAAGAAAAGCTTATGCATTTTCCAGAATGAAAAATAATTAGAAATCAAGTGACAATTGTATTAAAAGATTTCAGACACAATAATATACAGAGCACTATCTAAAGACATCTTCAATAACAATTAACAATTAGAGGAAATTGAGCCCAAGGCAACTTTTGTGTATTTAAAGGCAACTCTCAACTTTGAGGTAAAAAGCATCACTTTGATAATCTTTAAGTAAAGTTGAACAACCCGAAAAGCAATTAAGAGTTTCTAATTTCATTTCAAGTGTCATAAAATGGAAATTAATAGCTTCAATAGACGAATTCATCATCTATGTCGAAGCTAACTTTCGTATACTCGGTATTCAATAAGTCATTTTGAATGCATTGTTGAATCGATTGAATATTATTCACATTATTTAACGGCAGTTGAGCTGCTTTGAGCCTGGCCAGGATAATGCTAGCCGTAAATGTTGACAAAAGTTAAATTCAAGCTCCCGTCGTGTTTCTTGCCACATATTGTGGCAAATTATCATCATAAAGTCGTTTATTGAGACACCTTGGCCAAGGACTTATTAAATTCCATTTAAATGTTGTTTTCCCCAACAGCGAGTAGGGAAAGCGTAAGGAAAGAGGTAGGGAACGAGTGAGGAAAGAAGTACACTCGGAAAAAAAAATTAAGATATTCGTACTTAAACAGAGAATATTCAAATACAAACGATCTCTAAAGGAATTTACAAAACAGGGAACAAAAATCTTATTTCAAGTTCGGTTTTCGCAAGTTTGAAAATCTTAAAATGAGATTTTTCTGGGATACTTTAAGTACGCTTTGGCATTAATTCAAAAGATCGAAACTTACTAGTTTAAGTACACAAAAATCTTGATACAACAAAACATTCTCATTTTTAAGTTCATTTAAATCTTAAAAAAAAAACATTTTAAGTACAAAAAAATCTTAAACTAATCTATATAAATATAAGAACTCTTTGTCTTGACTGACTCACTGACTGACACATTAATGTGTAGGCCACACACAACATAGATGAGACAATTTCATTGTGCAATAAGACTGCGTTTTGCGAAATTTCAACTGTAAGTGGGTCAAATTCAGGTCAAAGGTCAGGGAATTGCTTTGTATGAAAAACTGTTTTGTTTCTTAAGATATCTTAACCAAACTTACAGATTATATAATTGGAACTCTCTCTTACATTCTGACCAAATTTGGTCGAGATCGGATTACTATATCAACAATCGGATTCAAATAATTGGGGATACTACGTTATAAAAAAATGCGCCAAGTTCTTTACCTCTGTAGTGGTGTGGAAGTTAGAAAAACTTCTTAAACAAATATATTTATTTATTTTTTGACTAAACTTTAATAGCATAACTAATTTTTATTTGAATGTTCTTGAGAAGTTGGTCTTTTTTTTCAGTGTAAGAGTGAGAGGTAAAGAGGAGTGGTGAAAATGTTGTTCAAATCACTTATTAATTAAGTTTATTGCGGCACTGTTATTTGGATCGTCTGGCAAGTTTTTTTTGGTTTTGGTTTGGGGCTGGGCTTGATGGGGTTGTCTGTCCACGGAGGGCATGAAAGGTAAGGAGGTAGGGAAGTAGGGAGGTAGAATTCTGCTCGTTATTACTTGGGCTGTTGTGCACTTAAGTAGCCATAATAGTGTCATGCGTATGATAAATGATGGTCATGTTAAACACACACATATACAGGGTGTGCGTGTGTGTGTGTGTGTGTGGTTGGTAGGCAGTGGGCGTGGCTCGTTAGCCACACAAAATGCGTGTATGCAATATGAGAAATCTCTTCAAAAACTTGCACAAAAGTGCATGCCCAATTTAAATGTCAAATGCAAATGCCCTCAACTATAATTCTCTCTTTCTCTCACCACATATATTTATATGTACTATATATATATATATACTCTATATATGTGTGAGTGTTGCACTTCTCTGTCATGCAATTTATGAAAGTTTAATGATCGTGCGCGCGCAACATCATAAATTATGCTGTATAATGGGGCAAACAGCCTAGATGTCATAGAACATCCCTCTAGTACCGCTGGTAGTAGTCGCAAAAATTTGGCAAAACTAAGCAGGGAATTCACCAGCAATACACTCTGAGAAAATTAGAAAATTACACTTCTAAAATTAGGCACGACATGACTTGAATTTATTTATTTACTTCGATTCCCAGTGCTACAATCTAACGCTCATTATTTAAGTCACTAGTCACTAGTCACTAGTCACTAGTCACTAGTCACTAAGTCACTAGTCACTAGTCACTAGTCACTAGTCACTAGTCACTAGTCACTAGTCACTGAGTCACTAGTCACTAGTCACTAGTCACTAGTCACTAGTCACTAGTCACTAGTCACTAGTCACTAGTCACTAGTCACTAGTCACTAGTCACTAGTCACTAGTCACTAGTCACTAGTCACTAGTCACTAGTCACTAGTCACTAGTCACTAGTCACTAGTCACTAGTCACTAGTCACTAGTCACTAGTCACTAGTCACTAGTCACTAGTCACTAGTCACTAGTCACTAGTCACTAGTCACTAGTCACTAGTCACTAGTCACTAGTCACTAGTCACTAGTCACTAGTCACTAGTCACTAGTCACTAGTCACTAGTCACTAGTCACTAGTCACTAGTCACTAGTCACTAGTCACTAGTCACTAGTCACTAGTCACTAGTCACTAGTCACTAGTCACTAGTCACTAGTCACTAGTCACTAGTCACTAGTCACTAGTCACTAGTCACTAGTCACTAGTCACTAGTCACTAGTCACTAGTCACTAGTCACTAGTCACTAGTCACTAGTCACTAGTCACTAGTCACTAGTCACTAGTCACTAGTCACTAGTCACTAGTCACTAGTCACTAGTCACTAGTCACTAGTCACTAGTCACTAGTCACTAGTCACTAGTCACTAGTCACTAGTCACTAGTCACTAGTCACTAGTCACTATTATATAATATTATATAATATTACATAATATTATATAACATCAAATTTTAGATATAATAAAGACTATAAAAAAAGAGAAAAACAAAATTACAATTATCAAAAAAAGAATTAGCATTGAATTAAAATATACAACAAAAGGGGGGTTCGCCCCCTGCTCGCTTCGCAAGCGGAAATTAAAATTAGTTATGTTAGTTAATTTAAGTCAAAAAACTTTACTAACTGAGAATATTTTGTACTGCATATCAAGATTTTTGTGTCCTTAAACTAATAAGTTTCGATCTTTTACATATTTGAATTAATCCCAAAACCTACTTAAAATATCCGAGAAAAATCTTATTTAAGATTTGAGAAAACCGGACTTGAAATAAGATTTTTGTTCCCTGTTTTGGAAATTCCTTTTGAGATCGTTTGTATTTCAATATCGCCTGTTTAAGTACGAAAAACATGAATTTTTCTCTGAGTGTAGGTAATACAATTTTGTAACGAAAGTAATGCAGCAAATTCAGCAGTGAATTCACCAAGGAAAGGTATTCACTGGTTACTGGTAAGGTGTGCCGTGGATGTTGGTGAATTCAGTGCTGATGGGTAAGTGCTTAATTCATGAATGAGATAATTTTAAAGGTAAGCTATGGTGGTGAGTGGTAACCAGTGAACTCACCAGTGAGTCGTACTAAAGGGACACACACACACACGCACACACCTCACTACGCTCAAAAGTGTCAATTTCTATTTGACAGACAGTTAGAAAGCGACAGAGATAGAATAGAAAAATGAAAGAGAGAGGGAGAATGCTACAAATGAATTGTTTCACAAGTTGTTGGCGTCAAGTAAATCTATTTTTACACATTCAGCGACTACTTTTTATTCCTTGTGGTTCTTTCCCTGCCTCCTATATCTCCACTTCCCGAGAATTTACACCTCATCCTTATACCCGTACCTTAACTATACTCAGGGTATGCACAATCATTATATAATATATAATGTTATATTTTTCTAATAATTTTAAACGAATGTAAATTGCAAACCTTTCAAAATGTTTTTCCAAATTTTTTCTTTATTTTTTAAGTCCAGTATAAAATTATTAAATCAAAATGTTCCTGGTTTAGATTATAGAATATATCTTAAGATTATATTTTTAATATTAAATTTTCCGACTTGTAAAATCAAATATAGTAGAACAATAACAATTAAATTTTTAATTCGAAAAAAATATACGAGTATTGGATACTCTCCCAAATTTCATAAAATTTCAATAAATTATTCGAAAATAAAAAGTTAAATAATGTGATTAATACCAAAATAGCTCACTTAAAAGCTCTAAAAGCTTATGGAAATGTACATTAGAAATGTCGATTAAAACACATTAATTTTAAACGTAAATTTTCAGCATTGAAAAAACATATTTATAAGATAAACTGTAAGTGTCGTAAGTGTTTCTTTTATTTAAATAATAAAGCTCATTAAAAGCTTAAAGTTAATGTAACTTCTAACTTATTGTTGATTGATTAACTGATTAATTAAAAACATTTAGGAATCTACTTTGAAGCTTAAAGCTTAAAGTTCATGGAACTTTAAACGTAGTGCTGATTGATTAATTGATTAATTAAAATTATTCATATATATTTTTTAAAGCCAAAAGCTTACACTCTTGTTATTAAAATTTGGCTTAAGATTAATTGTAAGTGTCGTAAAATGTTTATTTTATTTAAATAATAAAGCTCATTAAAAGCTTCAAGTTCATGTAACTACTAACTTATTTTTGATTGATTAATTGATTGATCAAAAACATTAATGAATCTGTTTTAAAGCTAAAAGCTTACACATTTGTTTCTTTCTTACTTTTATTTATTTATTTCCACTTGTTAGATAAATCTCACTCTTATTAATTTTGATTTACAAAGTCTGGGAGTCGAATCTAAATTTCGACAATTAAATTTACAACCAACTGCGTTAGATTTGAATTTCCTTTACAAGGGATTAAATGCGTTAACTGAATGCAATTAAGTTTTGCCTAAAGCTCAAGCGATTGTAATTAAAGCCGTCAAAATCAATTGTATTGATTACAGAATCGGCAAATTATAATTAATCCCAGTCGTATTGATTGGCCGGGTATATTCAAGTCAAACCATAAGCGGAAATTGTGTATTTCCGAATGGACATTAAATACCATACATAGTTTGTGCAGTGACATACTACATAATAATTTTCGCATTTTTATCCTATTAACGTCATGGAATGGCAAAAATAATTGGACATTGTCGTAATTTTATAAGCAATTTTGATTGGAAGTTACGTGCGGAAGAGAAAGCAAAAAGCAGAAAACAGAAAACAGAAATAAGAAATAGAAACCGAATCTGAATCTGAAAACAGATAACCCAACAATAAAAAATGGAAACCAAAATAAATAGAGAATGGAAACAGGAGACAAGCGTATAAAAGCAAACGATAAACAAAGAGAAAAATATCAATTGTTATAAAATATATTATTGCCGGAAATGCTATTCGTTTGTATACTCTAACAGAGGTATAACAATTTTATGAAGAACCCAAGACACTTTATTCATATCCTGAATTCTGTACGAATTTATTAAAAATACTCTTAATAGATTTAGATTTTTCTAAGAATTTTTTCTAGTCTTGCATTTTAAAGAGATCAGTTTTAGTCTGATCTTAAATCAATGTAAATAAAGCAACCAAATTCTTAACATCTTTAAAACGCAGATGATCAAATTTTATGAACATTTCTTTCACTATTTTAAACATATGAAAATATTTTCAATTCCAACAAATGTATATTTTTGAAATTCTAGACTCGCAAAACAATAAAACTTAAAATTTTCATCTTTTTATTCAATTCTAAAATATTCTACGATTCCTAAAAACAAAGTAAACATTTTTATTTAAGCAAAAAAATATTATAAACGTTGTATTTAGAATTTTCAACTTTTTATTAAATTCTAAAATATCCTACATTTTCCAAAAAAAAAGTGAAAATTTTAAAAAATCAAGCACAAAAAATAGTATAAAATTTTTAACTTTTTTCAAATTCTAAAATATCCTATATTTCCTACAAAAAAAAAGTGAACATTTTCAATCAAGTAAAAAAAAATATTATAAACGTTGGAAAATGTATAAAAACCAGGTATCGTAAATAATGATTTTTTGAGAAAAAAAACAAAAAAAAAATAAAAATAAAACCAATTTATGATCTACACCAAAATCTTTATTATTTTACAATCTCTGCATTAAAATTATTTAATTTTACATTTTAATTTTAAAATTCTATTTAACAGATTTTAGTTGACATTAAATAAAATAAAATAAAAATAAAATAAAAAATAAATTATTAGTTTTGAGTAATTTAATAAAACTCTGACCATAATCATTATTTTTATAATTTTACTGCTTCTGTGTTGGACTTTTCACAATTATTTTAGCCTGTTCTTGAAAAGTTTAACACAGAAGTCGTAAATTACTGTTAAGCTTTATTTTATTTTATTTCATCATTTTATATTTTTATTTTTTTAAACTAAATAATTTATTGTGTTTCTTAACACGTAAAAAATTTAAATATAATTATTATCAAGTAGTCTTTATAATATAAGTTATAATTATAAAAACTTTTTATGGGAAGAGTTTATAAATTGTAGAGTGTATTTCATCTTCAGCAGGCTAAAGAAAGTATTCATTCTTTTTAGTTGCAATTGCAAGAGGTGTGTGTGTGTGTGTGTGTGTGTGTGTGTGTGTGTGTGTGAATTGAATTATTTAGTAAATGGCGTGTACTGCTTTTGTGTCAATGAATCAACGTGGTTAATGCAGCCCACTAAATGCAATTGGACAAAAATGTTGCCATGGCAACAGCAACAGTAATTACTGCAGCAATAACAACAACAACAACAACAACAACTGCAACAGCATCATCAACAACAACAACAACGACGACAACAATTCCCTTTCATTTGTAATGGCCAATGAGGTAATTAGTGCGTTTCTTAGATACACACAGATACATGTGTGTGTATTTGTGTGTGTGTGTGTATCTGCATTGTATTTGCAACAGTAAATTACGTGAGAAAACTGAGCAAAGCTCGTTTTAATTAAAGGCCACTCTGCCACCTATAACAACAAAAACAACAATAACAACAACAACAACGACAACAGACAAACAACTGAAAAATCACAAATAATTGTCACATGATTTGTCTCAATATAATTACTTTATTAATTAATTTATTTAATAATAAATATTTAAAAATACTATTTATTAAGAACAACAACTAAAAAATCACAAGTAATGGCAACATGATTTGTCTCAAAATAATTTATTAAGGTCAATAATATATTTAATAATAAATATTAAAAAAAAAACTATTAAGAAAAACAACTGAAAAAAATAAAAAAAAAATAAACTATTAAAAAAAACAATTGAAAAATCACAAAAATTTGTCACATTTGTCTCAATATAATTACTTAATTAATTTATTTATTTAATAATAAATATTGTAAAATATTAATTATTAAGAAAAACAACTAAAAAATCTCAAATAATTGTCACATGATTTATCTCAATATAATTTATTAAGATCAATAATATATTTTATAATAAATATTAAAAAAAACTATTAAAAAAAACAACTGAAAAATATTAAAAAAAAAAAAAAACTATTAAGAAAAACAATTGAGAAATCACAAAAATTGGTCACATTTGTCTTAATATAATTACTTAATTTATTTATTTATTCAATAGTAAATATTTTAAAATAATAATTATTAAGAAATTATTAAATAATTGTAACATGATTTATCTCAATATAATTACTCAATTAATTAATTAATTCAAAAGTAAATATTTTAAAATAATAATTATTAAGAAAAACAACTGAAAAATCACAAATAATTGTCACATGATTTTCTCAATATTTTATTAAGATCAATAACTTATTTAATAATAAATATTTAAAAATAATAATTATTAAGAAAAATCCCACAAAATTGTCACATGATTTGTTTCAATATAATAACAATATTTCCAAGAATTTTTTTAAATCAACGCTACAAGCCACGGATTAAAACCGTAATCAAACCCGTAACCCTTAACCGATATTAACCGATTGAAATTGGTAACCGTAACTAAAACCCTAACCCATAAAAACATTTTTTATATCATGCCGAAACTGAAATAACGAAATTATTCAAACCGAAATAACCGATTCACGTATAACGGTTAGTTTCGGCTCAATCAAAAATTTAATTCAGTGTTGCTGTTAAAGTGGAATCATCGTTTTTCAAACTAATTTTAATTTTAAATTGGAAGTTTGATATATAATATATAGAAATTTTTTGAAATCAAAGATTTTTTGATTATATATTACGGTATTTTTTTTAACGTTTCAATATTTTGAAACCGAAATATACAAAAAATAAACCAGAAAGTTAAAAAAAACCGATACACAATTATTTTGCGTAGCCGATTAAAAATATTAAAATATGACTATTTTTATTCGATAGCTGAGTATTAGAAAAGCATAACATTTATGAAATTATTTTTTTTGCGAACCGAACCTTTTAAGTAAGTGGTTCGGTTAAGGTTAGGTTCTCGTGTATTTAATTTCTTAGGTTCGTTCGGGAATGAAATTGAAATTAAAAAAAAAAGTCAATTATTATTATTGATTTTTATTTTATTCAGTCTTTAAAGAGTTATTAAGATTTTTTAAATAAAAGTCTTTAAAAACTATTATTTTGAGGAACAAAATAAAAGTCTTTAAAGACTTTCATTGTTATTCTTTGTAAATATCTCTTCGCTAATATTTCAAAATACAAAACTAGTAACAGCCAAGGCATTCTACGTACAATTATGCCGATGGGACTTTTAAATTTATTAATCAAAAATAAAAGTCTTTAAAGATTTTTATACAAAAAATTATCAAAAACTCCTATAAAATGCTGAAAATCAATAATGATAATTATTATTTTAGTTAATTAATTTTTTTTAAGTTACATATAATTATAGTTATTAAATAAAAGTCTTTAAATAATCATTTAAAGTGATTTTTAATTTTAAAATTTATAATTGGTATATCTGAAACAAAAATTTGACTTGTTTATGAAACTGATTCTTTTTAGTTGAATTTTTTATCAATAACTATTATTTTTCGTCCTGTTAAGAAACTTTGAAATTTGTTGAGTAGTGTAATTGTAACACATGAATGAGATGAGACTCAAATTAAGTATGTAATAATTTGTAATAAGGCAAATATCAATTAAATAGAGCCTGACAGAGGAAGAGAGAGAGAGGGGAGGAAGAAAAGGAGTTGGAGAGAGAGAGAGAGAGTAGATGCGAAAGAAAGAGAGAGCGAGATGGCAATGAATTAAGGCGAGTGCGACAAATGCGTTGAAATTTGCATTGCATCGAAGCGCAATGTGGCGACCCTTAGGAGACTCTCAGTGTCAAGGGGAAGGAAGAGGGAGGAAGGTACTGAAGGGGAGGGGCAGGAGGAGCTACTTAAGCTGCTTGAAGGAAACCACAAAGCTTTATGCCAGCGACACCAGCGTGAAAAGAGCAGTGACACAAGGGAGAAAAGGACACGAATGCCAAGCAGCTTATGAAAATCAAGATCAGCTCACAAAGCGAGCAAAAGGGAATGAAAGGAAGGGGAAAGGTAATGGGTAGACAGGCAGGAAGAGTGGTAGGGTAAGGGGTAGGGGGTGTTAGCCAAGCTCACGGTGTGCATAAAATGTTTTTAAGTGCCACGAAAGCAGACAAAGAGCGAGGGGAAAAAACTGGAACCACAGATAGAATCAGCAGAGAAAAAACAAAACCAAGAGCAAGCCAAAGTGGCGTCGCCATCAACATTATCATCATCATCATTCTGATCATCATCATTAGCATTCGCCGACTGCCACTTGAGCAGCCGGTGCACAGTGGCACAAATCACATTTAATCTAAAAAAACAGCTTCTTTAAGAAGTAAAAGTCGAGTGATGAAAGCATTTTCATGCCTCAAAATTTCTGATATTCAATTTTGTGACGAACGATATTTAATTTAATATTTAAATTATTATGAATATAGTTTGGCGTTCGGCACTGTGCATAAAAATTATTTTTAGATATAAGGAATCGCCACCTTTATGCTTAATGTGCCGAATTTCAAGCTTTCTTCTTTTTTTTTAGAATAATTCATATATTAAGTTAAATATCGTTCGTCACAAAATTGGAAATCAGATATCAGACTTTCTCATCGTAAAGAAGTTTTTGATTATACTTTTTGTATAACCGTTACCCAAATGTTAAAAGTGTGTAACAAATTAATAGATATACCTATATATTGATCAAAATTCAAAGTAGCCACTTTTATCCGTCCGTACACTAAATCTTAGTTTTATAAAAAAAGTTATTAATTTAAAGACTCTTTGTCTAAAAACATTTAATAGACGAAAAGTCTTAGCTTTATAAGAAAAGTATTAGATTGAAATCTAAAAAAAAATGCATCGAGAACCTTAAGTCTTAATAAATTTAAAAAACATCTTAATTGTATAATTATGTTTTTTGTAAATTTTTCTTAATTTTCTTACAAAAAAAATAGACAGTATTTTTATTTTTAATTTAAAACCCGTCTTTTTTATTAGTGTATGAACTCTTAGATCTCAGAAACTATTTGAGCAAGAGTTGTCAAATTTGGTAACAATACTTTTTAGGGCTCACGCATATTAAGTTTGCTTGAGAATTTTAAAAATACCAAAATGTTTCAACACGATGGTATAACAAAAGCTTTTCAATAAAAATCACACAGCTAGGTTTCCCTTAAGATTATTATTGAATTATATTGATAATGGAATTTGATGGAATAAATGGTTTATGTTGACCACTGTGCGAAGACCGCAGGACACGCATAATGGGCAACTGCAGCTGCAAGGCTCCTCACGGACTCAGAACCGAGTCTAAACCACTTGCAGTTGCGGTTACAGTCGCGGCTTGGCAAAAATCTATCCCCTTTATTCCCCTCTCTCTCGACAACACCCTTTTCCTCCCTCTCTCTTCTCTCCATTCTCCAGCACTTCAACTGCAATTTAGTCTATTTCTCTTATTGGCTCTAATGTCAAGTACTTTTACTGTGAGCAGAGTCCCAAATTAGGCGCGATTCCGGCACGAGAAACGAGTCAAAAGTCAACTGCAAACTGATAAAAGAGAAATAGGAAATAAACATGCTTGACTAGAAGATACCCTGTGCTTCAAAGTACAAATAAACCTGCAGTTCTTACACTGTTAAATCAAGATTTTGGTCACAGAACTAAAAATTTCGGTTAAAAAAATGTAATGAGAACATCAAATTCTTAAAGTTAGAAAACACATTTTGATTTTAAGAATATTTCAAATAAGACCAAGTTCTTATTTATAGATCAAACAGTTTTCAATACTCAAGAAAAAATATATAATGCAGGTTTTAAATTTATAATATTTTTATTGTTATTTAATTTTTATATATAAACATTTTTAATATTTAATATATTAATATTTAATATTTAATATTTAATATTTAATATTTAATATTTAATATTTAATATTTAATATTTAATATTTAATATTTAATATTTAATATTTAATATTTAATATTTAATATTTAATATTTAATATTTAATATTTAATATTTAATATTTAATATTTAATATTTAATATTTAATATTTAATATTTAATATTTAATATTTAATATTTAATATTTAATATTTAATATTTAATATTTAATATTTAATATTTAATATTTAATATTTAATATTTAATATTTAATATTTAATATTTAATATTTAATATTTAATATTTAATATTTAATATTTAATATTTAATATTTAATATTTAATATTTAATATTTAATATTTAATATTTAATATTTAATATTTAATATTTAATATTTAATATTTAATATTTAATATTTAATATTTAATATTTAATATTTAATATTTAATATTTAATATTTAATATTTAATATTTAATATTTAATATTTAATATTTAATATTTAATATTTAATATTTAATATTTAATATTTAATATTTAATATTTAATATTTAATATTTAATATTTAATATTTAATATTTAATATTTAATATTTAATATTTAATATTTAATATTTATAATATCTAATGCAATTGTGAATTTAGAATCTTAATCTATAATTTGCACTTGAATGTTATCATTCTTTGGGGAATGTTGAATAAATAAAATACAAATTCAGACTTAACTATTGATAAAACGCAACCCAATATTATTATCAGTTTATGGTTATAGGGTATGCAATAAAAAAATGTTTGAATTCAAAATTTAAATTACTTTCTTGCTTCGGCTTCGGCGACAACAAACCGCAGCTTTCTCCTTCTCTCTTTTCCTTCATATATCTCTCTTCTTCGCCTGGCCAAGATGTTGTTGTTATTGTTGTTGTTATTGTTGCTGTTATTGTTATTGTTATTTCTGTTGTTCTTGTTGCATGCTGTAACTTTGCCTGCACGTCCTTGGCTCAAAGTTGTTTGCCATAAGATTCACATGTTGGCTCTTGGCATCCATTTTCTCTCCGTGCTGTCATCATCAATGGAAATGGCCGCGTGATCAAATTGCGGTAATGCCCCGAGGCAGCTCACGACTCAAACACGAACTGCAGTTAAGCTCAGATAAGGAAAACACAGACCAAAGCTAACTCCACTTAAAGAGCTTTGAAAGCACATTAAAGCTTACTGCGATAGAATTATTATTCAATTATTGCAATTGAAGCAAAAAAAAGAATATTACGAGTAACCTCAGCAGACAATGCACAGTAAAAAACGAGCTTTTAAAAGCATATTCAGTACGTTTATTTTCTCTTAAAGCTCATGGTTCAACGAAAGTCTTTTTAAGAATTTAATTGCCCTATTTTAAACCAATTTGGAGCCTTTAAATTCACGTAAAGCTTCCCATTTGCTTTCAACTCTTTTTAAATTATATAAGTTTGATTTATTTTAAAGCTTTTTTGATGATCATGAATCAACGAAAGCTTTTAAAGAATTTATTTTTACTATTTCAATCAAATTTGGGACCTTAAAATTCACGTAAGGCTTCCCATGTGATTTCTACTCCTCCTACTCTACTGAATTATATAAGTTTATTTTTCCTTAAAGTTCATGGTTCAACGAAAGCTTTTACAAAAATGTATTTTACTATTTTAAACAAATTTGAAGCCGTAAAATTCACGTAAAGCTTTCCATGTGCTTTCAACTCTCTTTCTATTAAGAAACCTTCTCCATTCACTTTACTATTTTTATGTGTGCTTTTAGAGCTCAGTCAACAATTTTAAATCTAAACGCATACTTCAACTTTTACAAGCATAAAAGCTCACTTGAGTACTCCATGTGCTTTTGAAGCTCATATTTATCTATTTAATGAACCAAAAAAATACAACTTTGTTAACAATTTTAAACCTAAAAGCTTACTTTAATTTTTACAAGTATAAAAACTCACTTGAAACTTACATATGATATTGAAGCGCATATTTATCTACTTGATTTAAAAAAAAATTCAACTTTGTCAACCAATTTAAGAATAAAAGCTTACTTTAACCCACACAAGCATAAAAGCTCACTTGAAGCTTACACGTGCTTTCGAAGCTCATATTTATCTACTTAATTAACCAAAAAAATACAACTTTGTCAACAATTTTAAGCCTAAAAGCTTACTTAAACTTTTACAAGCATAAAAGCTCACTTGAAGCTTACATGTGCTTTCGAAGCACATATTTATCTACTTGAGTAACCAAAAAAATACAACTTTGTCAACAATTTTAAGCCTAAAAGCTTATTTAAACTTCCGCATGTGCTTTGAAAGCTCTTTTCAAGTGGCTTTATGGCTTTTATCGTCACATTTTCTTCGATCCATCATCAACTTGTGCATTTCACGTGCTCATCTCTAGTCGTCATCGTTGGCTTTTCCTTTGGGCTGTTGTCTGTTGTCTGTTGGATGTGAATGTGAGTCTGGGCCTGGTCCTGAGTCAGATTCTGCTGCATCTTGGCTGTAATTAATCGTTGTTGTCACTTGGTTTGGCCACTCGAGCGTCCATCCGTTTCATTGCCGACCAGTTTGGCCATTGAGTGGGAAACCCTTTGCCCTTTTGCTTTTACTTTACGGATTGCCTTTTGCCTTTGCCTTTTGCCTTTGCTTTTACCATTCGCAGTCACTTCTCTACCACATTTTGTATTTATCTACTTGATTCAGTTTGCGGCGCTTTTGCCAGCTAATTTTTATCGTCTGCCTTTATGTGCATCAATTCACACCCAAAGAGTGTATTTCACAGATACTTTAAGCATTGTTCTACGGCTTAAAAGCTATTTGTTTGATTCCAAAAAGAAGCAAATCATCACAAACTCATTCAGAACTCTCAGCTTTTATTTGAATAAAGATTCACTTTTCAATAAAGCTGTGTTCGCTTACTTTACAGAATTATACTTTATTATTTAAATAGAATATATAAAGTAAGTAAGTATTTTCCTATATAAATAAACTATCCATCAACTTAGCTATATCTCTTATAACCAGGGATTAAAACCGAAACGAATATCGAAACCGAAACCGAAACTTAATAAAATTTGAATGCAGAAATAAAAAACCATTACCAAAATGACATTCCGTTTGAAGATCTGTTCAGTTTTTGCAAGGTTATAAAAGTTTGAAATTTTGAAATCTTTTACAATCTCAAATTGTAGTCCAATTTGTCATGATTTTGAACAAGGAAATTAATAAAAGATGAAACTTGTGATTTCAAAAATATTTAATCGAAATTAAACAAATTTGAATGCAGTATGAATTACGATGAAAATGAATATCTAATTTTCCCTCTTATTTCCTGTTATTAACTATATGATATAATCAACAAATACACTCGATTTCAGCTTATACATAATCTAGAATCATAAAAAGCAGCTGTACCAATTTTCACGAATCTAGCACCACAAATAGATGAGTTCACATAGGTCAATTAAATAAGGTAAACAATCCTAACTAATTTTATGGTATAGCGAATAGCTCAAAAACCTCTTTGAAAAGCTAAACATCAGCTAAAGATAAAGTTCTGATTTGAATGGCAATGTTAATGACATTTTCTACAAAGCCTGAACATGATATGATACAAGAAAGAGGGAAATATAGAGAGAGAGAGAGGGAGATACCAGTAAATACAAGTGTGTGTGTGTGTGTGTGTGTGTGCCAGGCCTTAATTCATAAATGTTATGGTTCAAGACAAAGTTGTTGGAAAAGCTTTCAGGCAAAAGGTCGCCAAATTCAGTTCACACACAAACCATAAACTTAATTCAGAACAAGACAAACGCATAAAGTATTACACTGCGTTAGAAAGAGAAAGAGCTATAAGATGAAGAAGATGAGGAACAACAATGCCAATTATTATGCAGCATCTTTTGTGTAAGGATGCCGTGGAAAAGTTGCCGTGTACAGTTTATAAATTACGGTCGTACACGCAACTTAATCCGCTTTAATAGTTTTCCTCGCCTCGCACAGATTTCATCAAGAACTTGAAACGAAACTTTAATGGCCTCCAAAAAAAAAAGACAGAGAGAGACAGAGAGTGAGTGAAAGAGACAGAGACAGGAACACTGGCAATAACTATACCTAACCCTAACTTCCACTGTGTGGGAATTTTCAGGTAAGAGCAAAATGACCGAAACACCAAAGAAGGGAAAAGTAACAGCAGTGAAAATTACTAAACTTTCAACACAAAATAACAAGAAATTAAGGCCAGACTAAAAGATATCCTGTAGTTACATTTAAATATGTTTATTACAAGTTGCAGTTAAAATTCTGTAGTAAGTATAGCTTAAAAACCATTAAATAAAATGTATTATTAAATTTGTTAAATTTCGAATTTAGAGCTTTCAAAGTAGCATAAAATGTTGCTTAGAAAATTTCCGTAAAGTTTCCGATCTCTATCTTTTAGAAATTTTAAGTAAAATATTTTTTTTGAGCAGTAAAAAAGTCTACCGAAAATTAAGTTAACCAATTTTGTATGCTTTATGTAATTTGACTGTATTTTAAATTCAGTTAATTTAAAAAAAAAATTTTTTTTTGTCATTTAATTTCTTAAAAATTTGTTATAAATTTTTTAATTTTAAAATCTTGAAAATTGTAATAAAATTTTTAAATATCAAATGACATCAAAAAATCTATAAAAATTATTGTCAAAATTAAAAACATATCTCTCAGTTAAAAAAAAAGTTAAAATTAAAATATAACTGAGAAATATTTTTTTTTTAATCTGACTATTATTTTTCTAATTCTTTTATATGCCAATTGACATCTTAAAAATTTTATACATTTTACGTTAAATTATTTTTCATTAAGTTAATTAGACATTTACAATTTTCAAAGTAGCATACAATTTTGTTTCGAAAATTTCCTGTACCTTAAATTAACTGTACTTTAAATTCAGTTTATCATGATTTTAAAATTTATAACGAAATTTCAAAATATCAAATGTGATAAAATATATCAGATTAATTTTAGCTGAGAGATATTTTTAATTTTTAATCAGAAGCCTTTTTTTAAGCAACATTTTAGGTTACTCTGAAAATGTCATTAAAATTTGAAAACGATGAAAAACTGAATTTTTAATTAGTCAAATACTTTTTCATGATTTTCCAATTTATAACGAAATTTTCAGAGTAACTTAAAATAATCTTAAAAAAATATTTCGTCGATCTTTATCCATAAATTTGATGTTCTTCATTGAGTTTCATAGTTTCTCAAGTCTAGCTCTTAATACCGAATGTCGAATTTTAAGATATCAAATTTCGTTAATATTTGAAATCCATGAAAATCTGAATTTTTAATAAAATCAAATATGTTTTCATGATTTTCCAATTTATAACAAACAATTTTTTTGTTTAAAAAATGTTGCAGGTCTAGCTCTTAATTCCGAATGTCAAGCTTGACTCAAGCTACCCGTTGTGTTGAATTTCTTAGATTTATTTTATACTTTAATTTGCCAAGAGTTTATTCATTATGTGTGGATGTTGAATAGCATAGTTGTAGACGAGTGAGTATGGTGAATGCATTCACAGTACTCGCTTTCTATTCGTATCTTAACAACAACGACTGCAACGATGGCTGCCAGTTTGCTTCCTGCCAGAGAGACTTTAGCGGGGTTTTGTGCCTTAGTAGTAGTATTAGTAGTTGTTGTTGTTGTTCTTGTTTGCACCAGTTTGCAAAGACAGAGCAGAGAGAGAGAGAGAGAGAGAGGGGGGGGGGGGGGGGTAAGTTTGAAAGAGGGGGGAGTTGTATCACTGCATACATACGCTGTTTAGAAACGAATGTCTTCCGCTACCGGTGAAGTGCATACGCATTTAAGCAACAACAACAGACAGACAGACAGGCATACATATACATACATATGTATATACATGTGTACACTGATAAAAAAAATTGTTCTAAAATCAAGATTTCGGTCTCAGAACTACGAATTTTGGTCTAAAAAATGCGTCGAGAACATAGAATTCTTAATTTTCGAAAACACATCTTGATTTTAAGAACATTTCAAATAAGAATAAGTTCTTAATTTAAGACCAAATAGTCTTAAATTCTCAAATTTTTTTTTATTATTACATGTTTTTTCCTTGGCGGGTTTCGAACCCTCGACTTGTTATTATTGACGTTGTCATTATTGTCTTCATATTAAATATGACATATTTATATTTTCTTAACAATTTATAAATTTTAATTCTTATATTAAGAACTGCGAATTTTTAGATTAATATTCTTAGTTATATTAATTTGGTCTTAAAATGGTCTTATTTTAAGAACAAAATATTTAAGATGAATGTTCTTGATTTTAGAAGTTGGTCTTTTTTTTTTCAGTGTATGTGTTTGTGAGTGTATATACAGCATATATATATGTATATGTGTGTATGTGGGGTTTAGTGCGCTTGAGAGATGCATTTGGCAGTCGAGGCGTCGCGTCGCGTCTTTGTGGCTAAAAAGGGGAATGCACTTAGAATGACATAAATTTTAGCAGGTGCTAACAATTTAGTTATATACCCCAAAACCGAAGATATCCTATACCCTATAAGCTATCCACAAACCTACACTGATAAAAGATTCTAATATCCAGGGACCGTAACGATTATAATTTTTATTAAAAATATTAAAAAATAAGAATTAATTTTTTTATTTTGTTAAAAAAGTTATTTTTAAGTATTAAAATGCGTTTATATGAGAAAAATAAATAATAAATATTATTTTTCAATTTTTATATAAAAATGAAACCATAACTTTTATTTTCAATTTTTATAATAAAAGTTATATTTTTTTTTTATATAAAGTTAATATTTTAGAATAATACACATATTAAATTAAATATCATTCGTCACAAAATTGGATATCAGTTATTTTGGGGCACGGAAAGGGTTTCGTCACTAGACTTTTACTTTGTTAAGAAGCTAAGAAATTAAGTTAAGATCGATACTTGGTAGCCGTTAGGCATCGTGACTCTTCTTTATATGCTACCCGCTACCCTGCACTTTACTCTAACCTACACTGAAAAAAAAGACCAAATCAAGAACATTCAATTTAAATATTTTGTTCTTAAAATAAGACCATTTTAAGACAAAATTAGTAATACTAAGAATATTAATCTAAAAATTCGCAGTTCTTTACTGCGAACTTATTATTTGAAATGTTCTTAAAATCAAGATGTGTGTTCTAAATTTAAGAATTTTAAGTTCTCGACGCATTTTTTAAACCAAAACTCTTAGTTCTGAGACCGAAATCTTGATTTTAGAACATTTTTTTATCAGTGTACCCTTGTCTATACCCTACCTTAACCTAATCACCATATCCTTAATAACCTTTTAGACGCGGCTTTGGTTTGACTGCTGTCAGTTAAGATAAGAGAGTGTTTCCTTTTCCTCTTTCTCTCCTTCTCTCTCTCTACCCTCTCTCCTGCCTAGTTGCAAGCTTTCACAGTTTCCGAAAATGTTGAGCTGCACGTGACAAGTGGCATGCAACTGCCATCACAAATTTGTTGAAGGCTTTAACAAAAGCTCAATTGGGATTTATCAACTGAACTTTAACTTAATTAATTGCAACTAATTAACTCCACAACACGCCACAGTTGCAACTGCCAAACACATTTTAAGTCGCTTTTCACACGACATTCTGCATTCTTTCTCAGCTAAGTTTAAGTTCAGTTCACTTAAAACTCACTTGGAGAGCTTTTAACGCTGAAAACAGCTTTAATGTGCTTGCAAAGCTATTGATACAACATTTATATGTTGAAATACAAATGAAAATATAGAGATATTGTGTTGAAAAAGTAAACAAAGCAATGGTTTATACCAGGGATTAAAACCTTAACCGAAACCGTAACCTTTAACCGATGAAAACCGATTGAAATTTGTAACCGTAACTGAAACCTTAACCGAATACAATTTTTTCCGCTGTACCGAAACCCATTAACCGAAACTCCTTAAACACTCCTAAAAGCACACAACATAGCTGAGACAATTTCATCGTGCAATAAGACGGCGTTTGTAAAATTCCACCTGGAAGTGTGTTTACCTGAGGTCAAAGGTCATGGAATTGCTTTGTATGAAAAACTTTTTGTTTCTTAAGATATCTTAACCAAACTTACAGATTAGATGTTTGGGACTGTCTGTATCACTCTGACCAAATTCGGTCTATAGCTGCCATGGGAACAATCTAATGCAAATTATCGTTCTTAAGAAATCTCAACCAAACTAATTTAACTAAACTTATTTTTTAACTAAATTTAATTTCCGCGAGTGAAGCGAGCAAGGGGCGGAGCCCCTAGTACCCTATAAATTACAGGGTGCATCACATTTAAGCCCAAAATTTTAATTGTGTTTTTGTTTGTTTGATTGCTTACTTGCCGCACGGCTTTAAGATTGCCGAGTCCAAGCAAGCCGACATATGGCAGGCATGTGCTTAAGCACTCACACACACACACACACAGACACACACAATAATGTTGAGTTTTGTGTGTGTGTGAGTTTGGTTTTATTTTTTTCAAGCTGCGAAAAATTGTTATTGCGCTATCGACTTTTGTTTGCACTCTGAAAACATGAAATTGAAAGGAAGTAACTGCGTCACACACACACACACACGCACACACACACACAATTGAATGGGCCATCAACGTGCTGAATTTGTGTGTTTGTATGAGGCGTTTTGTTTTGAGACAAAAGTTGGCCGAGCGACTGTTGAGAATTATGAGTTAGTTGAATGCAATAAACTCGTGCACTCCTTATCCATATGTATGTGTGTGTGTGTTGTGTAAGTGCACTGATAAAAAAAAGGTTTTAAAATCAAGATTATCGTATCAGAACTACGAATTTTGATCGAGAACATACAACTTTTTAAGTTAGAAAACCCATCTTGATTTTAAAAAAATATCAAATAAGAATAAGTTCTTAATTTAATACCAAACCGTCTTAAATTCTCAAGACAACAAATAAAAAATAAATAACGTAGGGTTTAAAATTTATAATATCCTTTATTGTTGTCTTATTTTATTATCTATATATATAAAACTCTTTATCATGACTCACTGACTGACTGACTTACTGAAACATCAACGTATAGGTCAAACTGCTAAATTTAAAAAAGCTGAAATTTGCACACAACATAGATGAGATGTGCAATAAAGACGGCGTTTTGCGAAATTACACTTGTAAGTGAGTCAAATTCAGGTCAAAGGTCATGGAATTGCTTTGTATGAAAAACTTTTTTGTTTCTTAAGTTATCTTAACAAATCTTACAGATTATATGTTTGCGACTGTCTCTAACATCCTGACCAAATTTGGTCAAAGTCGGATTACTATATCATATAGCTGCCATAGGAACAATCTAATGCAAATTGTTGGGGATACCACGTTATAAAACAATGACCACTGTGGTGGTGTGGAAGTGAGGAAAAACTTTGTAAATATATATTTATTTTGTTTTTGACTATGCTTTATTAACATAACTAATTTTCATTTCCGACTTGGTATTTTTTAAAATATTTATTTAATACGGTTTTTTTCCTTAGAAAGAGTGGATTTTTTTCAAACATAAAACTATTACATATTCATATTTCCTAACAATTTAAGATTTATATTCCTATATTAATAACTGCGATTTTTAAGTTTAATAATCTTAGCATTAGTAATATAGTCTTAAAATGGTTTTATTTGAAAAACAAAATATGTAAGAAGGATGTTCTTGATTTTAGAAGTTGGCATTTTTTTCAGTGTGTGTGTGAATCTCTGACATGGAAATGCAGCCATTTAGACGCACACACACATAGAAAATTAGAGGGAAAGTCACAGGCAAAGCCAAAAACTTAGATTAGTTCTCAACGTGAGCTCTTACTTGACTCGTGACTCACGAAAAGTCACGTTACATTGATGGAACGTTTTTTAAGGCAATCAAAAAATTAAGCCTGAATATTATATGAATGTAGATGGATTTTACTGCGAACCGGATAAACTTTTATTTGTAGTTTGTAACATTAAAATTAATTTAAATTTTATTTGTAATCATACTTTAAAAATTTATGAAATAATAATTAAATTTAAATTTATTTTATAAATCCTATTTTTAATTTTTATCATAAAAATCAATGTTATTTTAACCAAGGTTTTTTTTCTAATTTTGCAAATAGTCTAGATTATTAAATATTTAAATATGGCTTATTATTTTATAAGCTTTCGAAGACTCAAATAGTTGCGCAATATTAGAAAAGCACAAGATAAATGTAATTATTTTTTATTTTTTTAATAATTTCAAAGCTTTCGATTCATAATCCGTTTTGATTGTTCCGGTTCTGCGAGGTTCGGTTCAGAACCGGTTAGCAGCCCTGAATTTCAAAAGCATTGAAAATAAGTGGAATTATGTGACTTTTAATTAAATTTAAATTGCTAATTGTTAAGAAACAAAAATTTTTGCATACTTTATTTGCATCCAATTGTACTAATGAAAGCTATATAATATAGTAATCCGACTATGACCAAATTTGGTCAGAATGTAAGAGACAGTCCCAAACATCTAATATGTAAGGTTGGTTAAGATATCTTAATAAACAAAAAAGTTTTTCATACAAAGCAATTCCATGAACTTTGACCTCAGGTAAACACACTTGCAGGTGGAATTTCACAAAATGCCTTCTTATTGCACGATGAAATTGTCAGGACAAAGAGTTTTAATTGTGAAATATTTATCGATATGAATGTAATTGTTATCGATAACTCGTGACACGCATCACGTGGCCATCTCTAGCGGTCGCTGACTGTCAACATTCAGATGACGAAAATTTAACAACGCAACAGTGCAAAATAATTGCAAGCACACAACATTTTTCTTTAGCACGATGCAGACCAAACACACACACAGATACAGACACTACACACACACACACACACACACACAGACATAAGCACAGACCATTATGGCATATAATGCAACATAGTTTGCACTTTCACCCGACAACGTCGGCGTCGGCGGCGACGTCAGCGACTGTTGCGATGGCGCATGCTGAATGCTTCCTGACTGTCAGACGTCCGCCGCACAGTGGGTCACATACATACACACACACAGTCACACACACACACACACACACACACAGCCGACTGGGCACAACAAAATGGCGCTGAAAGCGACGCGTCGCACAGTGGGACATTTATTCATTTTATGTAGCGTGCTTTTGTTGAGATAAGTTACATTAGTTTTTAAATCCTGTATAACACAGATTAAAGCCTTAACCGAAACCGTAACCTTTAACCGATGAAAACCGATTGAAATTTGTAACCGTATCTGAAACCATAACCGATACAATTTTTTCCACTGTACCGAAACCGAAACTCTTTAAACCGAAATAACCGTTTAGTAACCGATTAAATTATAAGGGTTAATTTCGGTTCTGGCCGTCGCAGCAACTTTGATAAATTTGAACTGCCATAACTTTGTCAAATCTCAATGGCCAATATAAATTTAAGCATGCATTTAAATTTTGTTAATTTTGAAAACTCGATTTTTTTCGAAAAAAAAAAAAAACAAAGGGTAAGGTATGTAATTTCGAAAATTTTCGAAAAATTTAAAATTTTCAAAATGAACTTAAATGCAGAACGAATTGAGAGGTAAAATCTTGGTCAAATTTGCATTGCGCATGAAAATTGATTGAGTTTTGACAAAGTTATGGAAGTTCGAAGTTTTAAAAAATCAATAAAATCAAAATAATCGAAATGTTGAAACCAAATTAACCAAATTTATATGAGATCAAATTATAATAAAATCAACATTACGCTCTGCGAATCCAGTAACTAGATAACATTATTTTCCAGGCTAATAAGAGCATTAAGTCTTTTTTCATGTAAAGCAATGAAAAACTTTTCTTATTTTCGTCAACCGAAAACATTAATTTTTATATTTTTTGGGAGCCGAAAGCATACCGTTATTTTTAAACCGAAACTTATAAAAAACCGATAACCGTTACGAAACCGATACTCCAAGATTTTTGATAACCGATAACCGAAAAACTTAATTCGAGCATAACTGAAACCGTAACTGAAACCGATATTCGTTTCGGTTTTAATCCCTGGTTCAAACAGAAAACCGAGTTGCGAACCGAAATTAAATCTTGTTCTATGCTTTGAACCACCGACCTGAAACTTTATCAAAATTTTGGTGGCTTGCAGTTTTGATTAAAATATAAATTTTTATCAAAATTTTGGGCCTTTTGCCCCACAGTGCAGAGTCAACGCGTCGCCTGTAATGAAGCAAATTTGCTTAATTGCGTCGCTGCGCCAAACAAAAATATTGCACATACGCACCGTAAGCCCAAGCCCAAACAGGGGGCGTCACCTCAAGAGAGAGGTGGGTGTAAATATGAGTGAGTGTGAGGGGTTAGGGGGGGTAAGGGTGAGTAGATTGAGGAGTGGTTTAAATCTTTCGCATTGCATTGCAGGAAGTGTTGCAACATTTCGCGGAAGTGAGAAACATGCACACAAAATGCAACCAAGCAGCAAATGTGCCACACACACACACAGAGAGTGTGTGTGTGTGAGTGTGTGTTGATCTTGTTGTTGTTACAAAGCTGCTAGGTAGCATAAGAAGTGCAAGTTGAAGTTGAAGTTGAAGCTATTGCCATAAGCATGAGCTCACATAAAGTGCGTTGTTGTATTAACCGATTTGTGAAAAGTTCATTTGACTTCCCTCTCGTACAGTCAAAAAACTGTTGTTGCTGATTTCACCATGTAAAAGTAAGCAGGAAATTCAACAACGATACACGGAAAAAAAGGCCAACTTCTAAAATCAAGAACATTGATGTTGCATGTGTTTTTCTTCAAATTGAACCATTTTAAGACCAAATTACTAATACTCCGAGTCAGAAAATAAAACCGAAACGAATATCGGTTTCAGTTACGGTTTCGGTTATGCTCGAATTAAGGTTTTCGATTATCGGCTATGAAAAATCTTGGAGTATCGGTTTCGTAACCGTTATCGGTTTTTTATAAGTTTCGGTTTAAAAATAACGGTTTCGGTTCACAAAAAAATAAAAATTAATGTTTTCGGTTGACCAAAATAAGAAGCGTTGTTCATTGATTTATATGAAAAAAAGGATAATGCTCTTATTAGCCTGGAAAATAATGTTATCTGCTTACAGGAATGATTTAGTGTAATGTAATGATTTTTAATAACTTTGAACTGTCATAACTTTGTCAAAAGTCAATCAATTTCCATGCGCAATGTAAGTTTGAGCATGATTCAATCTGCATTTAAATTTTTATCATTTTGAAAATTGGAAATTATCGAAAATTTTCGAAATATGCCTTTGTATTTTTTTTAATAAAATTCGAATTTTCAAAATTAATTAATTAAGTTAAAAAAGTTGCTCAGAAGCTGCGACGGCCCAAACCGAAATAAACCCTTATAAATGAATCGGTTACCAAGCGGTTATTTCGGTTTAAAGAGTTTCGGCAGAGCGGAAAAAAATTTTTTCGGTTACGGTTTCAGTTACGGTTACAAATTTCAATTGGTTTTTATCGGTTAAAGGTTACGGTTTCGGTTAAGGCTTTAATCCCTGCTGGTATGGTATGCCGTGGATGTTGGTGAATTTAATGCTGATTGGTAAGTGCTTAATTCACCAATAAGGTAATTTTAGGGGTAAGTTATGGTGGTGATTGGTAACCAGTGAACTCACCAGTGAGCCGTACTAAAGGGTTTTGGCATGTGGCATAGCGCCATTGAGAAATGAGCGCAAATCACGCCATTAAAAAATTGCATTGCCTACTTTTTAGCTGCGCACTGTCAAAAGGTCAACCTCTGCTTTGTAAATATAACACAAGTCCCAACAGATGTTTATCAAACTGAATAAACTGAATATATATTTATGCAAAGTAATCTTATCTCATCTTATCTCTTATCGCATACAATTAAACATGACTGAAATGAACTGAAAGCTTTGATTCAAAGCGTTTTTTCTCTTTCATTAAATGCGCTTTTTATCAGGATTGCAAACATTTTAACTTTATAAATTTATGTTTATTTTCTTTCAGTTTTTTATATTTAATTTAGCTGTTTAATTAAAATTGTAACTTTCAATATTATTTTAATTTTTAGAAAATTTTTGTCGACTATTTTTAGTTGAATAAAATAAAATAAATAAAATTAAATTTTGCATGTTGAAAAAGGTTCGATTCAATAGTTCAAATCTTAAAGCAAGATTTCGGTTCAATTTATACAAAATAAATGAATTTTCGCAATTATTTCCCATTATAATTTCCCTAATTAATTAATTAAAAAAGTTGTCAATTTATTAAATTATCTAACCTTAGAGTACAATTTAATTTTTATATTTGAATTAAATTTTGAATAATATTACAATTAATGTAATGCGTGCAATTTATGTAACTTCATAAATATTTATTTTATTATTAATAAATACATATATCAACATTAATTAGATTGAAATATAATTATTTTGTAATTTTTGTTTAATTGCAGACTTTTCTCAGTCATTCAAGACACTTCTTTCGGATATGATTTTTTCAAACTCATAACTCTTATTTACAAATTTATTTATTTATTTAAAAAAAAAGTATATTCCTCTATCTCTCTATATTTTATTGATTGTGACTTTACACTCCTCACTCTCTTTCTATTATTTATCTCTATTTATCTCTGAAACCGTAACAGAAAAAATGTTTTTCCGCTGTACCTGTAAATTTCAAATTTTAAAAATTAAAAAATTTTTAATGGAGAACGAATTTAGAGATAATAAAATCAAAATAATCGAAATTTTCAAACCAAATTAATCAAATTTATATGATATCAAATTATAATAAAATCGACATTACGCTCTGCGATTCCAGTAACCAGAAAACATTATTTTCCAGGCTAATTAGAGCATTAAGTCTTTTTTTATGTAAAACAATGAATAACGCTTCTTATTTTAATCAACCAAAAACCATAATTTTTATTTTGTTTTTGTGAACCGAAACCATACCGTTATTTTTAAACCGAAACTTATAAAAAACCGATAACCGTTACGAAACGGAAACTCCAAGAATTTGCATAACCGATAACCGAAAAATTTAATTCGAGCATAACAGAAACCGTAACTGAAACCGATATTCGTTTCGGTATTAATCCCTGAAATAATTATTATATATTTAGAAATTAAAAGTTAAAGTTAAAATTACACAACGATTTCACAGCAATTTGAAACAAGTGTTTTACTATTTTTAAAAGCAAGTCACGCTAAAAATGATTTAAGAGTGGCAAAATAAATAGCTGTTATTTCTATTTCTATCGCTCTCATTACTCAATAGCTGGAAAATGATTTTTTGATTGTTACGCAAAATTAAAAATGTATTACAGTGAAATTCCCAATATAAAATTGGCTGGAGGGAGTGAATTGGGAAAGCGGTTTTCGCTTATTTCTAGTATAAGCCATCAATCAAATGGCCAGCAGGGCAATGAGCCTTAGGGAGAAAGAGAAAGAGAGAGGGAGATGAAGAGAGAGAGAGAGGTAGGTGTGGAGTTGAATCAATCAGCCCCTTGGCGCGGTCTCTCGTATCGCGCCATTAAATCAGAGCTTAAATATCAGTTTATTGCCGGTGATTTTTATATGGGCGTACGGACACAAAGAGGCGTATGGGCGTGGCCCAAATGTTGTACATACAATATGTACAATTGACTGAGCTCGGATTGCTCGTAAAAACTGAAATGTTGTGGCCTGTTAATTTTTATGCTACCGGCCAAGAGACCAGCTTAAATCATCTGTCCACTTGTCTAACAACATCTACACTGCAACCAATAACCAAGTAAATACAATTTGATCTTTACGAAATTTTCCGAATATAATTTTTACATATTTTTAGAAATGTATGCAAACTATAAGACAATATATTAAACACCTTTTTCTTTAATTTAATTTAAAATCTTTAGGTCTTTTCAATTGTTATTTGAATTTTAATCATATTTTCTTTTTATCGACAGCTTGAAAGAAAACACAACAAAATATTTTATATCAATTATTTGGTTCTTTAAATATGAAACAAAAATTATAAATATTTTTTATATTTTTTTAATGAAATTTATTTATAAAATGTGTGTACACTTTTATGAGTCTCGTTTATTTATTTGACGTCAAGTTAAATCTACATTTGGACAGTTTTTAATTTAATTTTAAATTGTTTTGTCTTTTCAACTGTTATACATATTCATTTAATTAGTTTTGTCAACTGTTTAAAAGAAAACACAACAAATAATTAATTGTTTGATACAAAAAATTTCTATAAAAAAAAAAAAACAATTTGTAGCTTTGAAAATGTAAAAAAAATTATAATTTGAATTTTTTTAATAACATTTATTTATAAAATTTGTATACATTTTTATGAGGTTTATTATTTATTTATTTATGAGTTTATTTATTTAAATTTGGGCAGTCTATAATAAATTTTAAATTGTTTTGTCTTTTCATTATTCATTTAATTGTTAATTTCAACTTATAATTTTAATCATATTTTCTTTTTATCGACAGCTTTAAAGAAAACACAACAAACAATTAATTATATAAGACAAAAATTTTCTAAAACAAAAAAAAATAATAATAAATTGTAAATCCATTATTTGTAGATTCTAAAATATAAAAAGAATTATAAATATTTGTATTTATAATTTATATATTTTAATTTTATATTTTTCTCTAGCTTAGATATTCGTATAAAATTTGTATACACTTTTAAAAGGTTAGTTTATTTCTTTGACGTCAAATTAAATCTAAATTTGCGCAGTGCAACATAAAAATTTTTTGTGTGCTTTGCTCAAACTTCAGGTTTATATATTTACTTACAGTTGATATAACTTGGACGTTCTTGAATCATTTTTGAGCTATGCGAATAACTATGAGAATAACTTAATCGTTAGGAAACACTATATAGCTTGACTACTCCTATTATAAGCTTAAATCAATTGGATTGTCTGGTTTCTGTCTAGGAAAGACTATAAATTTTGATTGTCAAATCAATTTAATTTCATTCAAATAATATAAAGCAAAAATAAACACATGAGAGTTTTTAACCAATTTTCCAGCAATGAATATAATATTATTATCATCATAACTTAATCCACAAACATTTGATAACGTCTTTCAAAATATTGTTGAACATCTGCATTAAAAATTTGTAGTTTTTAAAAAATACATGCTATTTTAGTATTTTAAAAACCCATTTTATTTGTGAAAAAATTAAATATTGATTTTACACTTTCATTTAAAAAAATATTTTTTTCTTAGAAATTTTTCGAATTTATTGTTTAGTTATTAGAGATTCAGTTTATCTACTTTTAAAAGGGAATTTTTTGTTTATTTTAATAACCAGGACCAACAAATCTTTTTAATGATTATAAAAAGACTTTTACTTTAAAAATCAAATTTAATAATTATTTATGATTACAAAAATAAAATTTACAAATAGTCATTATTATTGATTTTTAATTTTTAGTCACTTTTAAGAGTTGTTGATGATTTTTTTAATAAAAGTCTTTAAAGACTATTATTTTTTAGGCATAAATTAAAAGTCTTAAAAGAGTTTTATTTTTAAATGATAAATTAAAAAGTTTTTAACGAATATTATTTTTGAGGAATAAAGAAAAAGTCTTTAAAGAGATTTATTTCTGAATAATACATTTAAAAGTCTTCAATTAGAAGTCATTATGGACTTGATTTATAAAATAAAAGTCTTAAAATAACCTTTAAAAGTGATTTTTAGTCTTAAAATTCGTTAATATAAGTTTATTAACTGTTTGCAGAGATATTGTAAATACATTAAATTTGGTATATTTAAAACAAAAATTGGACTGGTTCTTATAGTTGATTTTTTAGTTGAATTTTTGATCAATAATGATTATTTTCAATCACTGTTATTAACTAATAGAATAATGTTATAGAGAAGCAACTAGTTAAATTTATGTTGCAGTTCTCCTTATGCTCCTTTTGTTCTAATTGTAGCTGATAGAGGATATTTAGTATTAGATTTCGTATGTGTGTGTGGATTAATTTATAGCCAAAATGCACGTGGCCCATTGTCTGAGATGACAAATGGCTTAAAGCTCCTGTGAGCGCAACAGTTTTACGTGCTCATCTCAAGGCAGCCGCATTGAACCGTAACCATGACCTAAGTCAGCCAACCCAATGACCTCAAAATAGGCAAAACACCGAGACAGAGATAGCCAGTGGGTAAAAGAGAGAGAGAGAGACAGTAGGGGGAACTAGAGTTAAAGTTCAAAGCGCAGGCATTCAGTTAAAATTGTCCAAAACTATTTTAACGAAAGGATTATGCGGCAGTCAAGACAAGTATGAGGAGAATGAAACCCGCTGCACTATGAAACATTTAGCTATAATTGGTGGCAAAAAAATATCGGTCTGAAACTCTAAACATATATAAAATAAAACTCTAAACAATTATAAAATATTTACAAAAAAACATTACAAAATTATAAAAAAAAATACAAAATTTAAAAAAAAAACCAAAAAAAAATTAACGAAAAAACAAAAAAAAAATTGATTAAAAAAATGTCATTTACATTTTTTTGTTAATTTTAAGAAATAAATATATAAATAAATTTACAAAATAACTAATTAAAAAAACAAATATAAAATATTAGCAATAAAAACATTACAAAAGTAAACATTACAAAAAAAAACAATACTAAATTTAAAAAATAAAAACGTAAAAAATTAAAAAAAAAAACCATACAAAATTAAAAATAAAACAATACAAAATTTAAAAAAAAAAACAATAAAAAAATAATTTAAAATTGAAAAAAAAGTATAAAAATAAATTTCATTTGTTTTCTTTTAATCTTTAAAAAAATTATTAATTTATGAAGCATATTTTTAAAAGTGTTAACACAAAAAGTGTTAAAAACAAACCAAATTTAGTTTATGCGCTTTCTAAAAAAAATTTGTTTTACACAAAACTTAAATATAAACAGATCAAACCTTTTCTTTTCCTGTATTTTTCTCAAAATTATTAAGACTTTGACAAGCTGTACAAAATAAAAATCTTTCCCATAAATTACTTTAAGCAATTCTTGAATTTTTTGTAATTTTTCTTCGGCAAAACAAAGCGAAATTTAATTTTTTCACAAAATTAGGTAAATGTGCCATAGTGCGTTGGCTGGCAGACAGTTGGGGTAGGGGTAGGGTTAGGGTTAGGTATGGTTGGACAGGGGTGTAGGGTGGTTTTCAATGGGAAGGGGGGTTCGGGTTTATTTCAGTTGATTGACAAGCGACAGGCTGCGAGCAATGTCATTCACTCCAAAAACAAGCAATGGGTGTGCAAAATGTTGAAATGAATCCTGAATCCTGAATCCAGAATCTGAGAACGGAATCGGAATCTCTGCCGGGCATTAGGGTTTACAGCGGAGGGGGGAGAAAGAGGCGGCTTTCGTCTGCTACTAGTTGAAATACTTTGCCGACATTTGCATAAAAATAATTTGCATTTTCAAAACTTCACTTGCCACAGAAATCGAGAGGGAGAACGAGAACGAGAGAGAAACGCACGTTTTGTGGGCGTGTGCAATACTACGCCCCCCTGCAGCCCCCACTTTAACCGCCGCCCCTGATCTGGTGTGCATCTAAAACTCAGCTTAACAATTGAAATTGAATCAGAAACAAATTCAGCATTCGAGCCGCAAGTAAATGAAAGAGGCGCCTTCTCTCCCCCACTCTCCCACTCTCCCACTCTCTCTCTCTCTCTCTCTCTCCCCAATGTTGACTTTGCCGCCCACAAATCACTAGAAATCATTTCGCATTCAACATCAGGCGTCAAAAGCAATTCAAATGCTTAAAAACTCATTTGAATACCACAGGAAAAACGCACACCATTGCGGTTTTTTTTTCTAACTCTATTTTCTTAACGCTCTTTTTTTACTATAAGCATCGCATAGACCAAAATGTCGGTTATACAAGTTTCGTGTCTAGTTCACGAGAAAACTAAAATACAAAACATACATATTTAATTTTGCAACACAAAATATACATACATAATACAAAATTATTATAGTTGCTTACAAGCAAAAACAAAAAATTGAAAAATAATTTTTATTTAAAAATTTTTATTTTAAAAATTATAATCGTTACGGTCCCTGATTTCGACATCATTTAAAGTTAATTTTACTCATAATTTGAACTTACATCATGTAAAGTTTGGCATCAATGGAAGGAACATTTAAATATAAATGCAACATTTCTTTTTTGAAAAATTTCTTCGCAAGTATTTTTTATAATTTTTGAAAATTGCCTAAAAGTTACTTTAAAAAATCCTAAAATATTAATATTTGAGAATTCTCAAGAGAATTTTGAAAAAAAAAATGTTTGCAGTCACTATTAGAATTGTTTAGTGTAACTTATTGCATCAAAACATTTTTTGTTTGACACCGAGGAAAAAAGTCGAAATTTTCAATGGGTTAAGGAAATTTTTGTATTATTCAAATGGAATTCAAATGACCTTTCCACTGATGCCAAACTTTATATGTTGTCAGTTCAAAATATGAGTAAAATTAACTTTAAGTGATGTCAAATTACTTATGGTCACTTTTGGTTTACAAAAAAAATTGAAAAATAATTTTTATTTTACAAATTAAAGAATAACTTTAATTTTTATAATAAAATTTTAAGTTAAAAGTTATTTTATGATAATTAAATACAAATTGAAATTTAATTATAAATTCATAATTTTTATAAAAAAATAAGAGTTAAAATTAATTTTTATGATCCAAATTAAAAATAAAAGTTTATCCCGTTCTTAGGATACCGCCTCCCGAAATGGTGTATTTAACATTTTCATGCTCATGTTTTTTAAACTCATAACTCTTATGTGAAATATTTAATCTTTTTTTTTATTTATTTTCTTGACTATTCGTACAGTTCGTGCAATAATTAATACACCTGAATCTCTCCACAATATTTCTTGCTTCTTTGTTTTCTCTCTCTTATTATTTTCTTCCCTAAAAAAGTTTACAAATTCAACTTTGCCTTTTTGATCTGTTTTTAGGCAAAATTGCCTGAAGTGCTAAAAATAGGAAAAAAGTCAATTTGTTATTAAGTTATCCCATCGATTTACATTTTCAATCTATTAATAAGGCATGGCATATAGTCTATATTAAAATATATAGGTATACTATGGACTGAACCCTTGGAAACTGTTGCAAAGCGAATTGAACTGTAAATTAAGGTTTTTTAATATGTATTAACAGGGTATTTTGAAGTTGCACAATTTAAAAAATTTAGTTAAAAATATGCTTTGCCTTTTGATACTAAGATTAAGTCAAAGAAAGTGGAATAGGAATTGGAATTTGAATTAGAATTGGAAGGAGGTTGTCGTTAGTTCGGTCTGGCGGTTTCACAAACAGAGGGGAAACAATTAAAACCACTAGTTAGTCTAAGATACAGTGGCTAATTGGGATTAAGAGCGACAAAGAGAGAGAGTTAGGCAATGTGAAAAGCCTTCTTGGAGTAACGATTAAAGTTAGATGACTGTTGAGAGAGAGTTAGGCAATGTGAAAAGCCTTCTTGGAGTAACGATTAAAGTTAGATGACTGTTGATGAGGAGACGACAATTTCTGCGCTGCATTCGCAACAATAAAGCACGGAATCCATTAGAGATCAAAGCCATTAAAGTGGCAAAAAAAAAAAAGGAAAACAGTACAAAATAGAACAGTATTGAACAAGATAGGAACAGGATGACACACTATGGGGCCTCAAGACTTAAAACGTGACAAAACTATAATATTTTTGAGAATTCTTATCAAATTAAGTATCCGAAAGACTTTTGAAATCGAATGGAAATTATAAGGCTAAACAATTTTTCAATCTCCAAAATATTCTAGAAATTCAAAAAATTTAATTATTAATTGAGTTAGAAACATAATCTAAGATCGATCATTATCTATTTTATAGTCTATGTTTTTTGTCTACACTGTTAAGAATATACGTAATATTTTGCTTATTTTTCAACATTTGTAGAATTTTTAAAATATATAAAAATAACAAAAGAATATGGAACTTCAACTGAAATGTTGTTATATTTTATAAATATTTTCATTGATTCAAAAGATTTGAAATTCAGACCCAGTATTTCAAATGTATTAAGGGTCTATTAAGTTGGTCAAAAGTGTTGTTGTGTAAAAATGAAGGACCGCAAAAAATGAAAATTTTAACTAAATAAATCAATGTGAAGGAAATATTTTTAACTATTAAAATGGTGTTTTATTTTTATTGAAAAAATCAAAAATAGGTGTTCTTTCGTAACTTATAAATAATTATTGAAATTTCATTTTATAATAAAAATTAAAATTATTTCGAAATGTTTAAATACAAATTTGAAAGTAATTCATAGATTGCAAGACTTATGATTTTTAGATTAACTTGAAATTTTGTAACTTTTACAGATTAACTACAGGGTCTCTCACAGTCGAGTGGCCTTTTATGCAACTGAAAAAATGACATATGGCCCCACTGTGCGACATTCACGTAGGCAACGCTGATAGCATCATTTTGTGGCATAAGTAGTCCACTGATATGGGGGTGGAAAAGGGGCAAACGGGGAGTTAAAAGGTGGCAAACGTGTGGACATTAGGGAGCACCACAACGTCTGGTGGGTTGAGTGGGTCAAAATCGTGTAATAACCACACAAAAATTGTATGTCAGCTGCGAGCGAAGTCGCCGTTCATCCATAGATAGAGCCATAAACAGATGCGTGATTTCCATTAAAATATAATGGAAATTCAATGTATCGAGATTAAGCTAAAACACACACACACACCAACAAACACACACACATACACAGTCAGATACAGAGATACACTTATAAAAAGAAGGTTCTAAAACATAAAATTTTGGTCTCAGAACTAGGTATTTTGGTCTAATAAATGCGTCGAGAACATAAAATTTATAAAGTTAGAAAACACATTTTGATTTTAAGAATATTTCAAATAAGACAAAGTTCTTATTTATTTATTTATTTATTTTAAGACAACAATAAAACAAAATAAGGAAGGTTATAAATTTATAATTTTCTTTATTTATTATTTATTATTTAATTTTTTTTTTATTTATTTATTTATTTATTTATTTATTTATTTATTTATTTATTTATTTATTTATTTATTTATTTATTTATTTATTTATTTATTTATTTATTTATTTATTTATTTATTTATTTATTTATTTATTTATTTATTTATTTATTTATTTATTTATTTATTTATTTATTTAATTATTTATTTTCAGGCTACGATTTTTTAGATTAATATTATTAGCATTTATAATTTGGTTTTTAAATGGTTTTACTTTAAGAACAAATTCGGTAAGATTAATGTTTTTCATTTTAGAAGTTGTTCTTTTTTCGCTCTGTGTAGAGATAGAGAGAAAGAGAATTTGCTTTGGGGCTACGTGAAATCATAAACAAAGCAATGCCACAATTTGTGCTTGGCCCATTGGCAAGAGAAATGCAACACGTACTTGGACTCTCAATCCCACTCCCACTCCCACTTCTACTCGCTCTCTTACCATGGCCAAAAGGGCTCACCGACATCATCTATGGGCCATGACTATCAAATACAAAAACCCTGATACAGAACAACAGAACAGAACACAAGCAGCTTCTGGGCCTTCAGACTGAGGTCTCTTGGCCTGGTTTAGGCAGCGCCAATGGCCAGTCATGTTGTTGTGCTCTTGGCCAAAAGCAGCATCAGCACCAATTGTCTCTATATCTCTCTGTATGTACATACGAATGTACTCGTGTGGGTGTGCACATGTTTTTGGCCAACAACGCCTGTGATTATGGCCAGCAAGTTGATTTGGCCAGCACTTTAAGCATGCTAACAATTTATCAGCAAAATACGCTCAAAGGCTTTGTCTTAAATTTATCCTATTTTGTATGCTTTCGATTCGCAAATTGGCTTTAAATCGATTCAGACTTTGCACATCTAATATTTTCTAGCAATTATTTTCATATTTTCTGCAATTCAGTCCTCCATATTCACTTGAATTTCTGTAAAAGTTCTAAAAGCATAAATTATCTCAGATTCATTGTCACTTTAAAAAAAATGCACCTAACATTATCGTCTAAAACGCGTTCTTTCTGATCTTCTGTGTCCTCCATGGTCACTTTATGTCATTTTCGCTGCAAAGCGTTCATTATCTCGCATCCATTGTCACTTGAAAATATATTTTAACAAGTGCCCATCAATGATTATTTTCTAAAATGTGTTCTTTATGAACTCCTGTGTCCTCCATGGTCACTTCATGTGATTTTCACTGCATGACATTAATTATCTCCCATCCACTGTCACTTAAAAGGCATTCTTGACAGTTTTCCCTCAATAATTCTCTTATAAAATGCACCTAGCATTCTCTTATAAAATGCGTTCTTTATGAACTCCTGTGTCCTCCATGGTCACTTCATGTGATTTTCACTGCACGACATTAATTATCTCCCATCCATTGTCATTTAAAAAGATAATTAAACAGTTTTCTATCAATCATTCTCATTCATTACGATCCCCTGCGACCTCCATGGTCACTTTATGTAATTTTTATCGCGTGTCATTATTTACCTTGCATCTACTTATTATCACTGGAAAATATATTTTAACAGTTGTTCTGTTGCACTTCATGAAAACAAAAGGAGCTGCGAGGTTTATTTATCGTCCATGGTCACTTTATACTATTTTATCTTTGCATTGTTTCTGCATAGTCTCAGTTACTGAGGATCTTACATTGCTAAGTTTTTTAAGATTTCAAGCGTCCTCCATGCTCACTTGCCATTTGTATATGATCCATCGTCACTTTATATCATTTATTAAACTTCATTCGGCTTTGATTCTTGATTTAATTTAATATGAACTAAATTAATCTTTTTTTAAATCACAAATTCTATTTACTATTTAAAACTGTTTGCACAAAACTAATTTTTACTTCATGTCCTCCATGCTCACTTTGCCTTTCTGTATATTTTTTTTTTATAGTTATTATTAAATATTATTATTTTAAATTAATTATATAAATAGGTTTCTTATTTGGCGAGGAAACCAATTAGACGACGAACGATCCATAAGCAACGGCATTAACAAAGCAGAAGAAAAATAAGATAGAAATGGGTAAAAAAATGTAAAAGAAAATTGTTAATTGGGCCAAACATTAAAATGTGTGAATTTATTTAGGAGAGTAACAACAAAAAATGCAAGTTTACAACAGAACAACAAGAAGAAGAAGAAGAAGAAGAAGAAGAAGAAGAAGAAGAAGAAGAAGGGAAAACAAAACCCGCAGAAGACAAATCCGACGTCGGTCGCAGCCTTTTCACATAATTATTAACAGAAATTAAATGTCAAGCAGTCGGCAGCTCTGCGTCCCTTATCTAAAACCCTCATAACCCCCGTAACCTCCTGCAAAACAGAAGCTGGCTTCTGTTCCTTTAAGCCATGTTTTGCGCTAAAACAAAAGAAATAAATATAGAAATAGAACGACGGAAATGCGAAGATTAAATGCCCTATAAAATGAGATACTTTATTTGTAAAATTCCTATTACCATTACTAATCAATAGTTCTATATAGATACATATAGCCATGAAATCTATCTGAATTCAATTAATATATACCAAGTATAATTCTTAGCAGCAACTGTATCAAGTTTTCTTGAAATAACTTTACTCAGACCTGAGATAACTTGGGTAGAAGATGGAGTCATTTTATTGAGTTAAAGATCAAGTGTTATGTCTGGTTTTGGTTTATTTGCTTACTATAAAGTTAAGCAGCAGATATAACAAATATTTTTGAAGTAACTTTAATCTGAGCTTAGTTCTCTTAGTTATAAAAAAAAGCTCCATTAACCAATTTGACTGATTTCATTTTATGTGCTTATTAAAAACCTAAGCATCAGCTGTACCAATTTTTCTTGAAATTACTTCACTCAGACCTGAGTTCTCTTAGTTATAAAATAAAACTCAATATAGTTTTTTATATATAGAGTCAACCGATTTGTCTGATTTTATTTTATGTAGTTACTATATGCCTAAGCAGCAGCTGTACCAAATTTTCTTCAAATAACTTCATTCAGAGCTGAGTTCTCTTAGTTATAAAATAAGAATCTATTATTAAATGATAGTTTTTTATATATAGAGTCAACCGATTTGTCTGATTTCCGTTTTTGTACTCATTTTAAGCGTAAAAAGCAGCTGTACCCAATTTTCTTGAAATAACTTAACTCAGAGCTGAGTTTACGTAGGTAGGTAGGTAGGTAGATAGATATATGTATGGTTAAGGTTCAAACAGCTCTCTGTACTTGTACGCATATAATAAATAATTAGTATTGGGGCAGCAGCAAAGGCTTTAACACATTTTACGACAACATTTTAATACCCGTTAGGCAAAAGGGCATTAAAAAAGGGCCTAAAGAGTTGGCAGGTTACCGTTTTTGGTTCAGTTCGGAGTTCGGTGTTTCGGGTGTTGGGGTTTGGGGTTCGGGATTCGGTCGACTGTTCTGATTTGTGGCGCGTGGCCGAAAGCGTCGGCTGACGAGGCTAAGCAGAGCAGGGAAGAGCTAAAAAATTTGGCCGCAATATATTTCTTGGCCTTGTCTACAGTCTGTTTTCGGTTAACTGTTTACATAATGCGAGCATGGCATTAAAACCCGTTAAGTAATTATTTGGGCCGCTTTTGGCTTTGACGGCTGGGACTTTAACATGGCCCAAAACAAATGTGCGCTATAGTCAAAAGTTTATAAAGTGCACGACAAAGTCGGCAACATTTTACGCACTCTGTAAATTAATTGATTATGTTTTTCCGAGAGGAAAACAAAATACCTCTTTTTAGTATCCCATGGAATTTTTATAATTCTCCCCTATTTTTCGCGCCTTTTGCTTTGTCTTGTCTCTAATATAATTGACCGCAAGTGAGTTGTCGTTGCCACCAATTACCCAACTGCTAACTGACTTTCTAACCAAGCCAACTCTTTCTTGGCTCTTCACAAAATAAAATGGTTCAGCGTTGATTTATAGCGACTTCTCGTTCGAGCCCTTGATTTATTTGGCCTTTCATTTGAGCTGAATGACCCACAAATTTATACACATAAATTGAAATTGAAATTCAATACATAGTTAATGGAATGTACTTGTAATGAAATGTTATGTAATGTAATGTAATGCGATGTTAAAACCGATAACTAAACTTTACACTTTAAAGCAGGAATTAAAACCGAAATGAATATCGGTTTAAGTTACGGTTACGATTTCGGTTATGCTCGAATTAAGGTTTTCGATTATCGGTTGTGCAAATCGGTTTCGTAATGGTTATCGGTTTTTTATAAGTTTCGGTTTAAAAATACCGGTTAGGTTTCGGTTCACAAAAACATTTTCGGTTGACCAAAATAAGAAGCGTTATTCATTGCTTTACATGAAAAAAGAATAATGCTCTTATTAGCCTGGGAAAAATTGTTATCTGGTTACAGGAACGATTCAGTGCAATGTATTTATTTTTAATAACTTTGAACTATCAAAACTTTGTCAAAAGTCAATAAATTTCCATGCGCAATGTAAATTTGAGCATGATTTTATAAATGAATCGGTTACTAAACGGTTATTTCGGCTTAAAGAGTTTTTGTACAGCGGAAAAAATATTTTCGGTTACGGTTTCAGTTACGGCTACGAATTTCAATCGGTTTTTATCAGTTTCGGTTAAGGTTTTAATCCCTGCTTTAAACTCGACCTTTTTTATTTAGCCATACATTCTTTATAAAAATATTTCCATACATCTTTCATGTGCTTTTAAAGCTCGTATCTTTCATTATGTTGTGTGGGAGCTTTTATTAAAAAAAAAAAAACAAGAGCAATAAACCAGGAACCGTAACTGTTCTAATTTTTAAAATAAAAATTGCAATCTAAAAAATATTTCCAAATTTGTATTTAAAAGTTAATTTTAGTGTTCATTTGTATTTAAAAAATTCAAAATATTAATTAAATTTCCATTTTTATTTATAAGTTACCAGATAACACTTATTTTTGAGTAAAAACAAATAAAAGTTAAACAAAAGGAGAACAAAGTCAGATATGAATAACTAACCGAGAGAAGGAAAAGATAATTGAGTGGGGAGAACGTTGAAGAAATTGAAATAAACACTGTGCTCCATGTGGAGCACGATCAGCTTTTGGCCATGGAGATGGAGATGGAGACTCAAGTTAAATGCTTAACAAATTGCTTCAAGTTGCAAAGAAAATTCAATAGCCGCAAAAGTTGTCTGCCGGCCCCCAAAAACCGCATGTCGTCTCTACATGTATGTACTATATCTATCTCTCTCTATCTCTATCTCCCTCTCTCTCTCTTTGTCTAACACTCTCTCTATCTCGTTTAGTGTCTTTGTGTATGATTCCGGATGTCTGGCTATCTATGCCGCAGGCACAAAAACTGTGCCCATGGAATGCACTATGGGCAAAAAGTCGGATATCTTTCAAGATAGAGACTTGAAACCTTGTACGTAAATAATAATATTAATGTAGAATTTCGGATTATTTTTTTTTTCAAAATTGGACCACGCCTTCGCACCCTCCTCCCAATCAGCCTATGAATAAAAAGTGTTAAATATTTATATAAAATCTAAATATTAAGCTAGAAGCTTGAAATTTGTCATGAACTTTAGTTAAACTAAACTGGAATTTATATTTTTTTGTTTTTGATTGGACCTTGTCTTAACTCACCTTCCAGACCAGATTTCAATCTGTCGACTTTGATAAGTGATAAAATACCAAAAAATACTAAGAACAATTTTTTAAAAATACTTTTTGGGCTTATTGAAGTATTTTAATTTACAATATAAGGTAATTTTTACCAGGGACTAAAACCGAAACAAATATCGGTTTCAGTTACGGTTTTGGTTATGCTCGAATAAAGGTTTTCGGTTATCGGTTATGCAAAATCTTAGAGTATCGGTTTCGTGACGGTTATCGGTTTTTTGTAAGTTTCGGTTTTAAAATACCGGTATGGTTTCGGTTCACAAAAAAAATAAAAATTAAGGTTTTCGGTTGACCAAAATAAGAAACTTTATGAACTGTCATATCTTTGTCAAAACTCAATCAATATCCATGCGTAATGTAAATTTGCGCATGATTTTACCTCTAATTCGTTCTGCATTTATATATTCTTAATTTTGAAAATATGAATATTTTCGAAAAAATTCGATTTTCAAAAATGATCAAAATTGATCAAAATTTCAAAGTTATCTAAGTTGATCAGTAGCTTGCGACGGCCAGAACCGAAATTAACCCTTATAAATGAATCGGTTACTAAGCGGTTATTTCGATTTTAAAGAGTTTCGGCTTATGGGTTTCGGTAGTGGAAAAAAATATTTTCGGTTACGGTTTCAGTTACGGTTACAAATTTCAATCGGATTTCATCGGTTAAAGGTTACGGTTTCGGTTAAGGTTATAATCCCTGATTTTTACAATACGGAACAACAAAATAAATGTATTAATGTCAACTTTTTTTAGTTTTTGCCCATAGTGGAATGTTTGCTGTTTGCTGTATATGCCGGCATATTGCGTATACGCACCGACTGCCGGCCTGACAAGGACAATGAGCGGAAGGGCAAGGGAGGGAGGGACTTTGCAATCAAGCGGGCGCCGCAGCCAGCGTTTATTGCTCTTGAGGCCTTAAATTAAAAACCAATTAGCAACATCTGTTGACCATGTTTTCTCCACGTCAGCTGCCGTTGCTTCATCATCATCATCATCATCATTATCATCATCAACAGCAACAGCATCATCATCAGTAGAGCCTTTTAGCCTTGTGCATCCCTTTTTCCCCATTTTCCCTTTTTTTTTTCTTTAGTAATTCGTCTCTAATTCCTAATTCGAAAATTTGTAATTTGACAATCGGTTTTTGCTATTTTGCCTTTTGTTCTGAGTCTCTACTTTTTGGCCATGTTTTGTGGTTATGCAATATGTCATCTGAGTGTTCTCCCTCTCTCTTCCTCATTCTCTCCCTCTCTCTTTCTCTTTATCCCAGCTGGCTGAGTAATGACATTGGGAGACTCAAGTGTCGATAATTGAGCACAAATCAAGATAAATGCCTGCCTACGAGCCTAATAAATATGCTCAATTAATGTCCTCAGTTTACTACCGCTGCGTATTCAAATTACCCAAAAGCTGCTCCTGTCGAGAGTATCAAGGATATATTTGCTCATATACTAGGTGAAAATCTTTTAGCATTTATCTGATAAAGTTAAGTTTCCCTATCAGCATCAAGGAATAGTCTGCCACCAATTAAGCGATACAATTTATAACAGGTTTATACACTGAACAAAATGACCAACTTCTAAAATCAAGAACATTCATCTTATATATTTTGTTCTTAAAATAAGAACATGTTAAGTCCAAATTAATAAAACTAAGAATATTAATCTAAATATTCGCAGTTCTTAATATAAGAATTAAAAATCTTAAATTGTTAAGAAAATATAAATATGTCATATTTAATTTAAAGATAATAATGGCACCGTGGCGCTCTGGTTAGAGTCGCCGCTTCAGTTTTTGGTTATCAAGTCGAGGGATCGAAACCCGCTCTAGCCAAGGAAAAAACATATATAATCGGAATATATATATAAAAAAAAAAACAAAAAAAATATAAATATAAAAAAAAAAAAAATTTGTTTAAGGTTTAAAACACCTGACTTATTTTTTTATTTTTGGTTTGAGAATATCAGGACCATAACTGTTATGAGGAATAAGCAAAAAAAATAATTTTAAATAGTTATTTAAAGACTTTTCCTATGTAAATCAAATTTATTAATTATTTGTGAATAAAAAAAAAATTGAAAATATTTATTATTATTGATATTTATTTTTTTCAGTCTTTTTTCTAAAAATTGTCTTGTTTCAAAAATAAAATATAATAAAAGGAATATTCTTGATTTTATAAATAGTTTTCATTTATCAATGTAATTTTACTGAAAATAATAAAAAAAATAATAAAATAATAATAAAAAAAAAAATACCAATATAAGAACAATTGCAATTATGGTTTCGAATATACCAAACTTATATTTGGAAATTTTTGAATTAAAAATCCCTTTTAATGGATATTTAATGACTTTTATCTTTTTAAATCAAATGCAATACTTATTTGTGATTTTAAAAAAATTACAAATTATTATTATTTATTTTTATATTTGCAGTATTTTATAGGAGTTATTTTCAATCTTTTTTAACAGTTTTTGATGATTTAACGACTTTTATTTCAGGTTTATAAATTGAAAAGTCCTATCGGCATTAAAAAACGTAGATAGTTAGTAGGAGATAAATGTTTATAGAATGTCTTGGCTGTTACTGATGATGTAATTTTCAAATGTCGAATTCGAAATATATCTAAAAGTTTTGAAATACTAAAAGTCTTCAAAAACTATTCTTTTATTTCTCAAAAATAATAGTCTTTTGAGACTTACATTCCAAAAATCTTCAAAGACATTTATAAAACACTGGCAAAATAAAAATCAGTAAAAATAGTTATTTTTATTTTTTTTACCACAAATAATTAATAAATTTGACTTAAAGAGTAAAAGTCTTTGAATAACCAATAAAAATAATTTTTTTTGGTTATTCCTCATAACAGTTATGGTCCTTATATATAGGAACTGTTAAACAAATCTAATCAAATTATATAATATTCGAAGTACAAATGATTTCTATCAATACTAATAAAAATACTAATACTTGTTGAGCTGATTGGGTTTTTCTGGGATTTTCTTAATCCTAGCAACAAATGTTGGATCATTTAAATTAAAATTTGTTGTGTACCCACAGAACTTATAACTTAATACATTTCTGTTTGTTTTCTTTCACTTTATAATATATAATTTAATTTATTTAAAATTTTAATTTGTAATATTATTAAAATTTTTAAATAAATAAATAAAAATAAATTTTGGAACTTTCCCAGTGGCATGAAAACTAATAATAGCTGATAATACAAGAGCATTCTAAAAATACAGTGTGTCATAAAAAGAACTTGGTAAACATTATGAACATATTTAGTATGCGTTTACCTCTCCCCCCGCCCCAACCAAAAACGTAACCCTCTTGGGTATAAAAGAAAAGTATAATTAAACGGATTAAGTGAGCGTCAAGCGGGTGGCAACGAGTAGCACTTTTAACGCCAGCGGCCATTTGATGCCTGAGTAGCAACTCTTTCTTTTTTTTTTTGCACTGATTACGCAACTGAGTAACACACACACACACACACACTCTCACATACGCCAATCACACATTCATAAACGCACCCCTGGGGATAGGCGCCCCTTTGTTTTGAAGGGGGTAACGGCTTTACTTGAAACAAGAAAGAAATGTTAACTCAGACACGCCGACTATTTGATACCCTACACAGAGAAAAAATACCATTTGTAAAAAATTAGTAAATACCAGGAATTAAAACCGAAACGAATATCGGTTTCAGTTACGGTTTCGGTTATGATCGAATTAAGTTTTTCGGTTATCGGTTATGCAAAATCTTGGAGTATCGGTTTCGTAATGGTTATCGGTTTTTTATAAGTTTCGGTTTAAAATCACCGGTACGGTTTCGGGTCACTAAAAAAATTTAAATTAAGGTTTTCGGTTGACCAAAATAAGAAGCTTTATGAACTGTCATATCTTTGTCAAAACTCAATCAATTTCCATGCATAATGTAAATTTGCGCATGATTTTATCTCTAAATTTGTTCTGTACTTAAATTTTGATCAATTTTGAAAATTTTTGAAAAACGAATTTTATCGAAATTTTACAGTGTTACCCCTTTGTCTTTTTTGATTTTTTCGAAAAAATTCAAATTTTGAAAATGAAGATTGAAAACTGATTGAGTTTTGACAAAGTTATCAAAGTTGCTCTGTAGCTGCGACGTCCAGAACCGAAATTAACCCTTATAAATGAATCGGTTACTAAACGGTTATTTCGTTTTAAAGAGTTTCGGTTAATGGGTTTAAATTTTTTCGGTTACGAGTTCAGTTACGGTTACAAATATTAATCGGTTTTTATCATTTAAGGTTACGGTTTCGGTTAAGGTTTTAATCCCTGGTTAAAATAATATTAAAAATAAGTTTCGTAAAAAGCTGCTGTATTTTAAGAAATTTTTTTTACTAACAAAAAAATATATATTTTAAAATTGGCTGCCTGCAACAAAAATATGATCATGTACCTAGTTTCATTTCAGAAATAAAAATAATAAAATATTTCATTATTTGCTTTCTTGTATTTTTAAAATTTAAAAAAATTAAATTTTTAAAAATTGCATACAAATAGGTGAATTTTTAACTTGTCAAAACATTTGCTTGGCATATTGTAAATATTTGATGAGATCTTGAATCCAACATTGCGTTACACATTTTGCGACACAATTAGAATACTCACTTCAAGGGTATAAAAATATGTAAAGTCGTCTGAAGAGTCGAGTCGGAGCTGTTAATTACGTTAGAGCGTGCAGCGAAAAAACGAAGAGGAAGAGAGGAAAAGGAAGAGAGGGAGAGACGACATAGAACCACACAAACGCCCATGGCAAGTGGCGTCTAACAACCGCCTTGTGTCAAAACATTAAAGTGCAAAATTAACTGACATGCGGCGTCCATTTCGTGCCAACGTGCCACCAAAACACTCCCTTCCTCCCTCCCTCTCTACTCCCTCTGCCCACCAACTACCACCTATCTAACCCCTTGCCCATCTTTCATTCCACATCTGCATTCCCATAACATTTCAACTGTATACACTGACAAAATGAAACCGATTTCTAAAATCAAAAATATGCGTCTAAAATAAATTATTTTATTTATACACTAGGGAGCTCCGCCCCCTGCTCGTTTCGCTCGCGGGAATGAAAATTAGTTACAAATGTTAATAAAGTTTAGTCAAAGTAACCTTTAGTATGAGTTTGGTTGAGATTTCTTAAGAAACAAACAACATTTTCATATTAAAGGTTAATTTGCATCCGATTATTCCTTTGACATCTATATAATATAGTTATCCGACTTTGACCAAATTTATTCAGAATGTAAGAGACAGTCCCAAACATATAATCTGTAAGTTTGGTTAAGATATCTTAAGAAATAATTTTTCATACAAAGCAATTCCATGACCTCTGACCTCAGGTAAACACACTTGCAGGTGGAATTTTACAAAACGCCGTCTTGTTGCACAATGAAATTGTGAAACAATAGAGAATAAAGAAAATTCGTTCTTAAGAATTTTTGTTACTTATGATTTTTCTATATATATTTAAGACATATATAAAAAAAAAATCACAACAATATCGATATAAATGACTTTACACTTAAAATAAGAATAGACGGAAAGGAACAAATCTATTAATAAGAGTTCTTTTTATATATTTTTGAACGAAAGAACGAAAGACCAATTTCTAAAATCAGAATAACGTCTTCAATAATTTCTTATTTAAAGGAAATATGAAAACAAAAAACACAAGAAAAATACAAAAATATTGTTATGCATTTTTTTCACTGATAAATCAAAGAACGAGTTCTTCAATCAAAAAAGTTCGTCTTAAATTATTAATTTTGTTAACTAGAAAATTTTAAGAGAAATATGCAATAAAAAAATACAAAAATAAGTGGAATTATAAAAAATAGAATAGAAAGAAAGGAGAAAATCTATTTTTAAGAAAATATGTTTTTTTATACGTATGTACACATATATTTTTTTAGATAGATATTTATTATTTAGATAACACCCAATTTCTAAAATCAAAAATATTCGTCTTAAATAATTAAATTTTCAAACTAGACAATTTAAAGAGAAACATAAAAAAAAAAAAAAAAAAAAAAAATAAGTGGAATTATATTTAAATATTTTCAGTACTCAACGCATTTTTCTCTCAACGCTAAAAATGTTCGTCTAAAGCTCTAAAAATTACTATTTTTATTACAGACTTAAGACAAAAGTTACGTTCAACAAATTCTTCGAGAACCAAAATATTTTTTTATCAGTGTAGCTGTAAATTTTTGCTTAATAGTTGTTGTTGTCGGGTCAACGTTCGACGTCTTTAAATATGTATCTTTTGTTGTTATTGTTGTTAGCATTTCATGCGTTGGGCCACTTAACGATCATAAATTGCCGGGTATTTTAGATATGCGACAAGTGCCTGACCAACCCAAGAATTTTCAGCTGGTCTATGCGGCGTATACGTAACGATAACAATTTTAACAGTAAGTCTACAAATTTCCCTTAAAGTATTAACAACATTTTTAATGTTACTGCCGTTAAAATTTGAAAGTTAAATCCCGCTGCGAATTGGATTTCTAAAGATTAAACCTTGATTTGCTTAGTATTAAATGTAGAATAACCTATCTAGGGTCTCCAATCTTAATCTACCTAGTTCATTTGACATAAACTCTTCCGATCTCATCTCTAAGTCTAATCCAGGAAGATCCCAATCAATTTAATGATTTTAATTCCCAATGATCAATTTAAAAATTTTAAATTTTTCAAAAATATCGAAAATTTACATACTTACAACTTTGTAATTTTCTAAAAAATTCGGAATTTTCAAAATATTCAAATTCAACAAAATTAAAATGCAGAACGAATTAAGAGATAAAATCATGCGCAATTGGAAATTGATGGAGTTTTGACAAAGTTATGGCAGTTCAAAGATACCAAAGTTGCTCAGTAGCTGCAACGGCCAAAACCGAAATTAACCCTTATAAATGAATCGGTTACTAAACGGTTATTTCGGTTTAAAGAGTTTCGGTACAGTGGAAAACAATTTTTTCGGTTATGGTTTCAGTTACGGTTGCAAATTTCAATCGGTTTTCATCGGTTAAAGGTTACGGTTTTGGTTAAGGTTTTAATCCCTGATAATAACAAATATAGCTGAATAGCTATTTAAATATAAAAATGTAAAAATACTTCAACTTTCACGAGAAAAAAAAGCAAAAAATAATAATAATAAGTATAGCTGAATAGCCATTTAATTGTGTTTGTAGTTTATACTTATATAAAAAAAATGACACAATTTGATCACACATACGTCACGTTGTACGCGAAGTAAAAGTGAAAGAAATTTGTGTAAGCACATGAATTTTAATGCCAGAGCTAAAGCTCAATCGAGCGAAATATTGAGAATTACAAACGGGCTCATGTGCATAAAATTAAATGTCACCACAAACACACACACACACACACAAACACACACACACACACACATGACCAGGGAACCACGAAACCACCGCATTGAGAAACCACCAAAGAGCAGCCACTTTTGGGGCAAATTGAGCGCACCACCGCAGTTCAAATTTGTCTCTTCTCTACTCTTCTCTTTTTTTTCAAATTTTAAACACTCCACTATGCACTATGGGGCATTTGAGAGATCTTTTTGGTATTAATTCTTGAATTTTTATTGCCAACACATTATAAATTCATTAATCTGTTATGTTCCATAACAGAAATGTTAACATAACAGTCCAATGTTAAGTTAACAGCTGTTAAAGTCAGCTGTTTCAACCGAAGGCCGCGTGCTTTCAAAAAATGTAAAATTGCTGTGCATTTTATAATCAATAGTTATTAATATAAATTGCATAAAAAATATTTAATTAGTATTAGTATTAGTATTTCAAAATAAGTTAGAAAATATTATTAAAATAGTAGTTGTTTATTATTTCAACTGAATTGCATCCGAAAAAATTAAAAAATAAAATAATAAAAATAATGGGCGGGCTTGGTGACACGCCCACTTTTCCAAAATACTTCTAAGGGTATGTATATTACTAGAAAAAAAAAACGCATCTAAATATCTTGCGAATGCCGAAAAGATCTCTCAAACGCCCCATAGTGCTATGGTAAAAACTCCCGATATTTTGGCATAAACTCTAAATATTAAGCTAAAGACTTGAAATTTGGCATGAACCTTAGTTAGACTAATGTAGAATTTAAATTTTTCAAATTGGGCCACGTCTTCACGTATTTTCATAAAAAAAAAAAAATATTTATATAAAATCTAAATATTAAACTAGAGGTTTGAAATTTGTCATGAACTTTAGTTAAACTAAACTGTGAATAATCAAAACAAATCTCTGAATATAAAGCCAGACGCTTTAAATTTTGCATATTTGTCAGTCGGACTAAAGTAGAATTTATAATATATTTTGTTTTTTAATTTGACCTTTTCTCCAGTTTTAAGAAAAATTCGATTTTTCAGCAAAATTTAACATCTGAAACATGTGTTTTTTTAAGAAAAGAAGCAAAAAGGAGCAAAATTATAAATAACATCTCATTCTAGATGGTTTAGTTAATAACCTTTAGGCAAAACTCGTGATAACTTGTGCTATACTAATGTAAAGCTTAACCGAACAGGAACACATTTCTTAGTTTTTAGCTAAAAATACACATGAACAACACATACTTAAAATCTCTACTACTACCGTTTTTTAAATACCTTTATCCATTTTTTCCGTATTTATACTTTTTTATAATGTTTACATAACACACACAATTCGCTCTGAAAGTTGCAATTATTTTTCTCGCGCTTTTTCAGTGCTCAATAAAATATTAGGGTAGTCCCGAAAAATCTAAAAAAAAAATTATTTTTGTTTGCTTTGAAGTTTTTCGATTTAGAAATTAAAAAAAAATATGTAAGATACTGAACAAAAAAAGATTTTAATTAATGCCAAAATATCGGTCATTTTTACCATAGTGCACTCTCAAGTTTTGCCACACTAAACGTGTGTGTGTGTGTGCGGTGTGTGTTAATATTGACTTGCTACTTTAGCGGAAATTGGGTTAATGGAGCAAAGCGGAGATTGTCTCCTTGGTGAAATTGCATTTGAATTAAATCAGCAGGCAATCTGCAGTCCATATTTCCCCTGTTCCCTGTTCCCTATTCCCTGTTCCCTGTTCCTTGTCCCCTCCTCGAGCCGATAACTTTTTTGCAGACCCCGTTTCCCCTCGCTCTCCCTAAAACCAAATGCTCAGTGGGCTACCAATTATGGGTATTGGTGGTTAATAAGTCACAGTGTCCTCAATTGGATGCAAACTACTAATTGAACAGGCTTTGCAAAGGAGGCTGAGGGTTAACAGAGAGACTGGCAACTGTAAAAAGCATAAAAAGTGGGTGAAGTGAGAGATAAAGAGAGAGAGGGAAAGAGACTGAAATAGAGTGGAATGTGCTGACAAGGCACATCACTTCAATTAAATCGAAGCAAAAGTGCAGATTAAAGTCAAAAGACAAGGGAATGATTTCTACTTCAATGACATAGATAAATGGACAGATAAATAGCTAGATAAATTTGTAGATATTTCTAAATAGATAGAAAATAGATGTAGATAAGTGGAGACTTAAATAGGTAGATAACTATGTAGATGTATAGATAAAAAATATATGATATAGATAAGTGGAGAGATGAATAGATAGATAAATTTGTAGATATATAAATAGATAGAAAATAGATGTAGATAAGTGGAGACTTGAATAGGTAGATAACTATATAGATATATAGATAGAAAATATATGATATAGATAAATGTAAAGATGAATAGCTAGATAAATTTGTAGATATATAAATAAAAATAGAAGATGTAAATACATGTATATCAAGATAAAAGAAAGATAATATAGATAAATTAAGACATGAATAGGTAGATACCTCTGTAGATAGATAGATAGATAGATAGAAAGTAGATAACATAGGTAAATGGATAAATGGATAGACCGATAGATACATAGATAAAAGAAAGATAACATAGATAAATGGAGAGATGAATAGATAACTATGTAGATACATATATTAATAGATAGAAAATATTTGGCATATATATGTAAATATATAGTTAGATAAAATATAGATGGCACAGATAAATGAAGACATGAATAGGTAGATAACTATGTAGATAGGTAGTAGATAAAAAATGTATAAAATATTTATATCAATAGATATGTATTTACCTAAATTAAATACATAAAATATATGAAATATGATTATTCATAGATAAAATAGATGAAATCTTCAACAAATTAACATACTTAGAGAGAATGTTCTCAGATTTGAACCATTGTCAAACTTTTCTATATAATATTATAACTAATTTGATAAGTAGATAAAAAATGCATAAATAATTTATGTCAATAGATCCGTATTTACCTGAGTTATATACATAAAATATAATATATAATATATAAAATATATAAAATATATAAAATATATAAAATATATAAAATATATAAAATATATAAAATATATAAAATATAATAAATATATAAAATTTGATTATACATAGATAAAATAGTTGAAATCTTCAACAACTAAACATAATTATAAAAATTGTTCCCAGATTTGAACAATCAATTGATTGTCACACTTTTCTTGGCAATGATCTGCAAATCTGGAACCTTAATATCCATGGACTTGACATTTAATTGGCATTTCCATTAGCCAACTCATCTAAAGCTTTAGCTTTTCTCTCTCTCTCTCTCTGTCTCTCTGTCTCACTGTCTCACTGTCTCTCTCTGTAGCCATTAATTGCTTTTTTGCGTTTATGCTTAAGATTATTCTCATTTTCACTTTTCACCTGGCCCCTGTTCTTAACCTCCCTTCCCCCCTAGCTGCCCATTTAATAAACCCGACGCTTTACAACTCTCTGGCAACTTTTTGGGGAGCAGCAACTTTTGGCAACTTAACAACAATTTTTGGTTATGCAAACTTGCAACTTTTCAACCAACGTACGAAGGCAACGTTGCCCAGATCTCAGCTAGCAACCAGCACCTTTAGTTTCCACATACCTTGCACAGTGGTACAAATTATACAAATATATTTTTAAAAAAAATTACATATTATTTATTTTACTTTTGCCAAATGAATAATGTTCTCAAGAACAATATTCTATCAAATATAAAGGTTGAAAAATCACCATATTTAATGGTTATAAATTTTATATTTTGTAAAAAAAATATAGCATAGTTTTTGGAGTCTATTATTATTATGAAATTCTTACAAAACTAAAAGATTATTCTGCAATCTAATGAAAAGTTAAATATAATAATTCATGTAATATATTATTCTGTGGGAAATATAATTATTACCTTATATCTTTAAAAACAGTCCATTGAATAATAGAAAAAATTCTAGAAAACATTTCTATTATGTATTTTCGTATTATTAACTGATTAAAAAAAAATGAATATTACTATTGCCAAATAAAAAAAGGTTCTTAAAAACAATAATCTCAGTTACCATTTTTTAATTTAAAAAAAATTGAAAGTTAAATAAATTTAAGAAAAATGTATAATAAATGAAAAAAAGAAATGCAATTAAGTTAAGTAGCTATTTTAGCAAAATTTGTGGATTCAAATAAATGTAAGAAAAAATTATAATAAATTGAAAAAAGAAATGCAAATTATTTTAGTAGTTATTTTAGCAGTTTGTAAATTTATAAATAATGTACTTTAATTGTTAAATCACATCCAATTTCAAAATTTTTAAATTACTTTGACGTTAAATAAATACATGAATTGTATTGACAACATTTGTTGACAATAGAAAATGGAAATTCAAAAAATTGTAAGAAAAAAATTATAATAAATTAAAAAAGAAATGCAATTAATTTAAGTAGTTATTTTAGCAATTTGTGCCACAGTGCGTGGCACACTTGCAACACACAAAAGTTTGGCGTTTTACGCGGTTAATGCTGAGAAGCCGAAAAACTCGTTGCATGTGACGCAGTAATTTATGTGTAACCTGCACCAACAACAACAATAACAATAACAATAACAACAACAATAAATACAAGAACAACAACAACAAGAACAACACCTTGGCAAGGACGCGTCTGCCTTATCCTGTTCCTCATTCTCATCCGTATCGCAATCGCAATCTGAATCCCAATCCCAATCCCAATCCCCATCGCAAACGTTCTCAGCGTATTTATGGCCATTATTTGCGTGGCTGTCGAAAAACTTTACACTCCAGTCACATGGCAGGAGGGTGCCGGGGAGGAAGGGAGAGGAGAGGGAGGGCGCAATGCCAAAGGTCATGCTGTGTGATGACTCTGTTAGAGGGTTCAATTTAACGCAAAATTACATGCATTTTGAAAGCTCAACCTTTGATACAAGTTTCTGTTCCTCACACTGAGATTCGTCAACTGATTTTGAGTTTTTCTTAACATCGTGTCAATCCAATTGACAAGGGTCAACAATTTTGAGAATGATTTTCCAAACTTAAAGCGGCAGATTTTCTATAATTACACGTATAATTATCGACAACTACTTAAAATGTATAAATTCACAAACAATATCTATACGTTAATACATATGTAAATTATATTATTAAATTATTATATTAAAACATATTGTATACTTTGAGGATTATCTACTAAAAATAGCATAATTTAGAATCAATTTTTTATTTGTCATGACATAAATTATATTTTAGATATCAAAACATATTATATACTTTAAGGATTATCTACTAACTAGTTACTTTAAATAGCTTAATTTAGAAACAATTTCTATGCGCAATTAAATAAATTATATTTTACATTTAAATCATATTGTGTAATTTAAGAATTATCTACTAACTACTAAAAATTGGTTAATTTAGAAACAATTTCTATTTGTAAAGATATAAATTATATTTTAGCTATTAAAACATATTGTATAATTTAAGAATTATCTACTAATTACTAAAAATAACTTAATTTAGAAACAATTAATATGCGTAATTACAAAAATAATTTTGTTTGATATTTAAGCCTACTGTATACTTTAATAATTATCTACTAACTAGTTACTTTAAATAGCTTAATTTATAATCAATTTCTATGCTCAATTACATAAATTATATTTTACTTTTAAAACATATTGTATAATTTAAGAGTTATATACTATCTACTAAAAATTGGTTAATTTAGAAACAATTTCTATTTGTAATGACATAAATTATATTTTAGCTATCAAAACATATTGTATACTTGAGGGATTATCTACTAACTACAAAAAAATCATTTTCTTACTTCAAAAACATATATATTTCTAAAACAACTGACTTATGTTTAAGACTGAGTATAAATTAATAGATTATATGAATATATTTACAATGAACATATATAAATATATTAATGCATGTAGCTTTCTTTTATTTATTTATTATTCACTTATTTATTAACTTTCAGAAAGTGTTAAGTTTTTTTTAAATAGGTTTTTCCATTCTTGAGTAATTATCAAAAATGTAAGCTCATCTCTGAAGAAGTCTTGACAAAATTATAGATTTGAAAAATTTCGTAAAAATGTTCAAATTTTTAAAGTCTTGCTTTTTCTTGTCCGGGTTCCCAAATGTTTCATAAAAAGTTAACTTGGTAATGGTTAAAATCTGTCTTTCACCTGGTAATAATTAAATTCAAATTTTTATTTCGAAATCATAATATTCAGAATATTTAAAAAAATATTTGTATTTTTTAAATATTTATAATTAACTTTTTATAATTTTAAAATACAAATTTAATTAGCTTATTATGTAAATTTTTTATTTAGCTTAAAGAATATGATATATTTAATAAATATATAGTGTTCATTTTAAAATTAATATTATAGTCTTTGGTTAAAACTGAATAATGACAGTGCTTAATTTTAGTTTAGCAAATATTTACTTATAAAAAATGATTTTCTATTTAGTTCTTATTTATTTAATTATTTAATACTTATTTAAAGTATTTTCGATAACTAGAAAATTTAATTTAATTTCACAATTAAAATAAATTATATAAAAAATTTAATTTAAAACGGAAAGGATAATATTACATATTTTGAATTACATTTAATTTCTAAGAAACTTAAATACACATTTTATAATGACGGGAAATCGAATTTAAATTTTTTACAGTTACGGTCCCTGTTTCAAACTGTAAGTATTTTTTAACGTTTAATTCTAGAAACTTAAAAACACATTTTAGAATAATTTGACGGGGCATCGAACCCAGTTATTTTTCAAAATTATGTTCCATTTATGTGATAAAATTAGATTTGATAGAGATAGATATGATAGATATAGATATAATAGAGATAGATATGGCAAAAAAAAACATGACAGGGCATCGAACCCAGTTATTTTTCAAGCTTAAAATCCATTTTTGTGATAGAAATAGATTTTATAGAGATAGAACAAATAAAAATAAACACTACGAATGAAATACACGCCCTTTCCGGGGTACGGAACATATACATACAGACCTGCTCCTCATGGACATCAAGTAAGTGTTTAGCTATCCCATTCTATTATGCACACACACACACACACACACACACACACACACATTTATCTATTAGGTGAAATTTTGATTTGCTGTACAACGCATTTTGCAATTTTTTGAATTGAAAATTAAACTGTCTAATAAATAATTTAGATGGAAAACTCAGCAGTTACTGTGACGTCCATTCATAACAACGAACGCCAACGAAGTTCAAGTCACTTTTCTCACACACATACAATCAAGGGCGTAGGCAGGGGGGCCGGGGCCCTTTGCCCCCTCTACACTCATAGCTAACAAATTTGTACTTCTAAAATCCACCCAGAAATGTATCACATCACATCAAATAGCAAAAAAATTTCAAATTCTGGATATTTCATAGCTTGAAAGGTGTTGAGCAGGGATTAAAACCTTAACCGAAACCGTAACCTTTAACCGGTGAAAACCGATTGAAATTTGTCACCGTAACTGCAACCTTAACCGAATATAACTTTTTCCGCTGTACAGAAACCCATAAACCGAAACTCTTTAAACCAAAATAACCGTTTAGTAACCGATTCATTTATAAGGGTTAATTTCGGTTCTGGCTGTCACAGCTACTGAGCACCTTTGATAACTTCGAACTGCCATAACTTTGTCAAAAAACAATCAATTTTCATGCGGAATGAAAATTTAAGCATAATTTGACCTCTAAATTGGTTCTGCACTTGTTCATTGTTCATTTTAAAAATTCGAAATTTTCGAAATTTTTCGAAAAATGATAAGGGGTAACACTGTAAAATTTCTAAAAAATTCGAAATTTTTAATATTTTCAAAATGAAAAAAATTTAAATGCAGATCGAATTTAGAGGTCAAATTATGCATAAATTTACATTCCGCATGAAAATTGGGTGACTTTTGACAAAGTTATGCCAGTTCGAAGTTATTAGAAATCAATAAAATCAAAATAATCGAAATGTTCAAACCAAATTTATATGAGGTCAAATTATAATAAAATCGATATTACGCTGGACCATTTTAATAACCAGATAACATTATTTTCCAGGCTAAAAAGAGCATTAAGTCTTTTTTCATGTAAAACAATGAATACCGTTTCTTAATTTTTATTTTTTTTCTGAACCGAAACCATACCGGTATTTTTGAACCGAAACTTACAAAACACCGATAACCGTTACGAAACCAATACTCCAAGATTTTGCATAGATGCTAGATTCATGTTTTAGGATTTTACCCTTCTTGGAACGTTCATAACTTTTTTAAAACCAACCCGATTTTCATGCGGAACGTCTTTTTGTTCATATTATTATCCCTAGTTTGATATAAATATAATTTATTTATTTATTTATGATTTTGAAGATTTTACAATTTTTCAAATTTTTGAAACATTTTAAATTTAAAATTTGTACTTTTTATCGATTTGGGGTGATAAAATTAGTATAAAATTAGTATACCCCTGCACTAATTTCTAGTGTTTATCTTTAAAATTATAGCCAATAATAATATAAGTCTGCCTTGAAAAGTTCCCAGATTCATGTTTCAAGATTTTACTCTTCTTACAACCGTCATAACTTTTTCAAAACCAAATCCAAGTTTGAACTAAACGTCTGCTTCATAATAATAATATCCATAAGTCATTATTGTGTAAAGGCCTCTCTCCAGCAGGCCCGGAGGAACTAAAAATTCCTGTCAAACTTCATATAAAAAAAACTTTGGCAGGAATTTTTAGTTTTCGTTTTCGTTTGGTGCGTATCCAGCAACTTGAACGAAATCCACAAATTTATATCGATATTTGGCATATCGATAGCATGTGTGGACTGAGAGAACAGCTGATGAGTCTATCAGGAAAATATATCAAGCAATTATTATTAAAAATATGCCAGTTTTAGGTAAAGATTTCCTTATTATTAGGTGCTTGGTCACACTGTTTTAGTTATGTTCTACAAACACACGAAATAATTGTCAAATTCCTGACAAGGAATTTTAAGTTGCTGGAGTCAGGCCTTAATGAAATAAACAATTTTTTTTAGCTCTGCCCCCTTTGCACAAAGCTGCCTACGCCCTTGGACACACTCTCTCTCTCTCTCTGCGTGTGTGTGGGTGTGTAGTATGTCTGCTTCCGGTGTCGAAAGTTGTGTGTGTTGTGTGTGTGTTTTTGGTGTGCGGTTGGTTGCCTGCGGTTTGCCTGTTGTCTAAATTAAATTATAGCTGACACCACGCGGACCCCAAAAGACCTCAAACTTGGAAACTTAGGCAACGGTAGCAGCGGGGAAATCAGTGGGGAATCAGTGGGGAATTGCGAAGGTGTACTGTTCTTTACCTGCCTCCTCCCCCCGCTCCCCTCCCCGCTGAGTTGAGTGCGGTTTGCATTTGTCTGCCACGGTTTTTCTTTCTTTTTCTTTCTTTTTCCCCCTTTTCCCCCCTTTTTGCCCCTTTTTTTAAACCGTAAAATTGTTGTGCAAAATTTATAAGTAAATTGCTTTTTATTTTGCGCAAAGTAAACCACTGAAAAGCTGTTTAGTCTCGCGAAGTGTTAGCAAAATACTTTCGGCGGCTTGTAGTTGGGTTCGTTGGGGTTTCTCTGGCTTCTTTTCGCGTTTTTTAGTTCGGGTTTGTTACGGCGGGTGTAACCCCAAAATTGCTAGCCATCCAACTACCTTATTTCCGGTATTTATCTAGAGATGGCCGCCTTACACAGCACGAAAATTAATTTCGTAATAATTATGCTATCAATTTAAAATAAAAAACAATTTTTTGATTTTGAAAAAATTTTAAAATGCATCATTTTATACCAAAAAAATGTTTCTCAATTTGTTTCATTCATCTAGATCACTTTTTCTTTTTTATTTAAAGAAATTCAATTTAATTTAAAAAAAATAAATAAAAAAAAATGATCCCTTTACACAAAAAATAAGGGAAATTCAGTATTTCTCATTCTGTAGGTCCCATAACTTAAGAGTAATCCCTGCGTTAAGCTAATCATTGAAATTTTCTGTTATTTATTTTCAAGTATAGAGCTTGTTAGACCCTGTACCTAAAAACTCTAAAGGGTCTATTAAGTTTAACGAAAAGAAAATGTGGGAAACAGACAAAAGACATTTTGTATCCCATGGTACATTCATTTATTTCTTTGATTTTTACCAGGGATCGTAATAATTACAATTTCAAAAAAAAAAAATTTTTTAAGTTTTGAAAAAATTTAAAAATATATTTTTTTAAACCAAGAAAGGGTTTCTCAATTTTTCTCATCATTTTTTTCAAATAAGTTTTCATTAATTTAAAAAAAATAAATAAATAAATATGTATCCTTACACAAAAAAAGGGTATTTCAGACAAAAGAAGGAATTTTCTCATGGTGGATTAATTTACTTCTTAAATTTTAAACATAAAATCTTTTTTTTATAATATGTACAGGGTCCCTTAAAGTCGGGTGCACTCTACTGATATATTTTATGTGATTTATTGGTATATCCCTTAAGCATGATAAGAATATTCAATTTTGCGCTGCAAAGTCTAAAAATTTCACAACGATCGGACAGTAAAAATTCAAGTTATCCGTAAATAAAATTATATCTGTATATTAAAAGTTACACTTAATAAATATACCCCATAAGCCTGATTAGTATATTAAACTATACTTTGCATATTCTTAAAATTTCACAACAATCTGACAATAAAAACTTAAGTTATGCATAGTTAAACTAAAGTTCTGAGTATAATCCGTGTGCAAGTGGAGTCCAGAAAAGACTTCACGAGTCCATCTCGAATCTTAACACCTAACTAACTTGAAGCAGGAGTTGCAAGTGGATAGATGGGGCCAGGGGACAGGGGAAAGGAAATGCACTGCATGCAAGTAAGTATTTTGCGTTTTTGAAGCATGTTTCTGTTGTGCGGAAAGTGACGTTAAAAGGTTTATCCCGCTGAAGTTTCAGTTACAGTTTGGTGTACAAAATTTAAGTCAACGGATTAAGTGATGCACTCTACTAAGCACTAACTAGACAAGTTTTGCCTACTCCAAACCAATTTCAAGTGCTCCTTTTTGAATGAGAACGTAGTGCACTTTCCCTGTCCTCCATATGAACTTGAGAACATACTTTCTTGAGAAATGAATATAGTGTTTATATTTTGGTACTCCTTTCAATTTCCAAGGTAAAATAAGGAATCTTGAGGTTGAAAAATTGTAATTTTTGAATAACACAATGGGAAAATTTGAATTCAAATAAAAAAATTAATTAAATTTGAATGCAGATTGAATTTAGAGACCAAATCATAATAAAAATAACATTCTTCTTAAAGATCTGTTTATTTTTCAGAAAGTTATTAAAGTTTGAAGTTGGTCAAACATTTTACTAAGCAACTTTAAAAGTCAAAATTGATTTTAAACAAGAAAATTAAAGTTTTAGAATCAAGTTTAAGTTGTTGTTTAACACAAATTAAGACAGAAGTTAATTAAAATATAAAACTTGAGATTTTAATTTATGAATCAAAATCAAATCGGTGCAAAAAATAAATGTTAAACCAGATTAATACAAATTTGAATGTAGAATGTATAAAGAGACAAAATCATGATCAAAAATCTGTTCAGTTTTCACAAAGCTATTTAAGTTGGAACTTGAAGTTTAAAAGTCCAGTTTTTTAGAAGAAAATTAAAGACTTTAGAATCTATTTTTAAGTGTTGTTTTAAAAAAATTAAGTAGTCAATTTAAAGATGAAACTTGAGATATAAAATTTTAAATTTTCGAAAATCCCATACCAAAAAATCAAATCGGGGCGAAAAAAAATTTGTTCAACGAAAATAATTAAATTTGAATGCAGATTGAATTAAGAGACCAAATCACGATAACAAATTACATTTCGCTTGAGAATCTGTTTAGTTTTCACAAAGTTAGGAAGTTAGCATCTTTATTAATCAAATCTCAAAGATTTATTCTTTTTAAATATAAAGTAAAAGGATTAATCAAAGACATTCATTCATATCTCTTCATCCAAATTCTAAGCAATTGTAAATATGAATTTGGATTAGATAGTAATCTAAATCGGATAGTTCAAAAAGTTGATAGATAATAATTAAATAAATAAAATAAAAAAATCTGAATTTGATTTAGAACATAATTAATCAAAATCACAGAAATTTATCCTAAAATTTGATATATGAAATTAAGAGATGATGATGATTAAAAAGACTACAAGATGATAAATAAGAGTTAAGAGATAATAATAAACGCTGAATTCGTTTTAAATTTCAATAAACCTAAAGTTCCTTAAGATTTAATGATTATGAGATGATTAAAATAAATTCAAATATGATTTATAAATGATGATAAGATAAAAATGTAGTTTATGTTAGAATCCCAATGATTCTCCATTCTAATTAAATTTCGTCTAGTCAAATATTTTTATTCAGTTTTTATATTATATAAGGTAATTGCTACCAATTCTGCTGAGATTTCAACTCAATCTCTAAACCTCAAATTAATAAATGAAAATTTTGAATTTGTACATACATAAGTTGTAAAAAGTCCAAATCGTATTGATCGAATTTAATTATTTTTTACGCTTCTTTTTGTTGGTTTTGTCTTGAAACTGCGGCAAATCGGCGCAGAATAGAATCTAAAAGTGAATACAAGTTATCAAAATGTTATATTAATATATATATATTTAACCGATATTCACCGATTGTGCCCAGCCGGCGTATTTGCCATGAAGCTGCTGAAAATGTTGCGACACCTCGTCATAAATCTTATTGTTAAGATTCTCTTTGCTGGCCAAATGCGGCAGATAATATCGCTGTGCGATCTTATAAATATGTGTATCAATGGGCACAGATTCCAAGTGACCCAAGGACATTAGACAGATGCAATCGGCCACCTTGTAGCCAATGCCAGACAGCTTCACTAAAGCTTCACGTGCCTCAACATATGGCAATTGACGTAGTTGCTCAAACCAAGCATTGCCGCCAAACTCTTGAATCTGTTGAAGCGAGCGCGTTATATATTTGGCACGATATCCAAATTTGGCAGCACGCAATTCCTTATCCAGCTGATCCCCGTTTAGTTCATTGAGTGCCTTCAGTGTGGGAAATGTGTACACAGTCTGGCCATCAAAATGTCCAATCTTGCGACCGTAGGAGGCACAAAACGATTCAATCATTGACGATATGCTATAAGTAAAAGTAAGTACATCAGAATCAATGATTTCTTAAATAAATAAATTATTAATTAAAATATTTAATTAAAATATATATTTGATTTGCACTTTTTTTTGTATTTGGGATAAGCTTCTGAATAGTCTTTAAAAGGACCTAGCTAATATTTAAAAATATTAATATTTTATTGTACCATTTATTTGGAATTAAGTATCTACGTATAAATAAATATTGTACCCATCTTTTATAAAAACCCCATAATATTATAATAATATTATGTATATAATATTATACGGAGTTTCAAAAAAAAAAATAATAAAATATTATATTACAGAGTTTTTAAAAAGGGTGGACACAATATTTATACATATTATATTAAATGCTATAATTAATATTAGAATAGTATTAAATACTCTTTTTATTTTCAATATTTTTATACTTTATAAAATCTGAATGTTTTTCTTTGTTAAATCTTTCAATTTATGCTTTCATTTAATTTCATTCTTATTTGGGATGCTTTAATTTGTTTTCCTAGTTTTTATACCCTGTTTATGGGTATATTAATTTTGTGCAAAGTATGTAACAAGCATTATATGACAGTTAACATAAAGTATAGATGTACCATATATTCTTAATCAGCATAAACAGCCGATATATATGTCTGTCCGTATAAACAAAAGTATCTCAGAGATAATTTGTTATGATGGCTAATTAGGTTTATTTTTAATTTTGGATGCTCACAAAACGGAAACAAACTAATGCACAGATCAATTTGTAAGCTTTGGCACACCTGATAAGTGTCTAAGTACATAATGGACCGGAGCAGGGTATCTCGTAGTCGAGCACTCTCGTATATCTTTGTTTTTGTTAGATTCGAAATTCGTATCAGAATCAACAGGTGTATTTTAAAAGTAGCTGCCATCTTCAGCTTACCGCTTGATATGGTTATTTTGGCTGCACAGGAAGGAAATGATGTTCTCCAGCGGATCCTGGGACAACATGCGCACCGGCTTGCCCACAAACTTGGCAAACTGTTGATCCGCCTGCAACCAAACAGTTTGTTCCTGCTCCAAATCAAAGTCAGCACGCAGATAATCAGTCAGCAGCGAATTAAAATCGTATTCCTGGTTATCATTTGCATCCGCATGGGCTTCGTAGGTAATGTGCTCGCTTTCTGGTGTCAGCACCCAATACGTATTTAATGCGACACCGCAATATTTTATTTGCGTTTCATCGCATAATTTGCGCCAGCTAAAAACCAAAAAAAGAAATTATCGATTTGTGTTGCTAGTGAATTTCCATGCTCACCGAAAGCTCTGACCGCCGAGCAGCGTGCGTTCCAGATCGCATACATTGGCAGCTAAGCTTATTTTACCGCATTGTTTTATAATTTTTGCCATTTGAACTTTTAAATTGTAAATCAAAAGTAAAATGCGCGTGCAGCTGTTTCTTCACCGATAACTCACCGATAACTAACTGTAAACCTATCGCCAGTGCAACATTTGCGTTTTTTTGCAGAACGATAACAATAATAAAGCGCTCGATAGTTTTTGCATTGCGCGCGTGTCAAGCTATCGCTGCATACCAGTTTAACATACGCACTCATCTCTAGTTTGAATCAACTAAACGCCGGATAAAAATGGCGGGCACAATTCAAATGTGAATTTATTTTTAGTTCACTTAGCGATATCATTACAATAAATGCATAATTTAATGAAAATGTATAATTCGAAATTATATAAAATAAATGTATAACTTAATTTAATTCGAAAATTCGAGAAAAATGCAACCAACATTTTAAAAACACCCAACAGATACTTTTCTTTTCCAAATTGATACTTTTGGTAAAGTATCTTAACATTTTTAAGAATCTATTACGAATTCAAACGAACTGGCAACGTTCAAAAAATATAAATAAACGGCATCTTTTTTTCAGCAATGTGGCAACGTCTTTCAAAATAAGCAGTGAGTGAGTAAAATTTATTTGTGTTGTACACTCTATCACAACAGCTACATGGAAATAACTTTTATTTAGTATTTAAAACAAAGATTGTGAAGCAGCAGCAGCCTCACACATCATAATACAGGGGCTTAAAGGCACAGCACAGCACATAGAAGGGCTATTGAAGAGCACGCAACATACACACTATTATGTCAGGCAATATCAACAATTATTCAACTCTAATGTAAGTAGACCGCAAAAACCGCTAGAAAGTCTAATAATAATAATATTTATAATATGCTCAATAAGGCATGCAACGAATCGTGGATACGGCGAACAGCCGCAGGCACAAGCTGAGGCCCTTCGAAATATGCAAAAGCATCCGCAAATCATTGGTGACTCCGGCGTGCAACTGGGACACAGGTAAATTTGCAAATATACATACAGTGGCATACAGTGGCTCGAGTAATTTGTTTGACAACAAATGCACGCATTTGTTTTTGGTTTTTACAAATATTTATTTTCTTTAAGCAACATAAAATAATAAAGTCAAAGATGTGCATTTTCTATATGTTGTTCAAAACAATTACTTGACCAACTGTATTTAGTAATCTATACAAATTATATAAACTTATTTTTTTAGCATTGATGATCGCGAGAAGGCAATTGTGGATAATATAAATGCTGATCAGAATGCAGTAACACATCTCAAGTATATAAATTCAGAGCGGGATTTATCGCTGCCTCTGGACAAGCAAAACAAAGTGCTGGACAAATATCTGGACAGTCAAGAGGATGGTTAGCTTATAATCAATTTATTTAATTTCGATTTAATTGAAATCCTCGACTAATGTTTTGACAGATGTATCGCTGCGCAAATATCTGGTATTTGGCGTCCAATGGGTATCGCTGGTTACAGAGAATCTGCTCAGTCATCCATTTATTGTGCTGCGACGACAGTGTCAAGTTTACAACGCCTCACAACGATATCATTTGCATCCATTTCAATTGCTGCCCAGCATTGTGCATCTGCATCGACGCCAAGGCGTCACAACGCTGTGGAAAGGACTCGGCAGCTGTCTCCTCGTCCGTGGCATGACGCTGGCCATTGACGACGTCATCAGCAAGGCAACAAGCTGGCCAAAAGATGTCGATAGCCGTACAACACTGAAGCGCTTTGGTCAGCACATACTCCTCAAATGGTAAGCACTTAAAAAAAAACACTTGCTGAGGAATCTTTAGTATAACCCCACAAAACAATCTGTGAGCCCAATACACAGCAAAATACACAGGCTTATGAGTTTGTGACAATGTTCGTTCTTCTATCTGTCCATATAATCACAAAGATCTCAAAGACTATAATAGCTAAAATATCCCAATTTGGTGACAATATGTCCCCATCCCTTTTTTTATCTTTATGAACACTTAGATCTCAGAGACTATAACAGCTAAAGACACCAAACTTGGTATTTAGGATCATCTATATTCTTAAAAAATAAGTATTACATAATTTTACTATTTTTCGAATCTATGTCCTGATATTTTTATAAATTTTGAAGATAATTATGAAAATAATTCAAAATAAGAGTTATTTTTAAATAACATTAAATATAAACAAAATATTAAAATATATTTGATTCACAATTTAAATTTTTAAAATTTGTGTAATACAAATTTAACTCTCATACAAAAAATTGACTTAATAAAATGAAATATATATTTTAAATTTTTATTACCCGTATACAAATTTAATAATAACATTTATATAATAAAATATTTCGAATTTTTATAATGTCACAACTTTTTCATGCAGATAAAAATATATCAGTTATTTTGATAAGAATTAAAAATCAAAAAAATAATTTAACATTCGTCGCATGGATTGGGAAAAACCCAGAAAATCCCAATTAAAACAATAAGTATTAGTATTAGTAATGAGTGTAATTACAAGATCTCCAAGTTATTTTATAGAAGATGCACAATGATATTTTAAAACTTTTAATGGATACGTTTCCTGACGATTCCAAGTGCTTTATTTAAATTTAAAAAAAGTATAGATCAAAATATGATACAGATAAATTTAAAAATAAAGTATTTCCCAAGAAATTTATTTTTCTAAATTATATCTAAATTTATTTAAAATAAAAATAAAGTATAGATTTAAATTATTTATGCAACTATTATGAGATTAGATATTTTAATAAAATATTTAATACTATTAATTAGCAAATTACTTGTAAATTGACATTTGTTGCGCTTCCCGATGATTCCAAGTGATTTAATTAAATTTAAAAATAAAGTATAGATCAAAATATGATAAAGAAAAACTTAAAAATAAAGTATAGATCTAAAGATGAGACAGACTGAATGATCATCTTTTAATTTAATAATCTATTATTTATGCATGTTTTAGGAGATAAGATATTTTAACAAAATATTCAATAATAATAATTCCCTAATTTCCCAAGAAATTTATTATTCTAAATTATTATCTAAATATCTAAATTTATTTAAAATAAAAATAAAGTATAGATCTAAATTATTTATGCAACTATTATTGGGTAATAAGATATTTTAATAAAAATATGCAATAATAATAATTACCTAAATTCACAAGAAATTTATTATTCTAAATTATTATCTAAATTTATTTAAAAAAAAGTATAGATTTAAATTATTTATTCAACTATTAGGAGATAAGATATTTTAATAAAATATTCAATAGTAATAATTACCAAATTTCACAAGAAAAGTCATGTAAATTGACAATTGTTGCGCTTCCCGATGATTCCAAGTGATTTAATTAAATTTAAAAATAAAATATACATTTAATAGTTACTCTATATATATATATATATGTTTATTGTTTTAGCATCAGCATTGGCCTGGTTGTCCCCTTCTATGCAGCGTCGCTGGTTGAGACCGTGCAGAGTGACATTGCGAGTGAGAAGCCCGGATTGTTGGATGTGTTTCGGGAGGGCAGTCTGCGTTTATTCTATTGGAGTTCACCGCAAAAGGGACGCATGTTGCCGGCGTGGGCGTTAATTGGTCCCAGCGTATCCATGGGCATTACAAAATATCTATTTAGTCTCGTTATACGAGGCGTCTCCTCACGCTTATGCGTCGCCGTCTCACACAGAAGCAGGAACAGCGAGGCGCCAAATTTCCGGGATGATACGCTGGAGCATCAGAATGCTGAGATCTATGCAAGTTTAATTGCCATGCTGACCACCGAGGTGTTATTCTTTCCATTTGAGACCATACTGCATCGATTGCAATTGCAAGGCACACGGACGATCATTGATAATCTGGATAATGGATATGCGGTGGTGCCGATCTTAACCAATTATCAAGGTGCCATTGATTGTTATCGCACCACGCTGCTATCGGAAGGATTTGGTGGATTGTATAAAGGATTTGGTGCAATGATCTTGCAATTTGCCGCACATGTTGCTGTTATTAAATTAACCAAATGGGTTGTTGGACAAATTACGGAATGTATTTCAAATCGACCCCCAGCACGAATCGTTCAATATTATAATCTGGATCGTGGTGTTGGCAATTCAAATTCAACTACCATCTCACCGAGCATTTCCAGCACGGAGCTCGATGTACACAGCGTTGGACAGAATTCGCTTGATTAGCTAAATGTATCGGTTCAAAAATTTCCAAAATTTAATGTACAATTTGCCGACAAACGATTCTCGACAATATTCTACAACACAATTCTCAGTGAGGACGGCAAATTTTTATGTTTTGTTTTTCATTTTGCTGTGATAACTTTTCCGCACTCGCCCAAGCAGCGAGTCTTGTGTTTTTCAGATATATATATATATAATACGAAATATATATATATGCATTAGATTTCTTTTTTCCTCTCCGATCAACCGCTATAAAGTTTAGTCAAGAATGTTATTTATTCAGAACTGAAAGATTCAGTAAATTGTTTTACCTTCTTTTTTTTTTTTTTGCCAAATTTTAGAGAAAAACAATAAATTATATAAAAATTTTCGAAATCCCAAGAATAGTTAAATTAAAAAAATGTTTTGCTTTAAATTTACGAAAATGTTTTTCAATTTTTTTATGGGAGATGTTGTTGGGTTACGATCTAAAAATGGGATAGACTTTTAAAAGTATTATTTTTTTAAAAATATATATATATATACTTAAAAATTAATCAAAAAATCGTTAAATATTTTTTATGCAACTTTTAGGAGATATGATATTATGATAAAATATTAAAAAATAATATTTATCTAATTTTACAAGAAAAATTTTCTAAATTCACGTTTTTTTAACGAAAATAAGAAATTTATTCTAAAATTTGAGTTTATCTTAGTTAAATTAAGGAGTGATAGCATACTCCGATCTTTATGATATTTTTGGAATATTATATTTATATGTAACTATGCCAATTTTTATTGATTAAATCTAGAACTAGGAAAGTAATAGATCGGTAGTTAAATCTACAAAATTTCAATAGTTTATCTTTTTCTACAAATTCCAAATTTCACTAGAAAATCTTCTACATTCTTCGAATAATTTATCTTTTTTTTAAATTTAATCAAACCGTTTTTAACTCTTCGTAGTCAAAAATAGCTGCAAAAAAATCTAAAAAATTTCAATAGTTAATTTTTTCTACAAATTCCAAATTTCACTAGAAAATCTTCCACATTCTACGAATAATTTTTCTTGATTTTAAATTTTATCAAACCGTTTTTAGCTCTTTGTAGTCAAAAATAGATGCAAAAAAATCTAAAAAATTTCAATATTTAATTTTTACTAAAAATTCCAAATTTCACTAGAAAATCTTCTACATTCAACGAATAATTTTTCTTGTTTTTAAATTTAATCAAACCGTTTTGTAGTCAAAAATAGCTGCGAACCATCTGAAATTCTTTGGATATTTTAAGAGTAACTCTACGAAATTGCAATAGAATCAATTCTATAAGAAAAACAAAGATTAGTTTTATCTTTACGTTCATCTAGTTAAGTTTATCCAGTTTTCTATACATTATACAACAAAAAAGAGTTCAAGCGAGTGGAATTATTCCGGCTTGTAGGTGATGGTGTCATCCTTGAAGCTATGCACCTGATCATACCAGATGTCCTCGGGCGTATCCTCATCGTTCTCGTAGAGAGTGGGAAACGGTGGCGCATCCTTGGGCTTGCGCAGGGGAAGAATTGTGTCGTAAATGTAGACGAGGCCATTTGTGGTGCCGGGCACAGCGCTGCCCTGAACCCACATCACATTATATTTGGTATTGATGCGCCAAATGCGCAGACCTTTGATTATGCGCCAACGATTGCCCATATGTCCAGGCAACTTGGTGCCCGGCCAGACGCGACCCTTCTCGCCGCCGCCGCCAATGTTGCCAGGACGACGATGTGTCTTGGTCACGCCGTGGGAGGCGGGCATGCCCTTGAAACCATAACGCTTCACCACGCCCTGAAATCCGTGAGAAACGCTGCAATGGAAGTGTTAAATGAGCACAGAGAGTATACATTTATGATGCACTGTACTCACGTCTTGCCGCGCACATCAACAAAATCGCCGACCCGAAAGTGTCCGACGTTTAGGGGCGTGCCGGGCGCCAGAGCCGCCTGCGGGGAGACAATAAATCTCGCCAGATTCTTTGTGGGCATGACACCCGAGTCTTGAAAGATGCCGCAATACTCTTTGGTCAACAGCGCTGGATTTGTGCTCTCGGCGCCGACGATAACACAACCGTATCTATTCAAATGCTTCACATTGGGCCGCTGTGCCGGACGATACTCCTCCGGTGGTATATACTTAATCACATGATTGTCCACCACCTGCAGCAACGTAGTCCGCACACGTTCTCCATTCTTCAGCCACAACGGATACTGTCCAATCTTGCGGGCAATCAGACCGCAACGTCGCGTCCAGGGTGTCCAGGGTGCGGCATCTGTGGACGGTGCTTCGGGTGTCTTAATCAGTTGCTTCTGTTCATAGGTCTGTACGCCTTTAATCAAGGCTGGAACGCCGTAGGTGTCGTGCACAATTTCCTTGATAAAACTGCGATTCTCGCCCGTCACATTGTCATCAGTTTGCTGCCAAAGATACATACAGTTGGTCAAATAATTGTTTTGACTAATATAAAAAATCGCATAACAAAAAATGTCTTATTTTGAACTCTTACTTCTCAACAATTTAAAACAAATAAACAACTATATTTAAGAATAAAAAAACATACACTCAGCACAACACTTATTCGTACACTCGTAATTTAAAAAGTTGACTTATTAAAAATATGTTTAGATTTAGAATATTTGTAATAAAATTAAACAAATTTAAAAACGTTTATATATTTAAGCACATTTCATTTCAAACTACCGAGTGCACGAATAAATCTTGACCTGACTGTATGCGTTGATTTTCTTCTATGTCAAAGCGGCGACTTGACAATCTGTTGCTGCAATTTATGACATCGGCTGGATTAACATACATATATCATATATATACACTCACCGATCTCTGCTGGCGGATAAACCAATAGGGATTCCTTAAACGAGGCCGACTTAGATGCCCCTTTTCACGCACTTGTGTAACACAAACGGCGGCCGGATTCAGCCTGTAATTTTTACCAACAAAATAGGGTTAGAACATTGCATTAAATGTACTTAGTTCATTCATATACTGACCGCAGGCGCGCCAAATCGCATATAACAGTGCGCAGCATATTAATTATATAATTTTTTAATACAAAAATCAACTAAAATACATAAATAACAAACATGCAGCGCACTCGAGTTTTATTAGTTACGTTCAGAACAAGTTAATTTGAACGAACTGTTGAACGAACAGTGCTGCCAGCTCTTTTGAGGAAAAATAGCTATTTCTGGTGGAAAACATCAACAATATAGCTAAATTTCGAAATTACCCGGTCATAACAATTTACAAAGTTTTCTAGCAATCAAACTTTTAAAATAAACAGAGCTTGTTCTAAAATAGCTAAGTTGAAAACGTACACAGTTTTGTCTGCATTATCAGCATTATTAGCTATTTTATTTCAGCAATTGCTTAAAATTGTGCTCCTTTGCAGGCATCTGTTCGATACATATCGATATACTATGCAAACTCAACGGCAGAGCTGTTGGCTGTAATTATATGTCGAAATTGACATTTAAAAATACATTTGTCAGCATTGTCAACTGATGATTAAGTGTGTTTTTTGTTGTTTAAAAGCAATTTTTGAAATATTTGCTCCTTTGCTGTTCAGCTCGTTCAGTCTATCGATTTAAGAATCGTTAATATGTAAACAAAGTGGCAGCGCTGTCAGCCTGTCAGCTGCAACTGTGTGGCAACGCCTGTACCAGCAGAAACTTCAAACACGTGCAACGCGCTGGTGGCGGCGTGTTCTGTTTTCTGTTTCTCTTGAATTTAAATTGTTTGCGATTAAAACACACACAAAATGGGCAAGAAAAGTAAAGTTGGAAAGACGCGCAAGGATAAGTTCTATCAGTTGGCCAAGGAGACGGGCTTTCGATCCCGTGCCGCCTTCAAATTGATCCAATTGAATCGCAAATTTGGTTTCCTTCAACAGTCGCAAGTATGCATCGATTTGTGTGCTGCACCCGGCGGTTGGATGCAGGTGGCCAAACAGAATATGCCCGTGTCGAGCATTGTTGTGGGCGTCGATCTGTTTCCCATACGCCCCATTGCCGGCTGCATTGGCCTCGTCGAGGACATCACAACGGAGAAATGCCGTCAATCCTTGACCAAGGAGTTGCAATCTTGGAAAGCCGATGTCGTGCTTCACGATGGTGCACCCAACGTGGGACGCAATTGGCTCTATGATGCGTATCAACAGATTTGCCTCACATTGAATGCCCTCAAGCTGGGCACACAATTTCTAAGAAGCGGCGGTTGGTTTATCACCAAAGTTTTCCGCTCCAAGGATTACAATGCGCTGCTCTGGGTGCTCAAGCAGCTGTTCAAGAAGGTGCATGCCACGAAGCCAAGTGCCTCCCGCAAAGAGTCCGCTGAGATCTTTGTCGTTTGCCAGGGTTATTTGGCGCCCGATCGCATCGATCCACGTTTATTGGATGCGAAATATGTGTTTGAGGAATTGGATCTGGAGGGCAAGCAGAAGAACAGTCTGTTGCATCCGGAGAAGCAGAAGCGCATCAAGGCCGAGGGTTACACCGAGGCGGACATTGCACTGCGCAACGATTTGGCCGCCTCCGAATTTATGCAGGCGGAGAACGCGTTGGCGGCATTACAGGGCATTGGATCCATTCGCATCGATGATCCGCGTATTGCCGGTCATAAGAAGACCACCACGGAGATACTCGAGTGCTGTAAGGATCTCAAGGTGCTCGGACGCAAGGATATCAAGGGCTTAATGCTCTGGTGGAAGCACATCAAGGAGGATCTGTTTAAAACCGAAAAGGAAGGTGTCATCGAGGATGCCGAGGATGCTGAGCAGGCGGCACCCAAGCCACTGACCCAAGAACAAGTCGAGGACATGGAAGATGCCGAGTTGCAGCAACAAATTGAAACTCTGGTCGGCGAGGAGCAAAAGGATCTGAAGCGTAAGCGCAAAAAGACGCTTAAATCGAAGGCGAAGCTGCATGAGAAGATGAACCTCAACATGGTCATCAAGGGGGACGATGGTCCCGTCGAGGAGACCGAACATGAGATCTTTGATCTCAAGGATATCAACAGTGTCACCGAACTGGACGATATGCTTGATGTCCAGCCGGATTTCGATGTGGAAGGTGAGCCCGTGGAGCGTCCCAAGTTGCCCAAGTACAAGAAGTACGACAAGGATGACAAACGCATGGATGACGATGCCAACTATGAGAACGATGATGAGCCCGATTTGAGTGCCGAGGAAGACAGCGAGAGCGACTACGAGGAACAAGGATTGGGACTCAGTGACAACGAGGATAAGGATACCAAAAGCAACAACAAGAAGAAGAAGAACGTGGCGAACATCCTTTAATCAAATCCGGTGATTTTCGTGACAAGGACACGAAGCGTCAACAACGTGTCCAGCTTTGGTATGAAAAGGATAATCTACAGAACCTCGACAACGATGACGATGACGATGAGGAGACCTATGATCTAAACAATCTCGCCAAGGCATATAAAGCCAAAGGTGTCGCCGTGCTTGGCGAGAATCGTCCAGCCGAAGATGCCGGCACCTTGGCCCTGGGCAAAAAGGCCAAACGTCGTGCTCGCCACGATGCCCAGAAGGATGAGGACAGCAGCTCCGAGTCATCCGATTCCGAGGAGGAGATCGATGAGGACGCCAATGACAATGTGGCTGGAGACATGTCCAAAGGTAAACACACCAGAAAGAGCGAGACGGGGACATAGCAGAGGGAGAGGGAGATAGGAGATCAGTGTTGCCATTTTAGCAGTTTTATTGCTAGATTTAGCAATTTTTTAGTTGTATTAGCTAGAAAAATGGTTGAAATGCTATCAGCTAGAAATTTAGCAATTTAATACTTTGTTTTAGCTACTTTTAGCACTTTTAATGCAAAAGCTGAAAAATTTGATATTAGGCAGAAGTCTAGCAATTGGGAAAATGAATTAACTTGCTAGATTTAGCACTTTTTTAATTGTATTAGCTAGAAAAATTGTTGAAATGTTATCTGCTAGAAATCAAGCAATTTAATACTTTGATTTAGCTACTTTTAGCACTTTTTCGTAAGTCCGATTGATTTTACTGGATTTCATAGACTTGGAATTTGTTTTAATGCAAAAGCTGGAAAATTTGATATTAGCCAGAAATCTAGCAATTTGGAAAATGAATAAATTTACTTTTCTTCACTCTGCTAAGAGAAAATCCATTTTGTTAAATGGTACAACAATTGAGACACCGTAAAATTTAGGTAAATTTACAGATAGGAATTAAAATAAGTTGTTTCAACTATAAATAGCCACAAAAAAAAATTATTTAGTAATCCGAAAAATGTTCTATTTAAAAATCGGTTAACAATTTGCCATTTCTTAGCACGTTTTAATTTTTATTTAGCTATTTCTAGAAAATTTTTTTTTCTCAATTTAGCTATTTCAGAGCATTTATTTATTAAACCCGATCACTATAAGAGCTAGAGACTTTAAATTTGATATGTAGATACCTGCATACCAGACACAGATCAAGTTTATTTTTATTTTTGGATCATATAGCTGCCATAGAAACGATCGGCTGAAAATGATGTTTTGAAAATAAAGTTTTTTCTAAGATTTCTCAACCAATCTCGCAGAATATGCATTTAAGTTGGTCTTACACATCCTGACCAAATTTGGTTCAAATAGGTTTATCATATAGCTGACATAGGAAAAAATCGTTAAAAATCAAAATTTAGTAGGAAAATCTTTAAAGTTTCTTTAAATATCTTAACCAAACATACAAATTGTACATTTAATAATATTTTGTACAATCTGTCAAAATTTGGTATAAATCGGATAACTATATCATATAATTCCCATAGAAATGATCGCTTCAAAATTTAAATTCAGTAGAAAAAACTAAAGTTTTTTTTAAAATGTCTCAACCAAACACACAAATTGTGGATCCAATAATTTTGTACACATTTTAGACAAACTTTGTTGATATCAAACTACTATATAGAATAGTTACCATAGGAACGATTTCTCTAAAATCAAGATTTAATATAAACAACTTGGTTGTTTCTTGAAATATCTCATGGAATATGGAATTTTTTTTAATCGGACTAGTATATCATATGATTACCATAGGAACAATCCGTCGAAAATTGGTTATTTCTTGAGATATCTTAACTAAACTCGGAATTTGTGGAACTTTTAATAACTTGAACATATTTATTAAATTTTTTTCAAATCGGAATACTATATTATATAATTGGAATAAGAACAATCGGTTCAAAATTTATTTATCTCAACCAAACCCGGAATTTGTGGAGCTTTTAATGACTTGAACATGTTCATTAAATTTTTGTAAAATCGGAATACCATATCCTGTAATTATCATAGGAACAATCGGTTCAAAATTTATTTATTCTTGAGATATCTCAACCAAACTCGGAATTTATTTATTAAATATATGTATATTAAATTATACTAAATCATATAATTACTATAGGATTTAAATTTTTGATTGTTTTTCGATATAATTTGAACTTGTTGAGCTTTTGAAAATAATTCCTAATCATTTGATGCCTTACAGCACCCAAGGCGAAGAAGGTGCGTCTGAGCGAGGAGGAACTGGCGCTGGGAGCACTCCTGGTGCGCGGCAAGAAGACGCGTCGTGAGCTGATCGATGCTGCCTGGAATCGTTATGCATTTAATGATGACAATTTGCCCGTTTGGTTTGTGCAGGACGAGGAGGAGCATATGACGAAACCGCAGCCGGTGCCCAAGGAGCTAACGGAGGAGTATCAACGCAAGGTGCAGGAGCTGAATGTGCGTCCCATCAAGAAGGTGATGGAGGCCAAGGCCCGGAAGAAGCGTCGTGCCACAAAGCGTTTGGCCAAGGCCAAAAAGATGGCCGAAAAGATAATGGAAAATGCGGATGCGACGTCACAGGAGAAGGCCAAACAATTGAAGAAGATCTACAAGAAGGCACAGGAGAAGAAGAAGGAGATCACCTATGTGGTGGCCAAGAAGCATACGGCATCACGTCGCGCCCGACGTCCAGCTGGTGTCAAGGGACGCTATCAAGTCGTCGATCCACGTGAAAAGAAGGACAAACGTGCGATTGTGGCCAAAAAGCGACGTGAGAAGGGCAGCAAGGGGGGCAAGGGTGGTGGTGGTAAAGGCGGCAAGGGGGGTAAAGGTGGCAAGCGCTAGTTAGACCTATAAATACCCTACCCTACCCTACACACACTTACACACACACATACATACATACATTCACTATGTATAGCCTTTAGTCTCCTTATGTAAATGATAATGTATAGAATAAATATAAATCTAGTGCATAATAATTCGTCTTTGGGTTTTTTTTGTGGAATTTTCTTATCCAACAACAGCGGCTTAACATAACTAATTAATGTTTTTAACAGCTGTTATTAATTTTTTTTTTAATATTGCCAATATAACTTTTTTTGAAGTCAAATGTGAATTTAATCGTTTATTTTTTAGTACCGAAATCTTAACTATTATTATTATTATTTTGTTTAATATATTTCTATATCAATTTATTTTTTTTTCGATTACTTTGAATTCTCATAACTTAAAAGCTTTTGATAAACTTTTTACAAAGTACAAAGTATTGTAATATTTTAAGAAATACAGTTTTTTTAACATTTTCAATTATATTGACCGATTTAAATGAATAATATCAATTTATTAAATTGAAAATTTCGATTATTGTATTTTTGGATTATTTCTTTGCTTTCTTTTTGATTACTTCAAATTCTCATAACTTAAAAGCTTTTGATAAACTTTTTCCAAAGCTCAAAATATTGTTATAATTTAAGAAATTAGGTTTTATTTTTTTTTAAATATTTCCATTACAAAAATTCGCAATTATTTTGAACCGTCAAAACTTGACCGATTTTGATGAAAAATATGAATTAGATATGGTTTATTACATTGAAATTTTAAATATGAAATTTTTAAATTTTATAGAAATCTTTATTAATATTTTTTAATTATTTTCATATCCCTTTCTATTAATTAAGAAATTAGTTTTTTTTTTTATATTTCCAATTATATTGAACTTATGTATATTGACTTGACCGATTTTGATGAATAATATGAATTAGATAATGGTTTATTAAGTTGGAAATTTCGATTTTTGTAATCTTGGATTATTTAAAAATACCTTTTTTTATTACTTCGAATTCTCATAACTTAAAAGAACTTTTGTCGATGTACAAAAAATATTTATCAATTAAAAAATGGGTAGTTTTTTTTTTTAAATTTATTTTTTGATTCTACCTTGAATTTTGTTAATTGGGATACGTAATATTTTTTTTAAAATTTTTATATTATTAAAAAAATGTTAAAAAGATAAAAATTCTATTTTTAAAAATTTTTTTCGATTTGGAAACTAAATGGATTGCGAAAACATCAGTAATATTTTGTTTATGTATTTTATTTTTATTATTGCTGTTTTCTCGTCGACGAGGAAGTGGGCGACTTTATGAAGCCAATTTACATTAAATAACGATGTGAGTTTTATGAGAAAATAGTGTAGATATTAAGCAATATAAAACAACTTTCTTACAGACTTGACTTTCAGTCGATTTAACTTTTGAACTCATTTACAAACAATTCAAATATAAAAGAATATATTTTGAAATTAAAGTGCGCTGTTGGCTTGATAAGAATAGAATTTGGCATCATCCTCACCGCTGGCGACTTGGAGCTTCCCTCCTTGTGCAGTTTGCTGAGATGATGATCCACATTGTAGGCGGCCGCTGGCCACAATTGTTCAGGTGTCTCCTTGTACACCACTTTAACCACATCCATGTGCCTCCCAAGGCTTGACAGGACGATCCACAAAGAACTGTAAGATCTGCTGTTCCCGCTGATTGCGATGCTGTATATAATACTCAATCTTGCCCAGCGGCTCCTCAATCACATTGCCATGTCCTGGATAGATGCGTTGCGGTTGTATTTTCAATATTTTATCCAAGCTGCGCATATAATCGAATAGATCCTCAAAGACACGTTGCCCTCGCCTGCAAAAGGACATCATTTAATAAGAGGCACACAGATATTAAAATACAAATTTTAAAATAAGAATTATTTTTGATAAAATTACTAAAATACAAATTATTTGATTCTTATTAAAAAAAGTCAACTTTTACTCTAATTCTTCGATTCAAATAAAAATTAAAAAGTATAGAAATATTTATAAAATTGCCATTTTTATTTACAAATTATAAAAGAACTCCTATTTAAAATTTTTATAACCAAAGTCATCTTTAATTTTTATCGTAAATAATTGAAATAAAAATTTAAAACTTCAAGCTAAATAATAAAAATTTAGTTTATTATATTTCAATTTTGAAAATTACTTTTACTTTTTTCTTATAATTAAATTTTTAAGATAAGTTATTTTTTCAATTTTTATAATACACATTAATATTATTTAAATTCAATTATTATTTCAAACCTTAAAGTATATCAAAAACAAAGAGTTAAATTTTATTTTTATGAAAGAAAAAAATATAAAAGTTAAAAAGCTAAATAATTAAAATGTAGTTTAGTATATTTCAATTTTGAAAATTACTTTTACTCTTTGCTTATAATAAAAGTTTTAAAATAAGTTTTAATTTCAATTTTCATAATAAAAATTAAAAATGACAACTGCAGAATATATATATTTTTTTTAAATTGAAATTTAATTATTATTTCAAATCTTAGTGTAGTTCTAAAATAAAATTTGAAATTATTTTTAAGAAAAAAAAATATAAAAATTATTGTTTAAAATAAAAATTTGAGTTAAATTTTTAAAAAACAAAATAAATGACTAAAACGTTTTTTAGTATATTGCAGTTTTAAAATAAATATCTTTTACTTTTTTTTATAAAAATTTTTTGTAAATAAATTTAATTTTAACTTTTTACTTATTTTTTATTAACAATTTTTTTAAGTTAAAAATTATATTACACATTTTTTTATAAGAATTGAATTAGAGTTAAAATTAGTTCTTTTGATAAAAATTTTAAAAAATAAATTATTCTGTTTAAAATAAAATTAGAGTTCAAATTTAAAAATACAAAGTAAATAAGAAAAATTTATTTTAGTTTATTGCAATTTTAAAAATAACGTTTACTTCTATTTTTTTAAACAAATTTTTTGTAAATAAGTTTAGAATTTAATTTTCATAATAAAAAATAAAAATAAAAGACTATTGTGTATATTTTTTTTCCTTAAGTTTTAAATATTATTTAAAATCCGAGTTAAAATTAATTTTAATGATAAAAAAATAAATTATTCTGCTTAAGCTAAAAATTAGAGTTAAAATTTTAAAATACAAAATAAATAACAAAAATGTATTTAAACTTTAACTTAAATTTTTTTAACACATTTTCTTTAAAAGTTAATTTTTAATTTTCATAATAAAAATAAGAATATTTTTTTTTCCTTAAAATTTAAATATTATTTCAAATCAGAGTTAAAATTAATTTTGATGATAAGAATTTGAAATAAAAGCTTATTCCACTTACAGAAATGGTATATTTAAGATTTTTCCCATTCATTTAGTTTATTTTTATTTCAGGTTTAATTATATTTGGGATGCCTGGAACTCACCCAATATGCAATCGCCGCTAAAGAGCGTGCCGTCATCTGTGGTGAGCACCACATGATCTGTGGTGTGTCCTGGCGTATGGACAATGCGCACCTTGGCGCCATCGACGGCAAACTCCTGGGTATCCTTGAGAGGCTGCACCTTGATGTGACTTGGTATCTCCGGGCAGAGATCGGTGTCATCGCTCCTCTTGAATTTAAACACCTGACAATCTGCATTGAGGAGCGCTTTAATGGCAAAAACAACAGGCAAGAGACGGACACAAATAGAATAGCACAGATAACCCAATCCAGTCTAAATATAATAACACCAGAGACGGACCCAATTAACTACTATATTTTAATGCATTTAGCATTTCATTGGCATTGAAAAAAGTAGTGCTAATGATACAATTTTTATTTAAAATTGATATTTGAAAGTAGTACAATTTTTTTTAAATTTATGTAAAGATTACTTTATTCAATTGGCATTAATAATAAAAAATTTCAAATAATGAAATATTGTAAATTTTTTAGTTTTCATTAAATTTTAAATGTAACAAATTTAATAAGCTTAAAAATGTAAAAAAAATATGAAATAAAATGTAGAAAAATTTAAAAACATGGACAAAAAATGCATTAAAACCAAAAAATGCATTAAAATTAATTAAAGTAATATAAAAACATTAAATACGAATATACGATGCTATATAAAAATGATTTTGGTTTATAGAAAATGCTAAAGTAGCGAAATATTTTTTAGTTTTATAATTTGCATTTTTGAATGTTTGATATTTTTAAGTTTTTCTAAATTGTCTATATTTATGGTGATTTGATAAAAATATTTAACTCAAATACAAAATTTACAAATACTAAATTCTTTCAAAAATGTGAATATTAAGGATAATTAAATAAGAAGTTTCATTATAATTATTAATATGCAAAAGAAATAAATGATCATTATTTTAAACTTTCAATTATAATAAACAATTATTGCATTAGCACTACATTTTTTAAGTGCTAGGAAAATGTCATTTTATTAACAGCAGTACTTTTTGAATGTTAATATAAATGGCATTTTCATTAGCTTTACTTCTTTTAATGCTAATGAAATTCCATTTTCATTAGCTGTACTTCTATTAATGCTAATGAAATGACATTTTCATTAGCTGTACTTCTTTAAATGCTAATGAAATGTTATTTTTATTAGCAGTACTTTTTTAAATGCTAATGATATGGCATTTTTTATTAGCATTACTTTTTTGAATGCTAATGAAATGACATTTTCATTAACTATACTTTTCAAATGCTAATGAAAGGCCATTATCATTAGCAGTACTTTTTTGAATGCTAGTTAAATGTCATTTTCATCAGCACTACTTTTTTTAATGCTAGTTAAATGTCATATTTACTAGTAGTACTTTTTTTAATGCTAATGAAATGACATTTTCATTAACTATACTTTTCAAATGCTAATGAAATGCCATTATCATTAGCAGTACTTTTTTGAATGCTAGTTAAATGTCGTTTTCATCAGCACTACTTTTTTTAATGCTAGTTAAATGTCATATTTATTAGTAGTACTTTTTTTAATGCTAATGAAAATTACATTTCATTAGCACGTACCTTTTTCAATGTTAATGAGATAGCATTCAAAAAAGTAATGCTAATGAAAAAGTACTAATGAAAAAGTACTAATAAAAAAGTACTAATTAAGTGGGGCACAACTCTGGCTAATACGCACCCTTATCGGCCATTTTGGAGCCCACAATGTCCTTGACGCCACCGACGTGATCGTGATGCCAGTGCGTTAATATAATGGTGGCAATGGAGGCTTGCTCCTGGCGCAGCACGCTATTTAGATGCTCAATGTACTGCGGCACATTCTCATCGCCAGTGTCGATTAGTATGCGCCTTATAAATGCCAGAAAATTGAAAATCTTAAATCGTAGTTGAACTTTGGATTCCACTTTGGGTATTCTCACTTTTTACCATTGCCCAGCAGGTAGGTGTTGGTGCCCTGCAGTGTCATCGGACTGGGATTGCAGCCCAGTATGCGTATTATGGAGGAGGTTAGGCGTGTTACCGGCGGTATTAAAGCCATGATTCTTCCACTTAAATAACTTTTAATAATTTGTGGCTCAACCGCTTATCACGTAAATTCAACACAAGCAATGTAAACACTGCTCAGCTGTTCCGCAACAGTTGTGCTTTTTATTATACTTTGCACAAGTGTGTAGACACTTTTCTCGCAGCCTGTTGCTTCATGTCGCGATTTACTTGTATTAAGTTTATTATCATAATTAATGCATTTATTAATTGTTATTGAATATTATTCCTGCATATTTTAACGTCATCCGTCTGCTGTGTTTTTATATAAACAAAACAGTGTGTCCACAGCCAAAATGAAACTTTCGTGTTATCGGTTTGCTATCAGTTTAAAATTTCCCAACTATCGATATATTATTAGCTAACCGCGCAATTCAAACAAAGCAACTAAAAATTAACATATAGCAAAATATTAAACTTGAAAAAAAAAATTTAATTCGAAACTAGATAAAATGAAGGTGGGCATTTTCTTGAAGGTTGGAACTTTGCCACCCCTCGGAAAAGAAGTTGTATAATTAATTCGACAATAAATATCGAAAATGCGACAAAATTCAAACACAAATTTTCAAAATTCGAATCTTTAAAACTAAAAAGTGTTTTATCCCACGCATCAGAATGAAAAAACGAACTGAATCTCTTTTTTTAAATAAAAGATTCGATTCAAAAAAAAAAAATTATCTAATTTTAAGCTTTTCTAAAATCATAAAATAATAAGTCATTTTTAAATACCTAGATAAATAACAAATCCAAATCAAAATTTGCTTGTCTGTCAGCTTACATACTGAATTATTGTATATAAATTATAGTAATTCAAACAACTTGAGTTTGTTTTTATTATTTCCCGTAAGTTTTGTTTATTTTTGTTTTGTTTGCTTTTCTTTTGACTAGGATGCAGATGTTGTATATATATATATATATATATAAGTGTATATATATATACATATATACTATACTTGTATATATAGATAACTATTTGTTTTATCTTCTTCTTAATCATTTTGATGCATTACAAATTACATTATGAACTCGAAAGTTTTTTCAAAAAGTTCAACTACGTCATTAATTGTATTCATTTCTTCACATACATACGAATTGCAATTGGTATTATAGAAAGACGAGACGCATTTATTAATGCATTTAAAGATGATGTATGAATTTTTTTTCAAAACAAAATTAACGTACATACATGATAATAATATTTAAAAAAAATGTAAGAAAAACCAAAAAAATATCAAGTCAAATGTTGCCTGCATACAAGGTAAACAAATACATACAAATACGAAAAAGGTGTTAGTTAAAAAAATATTGAAAATGCGACTGAGCACTGAGGCTATATAATATAGTACATAATAATAGTAATATATATATATGTATATATATATATATATAGATAGATAATAGTTTGATAATACAGTATAATTTACTTGTGTATGTATGCATTTAAAATATATATACTATATACTATATATGTATATCAATATGTATATTCCATATAAGCTTAAATCAATTAATAAGACGAAAAGTATTCTCATAATATTGCATTATTTTCTTTCAGTTTTTTACGTTATTAAATTTACTTTTTGTTTTTTTGTTTTTTTTGTTGAATTTAATGGCCACGCGTGTTTCTTATGTCTTTTTATTTGTTATTTCGAAGACACATTTTCAAAAAAATGTATAAATACTTTATGTTGTTCGTTTTGTTTTTCTCTCATTTTCATTTTCATTTTCGCTTTTTTCCTTTTTTGTTGAACACATTTTTTGACCTGGTTAATTACAAAAATTACTTTCACTTTTTGTTTTAGCTGCTTTCATAATGTTTGTATATATTTTTTTTTTGTATAAAAATAAAAAAAAGACACATACTATATATCTATATATATGCTTGCTATATCGTATATATAAATGTATAATATATAAAAATGTGGAAGGAGAACTTAAGAATATAAAAAAGAACCCAAATAGAAAATGCCGCGAGAAAAGCTTGACTATTCTAACTGGAACTATTCTCACAATATGCACTATTTAATTTCATGATGTTTTTCTTATCTTCTGTTATTTTCTTATCATTTTGTTTGTTCGTGTTTTTGGGCGATCAACTGTGTATATATACTATATATTTATATATATGTAAATATCTATATAAAAATGTATATACTATATATAAACTGACTGGTGTTGTGGCTCTTTGTTGTGTTCTTCTCTTCTCTTTCCTTCTCTTCTCTTCTCTTAGCTGATCATCTCGCGATATTTCAATTTGTGCTTGGTCAACATATCGGTGACCGTTACAAGCTTCTTTATCGATAATATGTTCGATAACTCTTGCAGTTCCGGCAAATACGATACGCAAATGTGGTGCAAGGTGGCCAATTCACGACCTAGAAGCAAAAAAATACACATTTTATCACTATCGATTTGTTGTTATCGTTTATCGTTTATCGACTTACCAGTGTCCTGTGCATTGTGATTCGAATTTTGCTCCACGAACATGCCCAGCGGCGGATTGGGATCCGTTATCAGCGACAATTGATCCAAGAACACAATCATACGCTCTTTGTTCTTCAATATAAACGGATTGACCACCTCCATGTATTGCTCCTGAAAGTAAATAAATTTAATCGATTATTACAGCGATTAATCGAACACGTAAATTTATTAAGATTCAATATCTTTTGTTATAACTGCTAAAAAAAGTGCTGCATTACGACTTTTAACTAAAAGTTTAAGTTTAATATTATTTTACTATTTTTATATAAAAATAAAAAATAAGTATTATAAAAAAGTTGAAGAATCATTAATGCATCGTCATTTTTATTTTAAGACTTATAAAAGTTAAAATAAATTTTGGAAAACGAAACTTTATAAATATAAATTATAAAATACAATATAAAAAAATAATTTGTTAATTTTTATTAAAAAATTAAAAAGGTCTTCTAGTTTTTTACGAAATAATAATAAATAATTAAATTTGTATTGAAAAATCATGTTAATTAAATTTTAATTTGCAGTTTGTATTATAAAAATAAAAAACGAATTTATTAGTATAAAAACCAAATGCATACTAAAAATTACAAGACACTGAATTTTTGAATTCATGCTATTTTTTAATAGTAAATTATTAATTAAAAATTAAATTAAAATTAATATGAGATTTTTTATAATATTTTTTTCATAATTTTTGTAGTTTAGATAAGAAAACGTTAGTTTTTAATATTTTTAATAAAAATCAACAAGAAATATTTTTATTACAAAAAAAAATCATAAATAAAAGTCGTGCTGCTACAGTTAGTCTAAAAAGTGTTAATAGATAAATACGATGAAAATAAGTGTTAATTAACTTTTTGACTTGAATAATAAAAAAAATATAATAAAAACAAAATATATATTTTTTTGAAAAATAAATTGAGTAAATTTTTGATTGTGTCAAAACTTTTTCTGGACTGACTGTATACGATGAAAATAAGTGTTAATTTAATTTTTGACTTAAAAAATGAAAAAAGGAAGAAAATAAAAATAATAAAAACAAAATATATATTTTTCTGAAAAATAAATTGAGTAAATTTTTGATTGTGTCAAAACATTTTCTTGACTGACTGTATCTAAGATTTTTCCATTTAAATTTTTCTTCGGCTTTGATGTTTTATTTTAAAGTCATAACTATTATTTTAATAAATTAAATTAAATTAAAAATTTTAAAATTGAGCGTACCTTGCCGCCAAATTCGATGAGATTGGCCAGATTTTGTAGACACTTGGCCACCATGATGAGGGATCGTGTGGCGGCCGTTGGAGGCGTCTCGCTGACGAGGCCAAATTGGCGCGGATTGAGGAGCGCCGGGCAGAGCAGACGCAGGAATATAAAACCGGAGACGACACGAGTGCGTACCAAGCGCTCCGTTGGCCATTTGGCAACCACAGCCTTTTGGAGGCAATTGCAAATGTAACGCACAGTGCGGGGACAGGCGTCCGGGGATGTGAATATCGATTGGGTGACAAGATCAAGGATTTGCGCAGGAACTCGGCATTTGTGCATGCATCATCGTTGACATCCATTTTGTGGGATTCAATTCCGCCGACTGTTTGCTCTCGAGAATCCGCTGAACGGTCTCACTGACCGCCGACTGAAGAACCGCTGCACTCGGTTCGCATATACAAATCCATCAATGTGGTGGCCAACGAGGCGCCACGGAACAATGTCGTTGTCTCATTCTCCCGCGCCACCTCCGCCTGGCACAGTATGCGTATCAATTCCGTTTCCCGTTTCTCATGCCGGAACACCCGCAACAAGGCCGTCGCCAATGGCACCCGATCATTGTGACAGAGTTCCGCAAGTGCCTTAACCGCATACAATTCCGGCTCGAGGAGCAGCTGCTGCAGTGGACTGTACTCCTCGCAGGGCATAATCAGATCATCCAGATATCGCATGCGTAATCTCAATGAACCCCATTCGCCCATTGGTGTCATGCCCGTCAGTTGGTACCATCCCTCCGTCTCCTGGCCATTCTTCAAACTCGCCAAATCGATGGTCAACTCGGCCACCTCCGAGTCCTTGCCTCGCTTGCCACGCGACACCAGCGTAATTGTCAGGGACACCACATCTGGGGGCACATCACTGTAAAGGAAAAATTTAAAGGTAATGGAATCATTAGAAGCATTCGAGCAAGTGGAACGGAATGGAATGGAACAAATGCTGGATGTCAAGTGGAATCAGGACATTAAATATATAAAAGGGGAAAAATTAAAGCATTAGAGCAAGTGGAACGTAATGGAATGGAACAGCAATACTTTTGGATGGCAAGTGGAATGACATGAAATACAAAAAAACAGGAAAGTATGGGAAAATTGAAGCGTGGGAGCAAGTGGAACGTATGGAATGGAACAAAAAGACTTGTGAATGTCAAGTGAAGTACAAAAAATGAAAAAGGGGAAAATTAAAGCATTATAACTTGTGGAACGTAATGGAATGGAACAGCAATACTTATGGATGGCAAGTGGAATGACATGAAATAAAAAAAGGAAAGCGAGGGAAAATTAAAGCTTGGGAGAAAGTGGAACGTAATGGAATGAAACAAAAATTCTTGTAGATGTCAAATGAAATCCCGACATAAAATAAAAAAAGGGAAACGAGGCAAAATTGAAACATGAAAGCAAGTGGAACGGAATGGAATGAAACAAAAATACTTGTGGATGTCAAGTGGACATGGAACGCAGTATTTTTTTAAATTTTCAAAAATGGTCAAGAATGTAAAAAGATGTTAACATTTTTTTTATAACATTTTTCAAATTTTTGTACAAATTTGTTAAGATTTTTCTAAAGTACCAAATTTCCCAAATTGAATTATGAATAAATTATTTGATTATAATGCAAATGAAAGTGAGATTTCATTATATTTATTTAATGCTAATAAAATATAGTTTTTATTAGCACTGCTATTGCTAATGCTAATGAAATGTCATTTTCATTATCACTACTTTTTTAAATGCTAATGAAAAAAGATTTTCATTATTACAAAATTTTCCAATGTTAATGAAATGACAAATTCATTACAAATGTAATTGATTAATTTGTACCGTCTCTGATAGTAATTTATGATATTGAAATTAAAAATATTATTCTCTCTATCGACTGTTTTTTGGTCAATGTTAAATAATTTAATGAATAAAATAAATAAAATTGGAATAAAAACTTACTCGAGTACAAATTTAAGATATTGAAATGCAAAATAATAATTGTTAATTTTATTTAAACTCGAATTATGAAATTGAAATTCAAAATAATAAATGATAATTGTATTTAATTTCTTATTAATTATTTATTCCAATTCTATTTATTCTACTCTATTCTATTTATAAATAAATAAAAAAAGTTAATAAAAATTGGAATGGCAACTTACTCGACTATAAATTTATGATATTAAAATGCAAAATAATAATTGATAATTGTATTTAAACTCGAATTGACTATTTATTCAAATTCTATTAATTCTACTATATTCTAATTATAAATAAATGAATATGAAAATCAATAAAATTGGATTTACAACTTACTCGAGTACAAATTTAAGATATTGAATATCTAAATAATAATTAATAATTTATTTAAACTCGAATGGATTATTTATTCGAATTTTACTCTATTCTATCTATCTCTATCAATAAAATTGGATTTACAACTTACTCGAGTACAAATTTAAGATATTGAAAATCTAAATAATAATTAATAATTTATTTAAACTCGAATTGATTATTTATTCGAATTCTCTTTATTCTATTCTTTTCTAATTATAAATAAATGAATATGAAAATCAATAAAAATGGATTGCCAACTTACTCGAGTACAAATTTAAGATATTAAAATGCAAAATAAAATGTATTTAAGCTCGAATTAATTATTTATTCAATTCTCTTCATTCTACTCTATTCTATTTATACATAAATATATGAATAAAATAAAATCAATAAAATTTGATTTACAACTTACTCGAGTACGAATTTAAGATATTGAAAATCTAAATAATAATTAATAATTTATTTAAACTCGAATTGATTATTTATTCAAATTCTACTCTATTCTATCTATCTCTATCAATAAAATTGGATTTACAACTTACTCGAGTACGAATTTAAGATATTGAAAATCTAAATAATAATTAATAATTTATTTAAACTCGAATTGATTATTTATTCAAATTCTACTCTATTCTATCTATCTCTATCAATAAAATTGGATTTACAACTTACTCGAGTACGAATTTAAGATATTGAAAATCTAAATAAGAATTAATAATTTTATTTAAACTCGAATTATGAAATTGAAATTCAAAATAATAAATGATAATTGTATTTAATTTCTTATTAATTATTTATTCAAATTCTATTAATTCTACTATATTCTAATTATAAATAATTGAATGTGAAAATTAATAAAATTGGATTTACAACTTACTCGAGTACAAATTTAAGATATTGAAAATCTAAATATTAATGAATAATTTATTTAAACTCGAATTGATTATTTATTCGAATTCTACTCTATTCTACTCTATTCTATCTATCTCCATCAATAAATTGGATTTACAACTTACTCGAGTACAAATTTAAGATATTGAAAATCTAAATAATAATAAATAATTTATTTAAACTCGAATTGATTATTTATTCCAATTCTATTAATTCTACTATATTCTAATTATAAATAAATGAATATGAAAATCAATAAAATTGGATTTACATCTTACTCGAGTACGAATTTAAGATATTGAAAATCTAAATAATAATTAATAATTTATTTAAACTCGAATTGATTATTTATTCAAATTCAATTTATTCTACTCTATTCTAATTATAAATAAATGAATATGAAAATCAATAAAATTGGATTTACAACTTTCAAATTTAACATATTGAAAATCTAAATAATAATTAATAATTTATTTAAACTCGAATTGATTATTTATTCGAATTCTACCCTATTCTATTTATCTCTATCAATAAAATTGGAATGACAACTTACTCGAGTACAAATTCCTCCTCCCAGACGGGTTCCGGGGCAATCTTGACGCGCGTTTTGCCCACCTTGACCTGGTTAAGGGAAATGCTGCAATAGGGATGTGGCACCAGTTTAAATGGCAATCGATGCGCCTCCAGCACATGCAAATTGAGGCAACGCAATTCCCGGAGTCGTGAGACCTTCTTCTGGGCTCGACTCAACTGTGAATCGCATTGGGCCTTCAATGCATTTATCCATTCGACATAACTCTCCTGACTGGGAGCACAGAGATATGTGACAGTTGCGAGACAAGGGAGAGCACGTTCTACAATCTGAAAGCAATAGGGTCGCTCCCAGAGAGAATCGTGACACTGATAGAGATATGCGCACGATAGATCAATGAGACCCTTGGGTTTAGTCTTTTTGGGATTGTCATAGAAGCACAATTGAGTTTCGGTGCCATCGTTGATCAAGGCAAAATATAATTGCTTCCATTTCGTAGTCTTATCCGACTTCTTGTTCAAATGTCCATGATGCTTAATACCCTTGATCTTCTTCAAACCAATTTGATCGCGACATTCCCTCAATGTTGCGTAGATTTTCTCGGCGGCCTTTTCAACCACATACTGTTGGTTGAATTCCGGCTGTGATCCATTTACCACCGGATGATTCAACGAATGTCCCTCAACGATTTGCTCCTTGCGATAACGATTAATCACCGCATCGAGACACTCGAACGTCCGACCGCCCATCAAATATCGTACGCCCTTTTTCTCAATGCGAAATCGTTGAATTTGATTGTTGATGTGAAAGAAGAGCGAGTAATCTCCGGGTGAGTTATCACTAGGTCGGACCAGAAAGCTGCCAGGACCAGCTGCAATAAACGATACGATATTCAAATACGATATTCAATTATAGATACATATTTAGAGTGGGTAGCCCTTGATATCAACATTTTTCAATATCGTAATTTACGATATTCAAATACGATATTCAAAATTTAATTGCATTTATATTGTGATTGGGAATTCGTTAATAGAAATCAATTTCGAATGCCAAAGTGATCGTTTAGCAATATTATAGTTTACGATATTCAAATATTCAATTGGAGAAGCGATACGATATTAAATACGTTCATTGGCATACAATTTAGCTGCCCAAATCACATTTGATCAATATCGTAATTTACGATATTCAAATTGTAATTGCATTAATATTGTGATTAGAAATCCGTTAATAGAAATCAATTTCGATTGACAAAGTGATCGTTTAGCTATATTATAGTTTACGATATTCAAATATTCAATTGGTAAAGTGATACGATATTAAATACGTTCATAGGCATTCAATTCGGTAGCTCAAAACATATTTGATCAATATCGTAACATACGATATTCATATTATAATTGCATTAGTATTGTGATTAGAAATCAATTTGAAAAGCCAACATTATCGTTTATCAGCACAATATCAATATCGTAACTTACGATATTCAAATACGATATTCAACAAAAATTATGTAAATATCCAAAATCTTGATAGACAACAATTTCATCTCACCAAATACTCGTTTATCAATATCGTAAGATACGATATTTGTGTACTCACCCTTGACCAACATATCGACAGCTCCGTTTTGGTGCAATTGGGATGGAACCAAGGAAACACCGTGTTCGGATCAATGGATACATCCAAATCATCGACAAGCTCACGAAATATCATGCCCTGTTCCCCGGTACGATGAGCCGTCACCCACAACCAGCCATCGCCCATATCGTTGTGCACAAAGAAGATGTCACCCTTCTGGAAGCTCAGCTCATCCGTTTCCGGCATTTTCGTATATGGCAAAATGGCCACCACACGTTTCTTATCATTTACCGGCTCCGGAGGCGCTACGGGAATCACAAGACGCTCACGTTTCAAGAGATCGCTGCACGAGGTATAATAACCAACGAGATCGCTCAGAGAGATGAACTGACGTCCGCCAATGTAAAAGTCACCACAAACGGCCGTAATCCTATTAAAAATTTAAACATTTTAGGAAAACTTTTCAAAGGAGTTCCAAAATTATCGATAAGAAATCGAGTTTATAAAACAATTTAAGAATTGATTGATAAACCTAAATTTAGTTTTTTGTTATCGATATATCGTTGCAGTTGAAAGAAACAACAGTTAGTCAAAAAAGTTTTTTGACAAATAAAAAAATGATTCCAGAAATATCGGTAAGAAATCGATTTTTTTAAATAATTGCACAAGTGTCTGATAGACAAAGTTAATTTTATGATATCGATATATCGTTGCAGTTGGAAAGAAACAACAGTTAGTCAAACAAGTGTTTTGACAAAATAAAAATTAAGATAGTTGTCTATTTTTTATTTTTTTAAATAGTTAAAATCAATGTTAAATATTTTTCTTTTTTAACTTGTTCTAAGAGCCAAAGATAAGAATAACAAATTAAGAAATAAATAAAAGTTCATAAAAAATAAATATATGTATATATTTTTTGCAAATAAAATTATGTACATTTTTCATTTTCTCGAACACTTTCTTGACTATTTATAAATTTTGATATAAATACTGTAGCTTCATCTAAATTTAAAATAAATAATATAAAAAGTCCTTTTAGCTTAAAGAATTTTTTTGATTATTTTTAAGAAAGAAACAATTTAAGCATACTGAACTACATTTTAATAAAAAATGTCCATTTAGTTAAAAAAAAGATTATTCAATTAATTTGAAGAAAGTAATTATTTATTATTGTTATTTTTTGATGTAATATTCGATAAGTAAATGGGACTGCATCTAAAATTTATAATGATATAAGATATTTTTTTAATAATTTTATAAAATATTTCTGTTTTTTTTTAATTATGTGTACAATTTCACGATGATTCCAGCTATTTATCGATATTTCTAATAATCAATAATTAAATAATTGATTTATTAATTATCGCTGCTTTTACTCTAATGCTCTACGTTTAATGAATCTTTACAATCTTACCGGAAATGATTGATGCCCGTGCGTCCGTAATAGCTGAGCACATAGGATCCGAGGTTTCCGATCACTTTCGCGCACTAAAAAGCAATACAATTAATGAGTATAAATTGAAGAGATGATTTCGATTCAATAGACGATACGCACCCAGATAACTGCCCAATTTGCCGCTGCCACGAAGACGCGCCTCTGCGGAATAACGATCCAATCGTCCATGGTACCATTCACTCTCCGGCGGAGCAATTATCGCCGGCCGTTCGCCTGCAAGCAAATAATGTTGAAAAATGTGCCAAATTAACAACATTGCACAATACAGCACAACACGCGATACGAAACTGAAGAAAACAAAGACATTTTCACGGGTTGCAACGAAAATGGAAATACCCTACATTAAATGACAACTATACATTTGTTTCAAATTTGCCAATTAGTAATCCATAAGCACAGCAATTAATTACTGATATTATTTAACTCAAGTAATTAATGAGTCAAGTAAATATTATTGTTCAAATTCCTCAAAATTTTCATTTTGTTAAAAATAAACATTTTCTTGGTTTTTTATTTATTTTTTATTTTCTAAATTTTTTATAGTTTAAACAAGGTACATTTGGTTTTTTTTTGTCAACACAATTAACTGACGCACTGTATTTTATTTTACAAAAACAAAAATCCTTTTTCTAATATTTTTATTTAAAAAAAAAAATATTCATCATTCAGTTTAACCCATTGAAACTATTTAAAAATAATAAAAACATACGTCTTTTTTTTTGTATACTGTATTATAGTTTGCAAAATCATTTGGATTTTTAAAAAATATCTTAAAAAATAAAATATTTACTTTAACTATTCTTAAAAATAAATAAAATAATATGTGAGTTTTGATATTTTGTCAAAACAATTACTTATAAATTATTTAAACCGGTCTACAGGGCAACCGCTAGTCGCGTACAATTTTCTTAATTATGCTCAGTTCTGAATATCAAATTTTCGAAACGTTTTTTTTTTGCTAACAATACAAAAAAAAGAACAAACTTAATTCTATTGAACACCTGCATACAGTGCCTAAAAAGAAGGTAAAATGATACGCTTAGTTGATCGATAAATATCGATAAGTATCTAAGGTGCAAGTGCACTTCAAGTTCATAAAAACAGAAAGAGGAAAAGGGCAAAAAGCGTTAACTTGAATTTGAATTGACATTGCGGAAAATGAAAAAAACAAAACAAAAAACAAAAGCTTACAATTGTTGGGCGGCATTTTGAGTGTCTTTTTATGTGTGCGGTTGCAGTTGTTATAATTAACAAAAGCAAAAAAAAAACAACAAAACCGCACACACACACAGAGAAAACAAAAACAAAGCGATAAAATGACCGCAACGCAGCCTTTTGTCATAAATAGAAACGTGACAGCGGCAAGAAACGTACTGAAAATACTGAAAAGCTGCGTCGTTTTCTAATCAATTGACGCTATGCCATTAAACATTAATAAAATAAAGAAATATAATATATACATATATTTACATATGCATATATTTATGTATGTGTGTGTGAATGTGTGTGTGAATGGTTTCCCTTCAGTTCAAAACCCTCAAGGAAAAGTTAAGGAATCGTTGATCACTGTAACATTGTGAGTTCCTATGTACAAGCGGGGAATGAGGAAATCTCCCAGTGTATTCCCTAACGTTTCCCTTACAAAAAACGTTACGGACATAATTTAAAAGGAATTCTAAAACTGGAGGGTAATAAAAACTAATGCATGTGTTTGTTCGTATGTGTGTGTGTGTGTGCGTCACCAAACAACGACTGTCAATTGATAAACGATTATAATTTAGAGACTGACTGCAAGCAAATGCAATCTCAAGAAAATCGGCCATTTTGTCTGGCAGCACTGCATTCAAATATTTAATGACCGATCAATTGTCAACAAATGCTGTTATCGATTATGTGAAATGCGATAAGCAAAAACTCATAAAGGTCACGCACACACACATACATACATACAGAGAGAGAGAGTGACATAGAGAGGGAGTGGGACTAAGTGGGAGAGCGAAAGAGAGTGTGACGCTGGCGCAGGCGCATGACTCACGGTCGGCAGCGCAGCTACGCAGACGCAATAATTGCCAAGCTGTTTGGTTGTTGTTGTTATTGTTGCTTTTGTTTATGACGCATGACACAGTAACAGTACATTGCACCTTGAGAATAAGCCAAAGTCAAAGTAGAAGCCTAGAAGTGGAAACGTTGCAAGGCTGCGGTCACAGCTGATGATTCACCTGATGTGCGCTTTACTCACACTTATGTATGTATGTATGTGAGACTGTATGTGTGTGTTTGTAAAAGTAAGAGTATGCCTGGCAGAACTATTACTAAGTTTATACGACAGCTTACTCTTTACTCCTACTCTTTTTTATATTTCCAGTTATAAATTTAAATTTGCACATGAAATAATTTAATATTTAAATTCTAAATCTCATTTACTAGATTTTAAATAATGTATTGATACCAATTGATTTTCATTAAATAAATAAATAACAAATATTAAATTTAAATTTATAAGAACTTATTAAATGCAATCCGAAAATAACAATTGTGAAGCCAACATTTAACTTTAAACGTCAATCTAAAGGAAATATGCTACATTAACATGGATTAAACTAAAGTCTCTATAATTTTTCCATTATCGAAAGCCGTAAAACACTAAACTAGTTTTAGTTTAGTTTTTCAGGTTTAATAAATGTAAAATAATAACTTTTATTCCGTAATTTTGTAAATTAAAAATAAATGTCATTCGTTAACTTTTATTTAAAAATGAAAAAAATGTTATTTCTTTATTTGATTTTAAAACTTTTATCCGAAACTCTTACTTAAAAAACTCTGATTCTGTAACTTTTACTTCAAATCAAAAATAAGTGCTATTGTTATAATTGTTTTTGACTTCTTAAAGTCATTATATTTTTATTAAAAAATTCTACATTTACATATTTAAAGTTTCAACTAATTGCGGCATATTAAAACATAACTTTTTTCGAATCGAAAGAAAGTGGTTAGGTTAAAAATAAAAAAAAACCCATGATTAAGCTACAAAGTCAAATAATGAATAATCATGTTTTTTTTGTAAATTTAAATTGTGAATACACTCACCATTTAGCATGTGCGGCCCATCGAACTCATCCTGATCCAATTCCTGTGCCAGATCGGCCAAATCAATGCCGCCTGCGGCCATCATGGCGCCGAGACCCGTTATGCCGCCCAATGCCGCTAGGTTGCCGTCATCGGAGCCGCCCGTTGGCGATCCAAGTTTATCTTTCTGAATGACAACGTCCACATTACCCAAACGCATTAAATCTGCCATTGATTGGTATTTTTTTTTTGTTTTGTTTTTGTTTTTTGTGTGTTTTGGTATTTTTTGGTTAGTTTTGAAATGCAAATGCAATGCGTATGTTTATTTGTATGTATGTATGTATGTGTATATAGTATGTGCGTAAGCAGCTGTGCAGATGTTTCTATGTATGTATGTATGGAAAATGTTGTTGTTGCTGGTGTTTATACTTTGGCGGCAGCAGCAGCAGCGACGCACGCTGCGCCTAACTCACAATAATAAATGTCGTATGAGTTGTTCTTGTTCTTGTTGTTATTGTGCCGGTGATGCGTCGCGCTGTAAAATAATGCAAAATAGAAACACAGGCGAAGCCGCAAACAGAAAGAGTAGAAGAAAGAGAGAAAGCTTGAGTGAGAGAGCTGTGATATGTATGTGTGTGTGTGTATGTATGCGAACGACTCTGGACCAGTGTTGCCAGCTTAGCTTTTCCCCGCCAGATCTGGAGTATTTCGAATGCGGGTGATGGGAATTCTAGTTTTTTTTTAAGTTAAGAAAACTACTCAAAATATTCCAAATTCTTATTTCTAGATCACTACTGTATAAAGTTGTTAATATTTTTTGTTTAAATCAGGTCTAAATCTTCCCAATTTTTAAAACGGATTTTGAGTATAAATACACCTGCTTTATAGGATCGAAGTTAACTCGTATGCCTTATGTATAAAATCAACCTCAAAACAATAACAGTTTTTTCGTCGACTTTCTTGTAAATTTCTCAGCTTATCCTGGCAATATTTAAATATTGATATAGCTTTTTAAGGCCGTGAACAATTGGCAACACTGCTCTTGACTGTGCATGCGTGTAAGCGAGATGAAACTTTGCGTGTGTGTGTGTGTGTGTGTGTGTGGGTGGCGTTAATGAGCGAGAGAATTTACAAGCAATTTGTTATAAACAAAGTGCAATATGCTTGACTGATGTTTGCGTGTGTGTGTGTGTGTGTGTGTGTGCATATGCCGGCAAAAGCATGCAACTTAAATTGCAAGCTCAAACAGCGACGCAGCAGCGCAGCGCAGACAAACAGACGTCGCGCCACCGTCTCGTCATTGTACATACAGTGAATCAACAAATTATTGGCACACCAATATTTAATAAAAGCAAACCATGAGGGGAATAATTAATTTGGTTGTTTACAAAATGTTCAATTTAAATTGCATCTTTAAGTTCACTGCTTGAATATTGGAAGGGGGCCAATATTTTTTTTCATTCACTGTACACATGCACACGCTTGCATATGTGTATGTGCATGTACATACAAGGAGCAATGGCACAATAAAAATATATCAAATGGAACCAAGAAAAACGTTGAATGAAAATTTCTCGTTTCCGTTTTGGCGTCGCGCGCACCCCAAAGTTCAACCCCCCCTGTCCCCCTTCAAGCCAACCCCCACACATTGAAGTCACTGTAACTGTTGAAAAATAACAACGAATGAAGTTTTATGTTTTATGAGGGCAGCCACTTTAAAACTTATGAGCATGTTTATTTGACATGTTTGCGTTTTGCTTTTTTTACATCTCGTGCGTCCTAATTGATAAACAATTGCGGCTATTTAACGACTCATTCAAATACCGTTACCGTACATATTTATGTGTGCGTGAACGTTCCAAAAATATATACATTTAGTCAAGAAAGTGTTTTGACAAAAGCAAAAATATCCACATATATTTTTTATGGATATTTATTTTATTTCTTATATTATAATTCCTGTCTAGGTTCTTAGAACACATTAAAAAAGGAAATGCATTTGAATTGAATGTAACTAATATAAAATAAAAGAAACAGTAATGTGAATTGTTATTTTGTCAAAACACTTTCGTGACTAACTGTATATATAAATTTCTATATGTACGTACTCGAGTTCGGACTCCACCCTCTTGGGGTATGGCCACCCCTTTCAAATACATGGACAATATGCGACACACACACACTCGCACTACTCACACACACAGAGGGAGTCACACTCGGGGGCAATGCAAACGAATAAGGCAACAAAAGAAAGCAGCAGAAATTTTCTACACTTACAATGTATGTATTGTGTATGTGTGCGTGTGTGTGTGTAGGTGGGTATATGTGTAAATTTTAGCACCATACACGAGACGACGACGACACACAGACGGCCACACGAGACGCACTGTGCACACTTGAACAACAACAAAAAACTGGCAACACTTTCAGGACATTTCCAATATGTTGTGTTTTGTTTTGATATTTGATTTGATCAACTAATTCACTGATTTGTGTCGTTTGAAAGCACAGCCAATTCAGAAATACGCTGCTGTGTGTGCCCGCACCGTGCCCGTACAATACGCGTTTTGTTTTGCGGCGCACACACACTAGAGGTGGAGAAACATCGATGCATCGATGTTTTCTATATTTTGTTAAACATCGATGTTTGATTGCGACCATCGATGTTTTCCTTGTGCATAAAAGAAAAAAGCGACACAAAAAAGAAAAAAAATACGCAGAAGATACGAGCTTAATGAAATTTCTTATTCTGGCAACACTGGCTGTAGGCGAAGTTTTTTATATAAAAATATAGTAAAAATGATCTTTTGCAGTTACCGAAAAATATTTTTCATTTGAAAAATGTTTATAAATTATCCGCAAATTAATAAATATATTATGTTTACAAATTTTTATCATAAATAACTGTTTTCTACATGTATTTAAATTATAAAACCAATTTAATAAATTTTTTTAAAACATCGATGATTATGTTTTTGGTCACAAACATCGATGTTTCTCCACCTCTAACCCTCACATTGGGGATGTTGATATCATATCATATCGATGCATCGATATATTACACATACACCATGTGCTATCGAAACCTTAACGATGTCTGCGCTAAAATATCGATGATTTAGTGTATCGGAATTCTTTACAATACTAATACGCAACTAAAAACAGTGTTAAATAGAATTTGACTTATTTCATACATTAGGTCAATGCTTAAAATATTTATTAGTTAAATGTTTTCAGTCTTGAGCATTTTTCAACATATCGCTACATGTGGTCATCTCTAGACGATAGGGCAAAACATCTGCAACGATATATCGATCGATATAAGGTGACATCTCTATTACAAAGTGCTATTATTTTTTGACAATGCGTGCGCGTTTTAGTGTTTTACCAATGTGTGTGCTGCGTCGTGCGCGTAAATAGTCAAGTTTTCGACAAAGTAAATAAATGTAATATATATATAAGAGAACAGTTACAATTCTATGCGCATCGACATTGGCTGCTCGGTGCACTTTGCGGCCAAATAAACAGCAACAACGGCAACACCAATACACTCAAAGCGGATACAATTACAGACACACATATATAGTTAATATCTGAATTGGCTGCAGGTTGCAGCTGCAACAAAAATCATTCACAACATCGACGTAACTTTGACAATATGATCAATTTGGATACAACAAACAAAAATCAATCGCCAATAATGCAGCCGCTACAATATTTTCAGGTAAGAGACAGTCATAAAGACAGAGGTCAATGCGGCAACAACAACAACACAATCAGATGTTCCAGTCAGTGTTGCCAACTTTTAAAAAGTTAAAAAAAGCCGCTAAAAGAAGCTACAGTTTTGTAAGATAAGCGAAAAAAAGACAAAACATATTTAAAAAAAAAGCCAGAATTGGTAAACTTAATAAAGTCAGATTTGCAAAAAACAAACTGTTACCGCAACACTGGTTCCAGTTGACATTCAATGCGAAATTGTTGTTGTTTGGGCCAAAAAAAAAAAAAAAAGTACTGCGCATTATTGCTTATGGAATCGCACGTTGATAAACCCACCACAAACACACATACATATGTACATAATATGAACATATATAAATTACAGCAAGGCTTATTACATATACAAATGTACATATACATAAGTAAGATTATATAGTTAAAGCCCAGCCCCAAAACAGCTGCGACGCACTTTACATTCTAAAAGGGGCACGGCAAGAACGTAAACAAGTGTTTTACACACAACAACAATTCTATAGTGGAACAACAACAACTGAGCTACGCTTTGATTTGACGGCCCTCGCCGTAGTTGCCGTCTCACTCGCACCTATGGCGAAATTCAATTGAAAAACAAAAACAAATCAAAAAAAAAAGTAAACTGCATCTCTTGTTGTTGATAGTGATAAGCATTTGATAAGCTGTACGGAAACACACAAATGTATGGCATATATGTATATTGCAATTTTATACAAAAAGTATAAATATTGCATTAATTTAACATTCCTTCAATAGTTATAAAAAGGACCGCGAAAACCGTTGAAATCTAAATAACAGAATATTAACAATCTGTTAAGTAAATGACTTTTTGTGTGGTGCAATAATATATTGTTGTTGTTCTCTGTTGCTCTTACAAAAAGACACCAAGAGTATAAATATTGTATTTACTGAAAATATATTTAAAAGTAAAATAATGCAAATAAATAAAGACAGCGAAAACCGTTAAAATTGCATTAACATTAACTGTTAACCGAATGCAATCACAGACTGTCAACAGTCTGTTAAGTGAATGACGTTTTGAGCAGCAATACAAGTATTTTGTTGCTCTTTTCTGTTGCTGTTAAACGAACACACACACACAGAAAGCAATAACAAAAGAAATGCCAGACGTTTTTTTTAAATTGCGTCGTCACTTATTTGAGCAGCAGCAGCAGCCGAAGTAACAGAAGCCGCCGCTGAGTCACAAATAAAAACAAAAAACAAATCAGCGCTGTTCGCTGCCCTGCCTCTGCTGCTGGGCCAACGGCACCAATAAATTATATATTTTTATTATTATTGCTGCCGCATGCAAGTTTGTTCTTGTTTCATGATGGCCTTTCTAGTGTCCATAACAGAGGTGCGCGCCTAAGCTGTAATTAACATTACTTTAACATTAACATTAATACTCTCACTCCTCTCTTCTCTTCCACCTTTCTTTCCACTCTCTTTTTCTCTCTCTCTCTCTCTCTCTGTTCAGGACGAGGCTCGGCGACCCGATGTAATTAACGATGCTGAATTCAAATCGATACCTTTTATCACAACAAACGATTTCGATTCGATAGACAATGCAAATGGCACCAGCAGTCGAGCTTTTCTTTTTCTCGATGCCGATGAGAATTTGCAGATTGCAACGCCGGAATTATTTTGCAAGAAACTCAAATGCCAGGAACTTGATAAAATCAAAGTGATCTCAATATTTGGCAACACTGGCGATGGCAAATCGCATACAATGAATCAAGTATTTTTCGATGGCGATCCCGTATTTCGCACATCCACAGAGCAAAGCTCCTGCACAATTGGCGTCTATGCGGCGATGCAACGGAACAGGGTGTCCTCTGTCTGGACACCGAGGGATTGTTGGGCACCACGGCCAAAAGTAATAAACGCATGCGTATGCTGTTAAAAGTGAGTGCGATGCTGTTAATATTTAAAAAAACAGCAATTAATCGATAATTCGTTCATCGATTACAGATACTCGCCATATCGGACATTGTGGTTTATCGCACACGCTCAGAGCGTTTACACAGTGATATGTATGAGTTTCTGGGCACCGCATCGAAGGCATTCTGCTTGCATTTCACCCAAGCACTGCAGGCCATGGGCAATGGCAGCACCTTGGGACCCGCTGTGATCATATTCCATGAGACGCACTACACCAAACCCCTCGAGAGCTGTAAGTAGTAAACTTTCCATTATCGATACTATCGATAAATCTATTTCTTTTTTGATAATCGATTTTTAAGCAATATTTTTTATTTAAAATGCACTATTTTTAACTGTTGTTTTTTTTTTGCCTTTACCTGTTACTAAATCTAAATGGAAATTATTAAAAACACAATAAGTTTGAAGTGAAAACACGATGAATTAAAAGTCGCACCTAGATATTGATAGTATCGATAATTTTTCAAATTTATCAAGAAAATATAATACATTTCTTCAAATCGATACATTATCGATATTGATATTTTTAAGTAATTTCCACTCACCCAAATAAAACTCACAATTTGTGTGAATTATTTCTAAAAATAAAAGCTCTTAACGAATTATGCATTTGGTGACAAAAGCGTTAATTTAATTTATGTATGTTTTTCAAGATATTTGAATTAAATGAAATAAAAACGATTTTTTGGGAAGAAATTACTTAATGTCACTTAATATCAGGGATAACAGTTAAGGAGCCAAATTCAATTCAACTTCACTTTTTGTCGTAATTATCGAAATCCATAATAAGCTTTTAAATATGATCTATAAAATTGAAAAATAATTTTTAATTCTTATTTGACTATTTAAAAATTCCATATTATTAGTTATTATTTAAATTAAACTTTATTTTTTATTATTTATTTTTTTTTTTACTATATTTTTTATTATTTATTTTTTTTTTTAACTTTATTTTACAATTAAATTAAAAATTTATTCAAATTATAATTATCGATAAATCTATTTATTTTTGACATAATTTAATAATCATATTTTTTTTCAAAATAACACTTTTTATTTACAACAAGAGTTCAAAATGTATTTAAATTACAATCTAGATAAATCTAATCATTTTTAATAATCTATCTTTATCTAAATTTAAAATATATATGTAGCAATAATAGAGACACAATTTAATAAACATAATATTTTATAAATTACGATCTTTCAGCTGTTGAGGAAAGCGCTGAGGATAAATTGCGAAATAGCTTTGCCCGGTTGAACTATGAAACAAATGCGTTTAGTTCGTTGCGTTATGTGGGAATCCAGACGGATGCTAAGAAGGCGACGAATTTTCAAAAGATCAGCGATGCACTGCGTCTGGAGATTGAGAATACGGCTGTGAGATCGCCACGTCAACCGGCTGTTGTATTTAAGGCAATGAAATTGTTAAATCAAAAATTTGCGGGCGAGATCATTGAGAAGGCAATCAATCCATTTCCCGAGCAGTATTTCACCTGCAGTGCCCACTGTGAGTCATGCAGTCGTCGCTGTCAACGCTCCATGGGCCACGTCAGCGATGGTGAACCGCATTTCAATACCCAACCCTGCAACTATCAGCATCAGTACGAGAATAAATTGTATCTATGCAAATCGTGTTACAACAATGGCAAAGAGATTGTCGTCAGCATTCGGGCGCAATCGCAAACGGATACGGCCTGGTCCGGATTGGCCAAATACGTGTGGAAGGGCGATGTCATCGAGTGTCCCTATTGTGGCGAAATCTATCGGGCCCGTCAATATTGGTATGGCAACAAATCACCCGAGTCATCTGTTGTCCAGTAAGTTATCCAGTTTTCTTTCCCTTCTTTAAAATTCAGCCATAAGTTCAATTTACTCACTAAAATTGGCGTCACAATGTCGCCTTTCTCTTCGTCGAAGAGAAAACATACGACAAATAACAACAGCCAATAATTAGTTTTGAGTAATTTAATAAAAATTATGACCAGGGACTAAAACCGAATCGAATATCGGTTTCAGTTACGGTTTCGGTTATGCTCGAATTAAGGTTTTCGGTTATCGGTTATGCAAAATCGAGGAGAATCGTAACGGTTATCGGTTTTTTTGTAAGTTTCGGTTTTGTATGGTTTCGATTCACAAAAAAATAAAAATTAAGGTTTTCGGTTGACCAAAATAAGAAGCGTTATTTATTGTTTTACATGGGAAAAGACTTAATACTTTTATTAGCCTGGAAAATAATGTTATCTGGTTACTGGAATGGTCTTGTGGAAGGTCGATCTTATCATAATTTAACCTCATATAAATTTGGTTCATTTGGTTAGAAAATTTCGATTATTTTGATTTTACTGATTTTTAATAACTTAATTTTTCTAAAATTTTTGAATTTTACATACTTACCCGTTTGTATTTTTCGAAAAATTCGAATTTTAAAAAATTTTCAAAATCAAAATTTAAATGCAGATCGAATTTAGAGGTAAAATCATGCTCAAATTGAAAATTGATTGACTTTTGACAAAGTTATGGCAGCTCAAAGTTATCAAAGTTGCTGCGACGACCAAAACCGGAATTAACCCTTATAAATGAATCGGTTACTAAACGGTTATTTCGGTTTAAAGAGTTTCGGTTTATGGGTTTCGGTACAAGTCAAAAATTTTTTTCGGGTAACGGTTTCCGTTTCCGTTACGGTTACAAATTTCAATCGGTTTTCATTGGATAAAAGTTTCGGTTGCGGTTAAGGTTTTAATCCCTGATGATTATTATAATTTATAATGATTTAATCTATTGATTTGTCTTATTAATTAAAATTGGTTCTTTTCTTTTATTTGTGCAGCGTGCAAGTTGTGCATGTTTGGAAGGGTGGCAACTCTGGTCTACGTGGCAATGCGCACTCGGCCCAAATGGTTTTGGACAGCGTCAACAGTCTGAGCGAGGCTTTTACCAACATCTCAGGGCCCTGGGCCAAGGCCATTAGCGACTTATTGGCCGACAAAGTGGCGCCCAGCTATTGGCGTCCCAATCAGGAAATAATTGTGCGTACATCCAAATTTTTAACATTTTTATCAATTATATTGAAATTAGTATGCAAATTCATACTTTTTACTTATATCTACATCTTTATTTATATTAAGCTTGATACCCATTGGATTTATATTTATTAATCATGCTCTGATTTAAAATCCGATTTGCAAATTGATTAGAAAATTTCCTTTTGTTTTACTTTTAAGTCTCAATTGCAAAAAAAACGAAAATAAAACAATTTAGGCTCGCTTTTTTATAGCTCAATTAAATTTAAACATATTACACTTATACTCAAACTTATATTTATACTTATGCTCTTATACTCACACTTATACGTCTACTAATATTTACGCTTATACTCTTTCTTATACTCATACCTATGCTGACACTTATACTTATAATCATATTCATTTTATACTCATACTTATACTCACACTTATACTTATGTTTATACTTATTCTCTCTTTTATGCTCATACTCATACTTACATATATCCCTACCCATTCTTATACTCACACTTAGTACTTGTACTTATACTCACACTTATACCCACACTTATACCCACACTTATACTCACACTTATACTCACACTTATACTTATACTCACACTTATACTTATACTCACACTTATACTCACATTTTTAATCACACTTATACTCATACTTATACTCATACTTATACTCATACTTATACTCACACTTTTAATCACACTTATACTCATACTTATAATTATACTTATGTTCATATGTACTTATGCTTATATCTCTTCCCATTCTTATACTCAAACTTATACTCATACCATCTCTTTGTCGTTTATTTTGTAGCTGTGCCACGCCTGTAAGCGCAACTTTGAGAAGACTGGGATGCCGAAGCATCATTGTCGTGGTTGTGGCGAGGGATTCTGTCACACTTGCAGTCAGCACAAGTTGCCGGTTCCGGCACGTGGTTGGCTTCAACCGGTTCGTGTCTGCAACGATTGCCATCAGCAGTTGCAACGCAAATCGGACGCAACGCCGGGTAAGAGAAAAAAGAACGTAATTTGAATCCATTTTCCTTCTCCTTCCCGTCTTTCCTCTCTCTCTCTCTTACTCCTCTGCCTCTCACACTTTATCAGCAGAAACTTATTCAACATAACATAGAAGTGTTAATGACCTCACAACATTGAAATGTTATTAACAGCGCCGTCTAACATTTACTATACTGTTATTAACAGCGCTGTCTAACATTTACTATGTTTCTAGTTAGGCCCTAGATCTCGAAAGAGAGGGAGAGAAAAGTGCATATCTCTTATCCTTTTTTATCTCGTTTCTCTCTTTCTAATTTTTTTCTAAGCAACACCTTTTTTTCTCTCAAACTGAGTTTGAAATGGTTTATTTAACAGTCGAATTTAAATTTAACATAGAATTATCTTATCAACAGTGCTTCATGCAGCTTTCTCTCTGCCTTTAATTCTTTAATTTTAATTCAATTTTAAACATAACATAAAAATGTTAATAACAGCACTCCACAGTAATGTTATTAACAGCACAGTCTCTCGCTCTCTCCATTTAAACTCTCTTTCTGTATGAGCTGTAAAAAATTGTATTTATGTAATATTGACAAGAAAATGTTGTTAAGAGCACTGTATAACATTTAAATTGTTTTATTCTTCATGACATTTTTCCCTCTGCTTTCCATTCCTATTCTGTTATATAGCTCCGTCTCGCTCTCAATCTTACTCTCTCAACGTCAAGCTTAACATGTAAATGTTAGAAATGTTATTAACATAACTGTTGGCGCTTTTGAAAATGTTATTTAGTAAACTGTTATCTAACATTTGTGCTTGCATTTGGTATTAGTTTAGCTCACTTTGCCTCTCTCTCTCTTAACATGTAAATGTTAGTAACAGCGCATGAGAAATGTTATTAACAGCGCGCATTACAAATGTTAATTATCAAACTGTTATCTAACATTTGTGCTTGCACTTGCAATTAGTTGAACTTACTTTTCCTCTATCTTTTAACATGTCAATGTTAATAACAGCGCATGAGAACTGTTATTAACAGCGCGCTTTCAAATGTTATTGAGCAAACTGTTATCTGTTAGCTTAGCTTACTATTCCTCTCCCTCTCTCTCTCTCTCTTTCTGTTTATCCTTTCTCCTTTATCCCATTTATTCCCTCCTCTCTCTCTCTCTCTCTCGTTTCCCTGTCGCCTTTGTCGATGTGTTTATCACAGTTTCTTGTTTGTCACACAGCCCAAGAACAAGCTGACTTAACTTATTGCAATTCAAATCTGACTATCGCATGCACAGGATCAAAGCCAACTAACGATGAGGGCGACATTCTGGTACGAAAATACGGGGAGACGATCTACAACACGATCAGCAGCGTTGCCGCCGTCGCCATTGATTATCCGAAAGGTAAGAGGGAAATTCTCTCTTAATCTATATCTAAAATTAACATTTCAAGAGAGTATGTTACATATTTTAATTTGTGTTATTTGTCATGTGTTTTGTGTTGAGCAAAAACACAAAAGTGTCTGAGCAATAACAACATAGAATAACACTTTTGTACTATCTCACAAATAAAAGTATTTTTTTTTTGTTTCTCATTTAATATTTAAACAGGGATTAAAACCGAAACGAATATCGGTTTCAGTTACGGTTTCGGTTATGCTTGAATTAAGGTTTTCGGTTATCGGTTATGCAAAATCGAGGAGTATCGGTTTCGTAACGGTTATCGGTTTTTTATAAGTTTCGGTTTAAAAATACCGGTTTGGTTTCGGTTCACAAAAAACAGAAAAACTTGGTTTTCGGTTGACCAAAATAAGAAGCCTTATTGTTTAACATGAAAAAAGACTTAATGCTCTAATTAGCCTGGAAAATAATGTTATCTGGTTACTGGAATGGAATGAACATTTCGATTATTTTGATTTTACTGATTTTTTATAACTTAATTTTTTGTATTTTTCGAAAAAATTTGAATTTTAAAAAATTTTATAAATCAAAATTTAAATGCAGATCGAATTTAGAGGTAAAATCATGCTCAAATTGAAAACTGATTGAGTTTTGACAAAGTTATTGCAGTTCAAAGTTATCAAAGTTGCTCAGTAGCTGCGACGGCCACAACCGAAATTAACCCTTATAAATGAATCGGTTACTAAACGGTTATTGCGGTTTATGGGCTTCGGTACAGTGGGAAAAATTGTATTCGGTTACGGTTTCAGTTACGGTTACAAATTGCAATCGGTTTTCATCGGTTAAAGGTTACGGTTAAGGTTTTAATCCCTGGATTTAATTATTATATTGCATTATTTAAGTAAATATTAAAAATAAGTTTTATATCGTAACTTTTGAATAAAAATTGAGAAATAATTCTTAGATTGCAATTTTTATTTAAAAAAAAGAATTTTAAAATTGATCGTTGTGTATAATTTAGCTAACTAGTTTTTTGCCCTCAACTGTTTTGCAGAAATGTATTTTAAAAGTTACAAAGAAAATAAACAAAAAAATATAGTAAATATTATATTTATATTATATTAAAATAAACAAAAAAATATAGTAAATATTATATTTTTTTGTTTATTTTCTTTGTAACTTTTAAAATACAAATGAGAGATACGCTTTTTTTATTTCGTTACTTATAAATAAAAAACAAAATATGATATATATAAAAAAAATAATATTTTATTTGGAATTTTTCAAAAAATACTGAAAATAAGTTGATTTATCCTTTGTTTTGATTTGTAACTTTTAAAATAAAAATCAGAAATAACTCTTATATTTTATTTCTATTGAAAAAAATCAAAAATTAATTATTTTGCAACTTATATTATTTTATTATTATATATTATATTATTTAAGTAAATATTAAAAATAAGTTTTATATCGTAACTTTAGAATTAAAATTGAGAAATAATTCTTAGATTGAAATATTTGTTTAAAAAAAAAGATGAATTTTAAAATTGATTGTTGTATATAATTTAGCTAACTGGTTTATTATTCCAACTGTTTTGTAGAGATGATCAAGGACAGCGCCAGACCGTCGTATTGGGTGCCGGATGCGGAGTCTCCCAGTTGTTTCATTTGCAAATCCGTGTTTGGCAGTGCCGAGGAGTTGGAACTGGGACAACATGCGAGCAAGCAAAGCGGAGGGAAGCTGAATAGAAGGGAAAGTCGGAGTGGAGGAGGAGGAGGCGGAGGAGGCGGAGGAGGAAGTGGAGGAGCAAGTGGAACTGGAAGTGGAGGAGGCACTACAGGTAGCCTGACAGCTGGCGATTGTCGGCGTCATCATTGCCGGCGTTGTGGTCAAGCGGTGTGCAGTGATTGCTCCAAGCGACGGATGCCAGTTCCCGAACGTGGCTGGCAAACGGATGTCCGTGTCTGTGACTCCTGTGCCTGTGTGCCACATGCGTCGAGCAACTGCAGTCGCAGCATTTCCAGTGCCATCTCGGATGCCATCAATGGGGATAATGATGATGATGATGATGATACCACAACGGATGCCCAAAATGCCACAATTGAGCGAAGAAGAAGCAGCTGCGATTATCGTAATGGCAATTGTAATGCCAGCGATGATGCCAAGGCCAAAACCGAATGAAACGCGGCTCAAATGGGCAGCCACAACAACAACAACGAAATTAAAACAGTCACAATCTGGTCCAAATGCCCAGGCAGACATTAGATAACCAGAGAAAGAAACTGAACATGACATCCCTTAAATATACATTTATCCTGGCTGCCCAAACAGAATCCCACAATGTGATAATTTAACGCACATTTACTTTAAAGACTTTCGAAACTAAGTATAAAAAACAAATGCAGAAATATTTGTTATATACTGTTTTATATTGTGTAAACATTTCATACTCATAATCAAAAGATTTCTGTATTTTTTGTATTTATTTAAGACAGTCTTGAAGTAAATATGCGACTTATTCTGATAAATCATGTACACACATCTATCTGTGTGTGTGTGTGCATATATACAGTCAGTGCAACATTTATGCGTACACTCAGTTTTTATACCTTAAAGTTTCAGCTTGTTAAAGTAAAGTTACATTTATTTCTTATATATCAAGATCAGTTAAATTGGAATTTTAAAAATACGACTTATTTTCAAAAACACCGCACAATTTCAAGCATTATTAATTTAAAATATGTATTTAAAATATAATACCTTAATCATGTTGAAAAGAATGAATTTCTTCTAAAATAATTTTTATAATATACTCGTATAAATCAACAATATTTCAAATATCGTGTGCACATATAATTGTTGTGCTGAGTGTAGATTTATATATTATATTATACTGTTTATCGACTTTGCCTGTACATACATATATTATATTATATAGTTATATATTCAACTGTATTTTTCAAATCTTACCTGCATCTCTTTATAAACAATCTGGACTTATTTCTTTAATCTTTTCTGCGTCGCGCTTTTCTACTTTTTTTTTTTTTTGTTTATCTTTATAAAAATCCCATTAGTGTAAATGTTTAACTGAACAAATTAAATAAAATGAAACCAAAAAACTTAAAAAACAAATGGAAATATTTTTGGTATTATTATGGTATTATATTCTGGGAAATTTTCAATTTTAGGCGAATTTATTTGGAAACAAAATAAACTACGATTTCAGATTATGATATACTTAGAAACTTCCTCCGTTAAAAATCCCTCAACAATCAATTCGGAAACCTCTAAAATCCTACCAAAAACTGGCCGAAAATCACAAAGTCCATCATAACTCGGCCATTTTCGGGGCAATCCGAATGTCCTTTGGTACATAGCTAGTCTTTATATTGACAAATTTAAATATACACTTTAAAGGACGAAAATCCTTGTAGAAGCTGAAATAAAAGAACTTTTTTCTGTGGAGAAAAACTTTCATAACTCGCTTGTATCCTTAAGTATACCGACGAGTCCTTTGCCAAATAAAGCATCTCCATAAGGACTAACAAATATCCAAAGGACACGCAAATCGTCCTGATGGTTCCTGAGATATCCTGGATTTTGGTGTTTTGGGCGGATTTTAAGCCCATTCACTGCAAATTTTTCGCTGTCAATTTATATCATGTATATATCCTTGTAAGTCTGCAAGGACACAGCGTAGTCAAACCCATCAAAGGAACTGAAAATCCTGTATAGAATAAAAAAAAATCAATAAATAATTGCCACCATTTTTTGTTGTTGTTGTTTATTTAATTATAATATAGCATTGTTTTGTTTTTGTATTATTTTAAAATAATTATAGTTTATACCCATATATATATATATATAGATTTGTGTATATATATATATGTATATCTATATATATATATAGATTTCTGTTCAGATCTGTCGCTTAACAGTTGGCTGACAATTTTTGCATTATTACAATACTTTTTCCATCGAATACTAAGAGGAAGGAAGTAAATTACTTTTTTAATTATTTCTTGCAATTCTAATTACTTTAACTGTATTTATTTTAAAAATTATATTATAAAACTCTTGGGGGGTTGTTTTTTTTATGTTTAGTTCTTTTCCGGTTAGAAAATGCAACAAAAACAAAACAAAGTGAACAAATGGAAAAGACAAACAAACAATTGTTTTAAATTTGATTTACATCGTATACATGCTTTTTTTTTATAAAGTTGTTTGTATTTTTGCTTTGTTTTAAGTTTAATTTGCCATAAATATTTAATAAAAAGTTTTTACTTTTTTGTTTTTTTTTGTTATTCGTAATACTTGTTGACAATTTTGTGTTTTTTGTTATATTTTTATTTTTATAGTTGCGCATCGACTGTTATATGTTGTATAACAGTTTATGAACGCTGCTGCTGCGCATTCTGGTATACAATTTGCATGGTATTTTTGTTTCGTTATTTGTATATATCGTATTGTATATATATTATATGATAAATGGGAGTTTCGTTCTAGTATACATTTGTTCTTGTTCTTCTTCGGCGAAGGTATACAAATTTTGAGTTTTATAGATGTTTTTTTCTTTACGTATACATATTTATATATATATATATTTCATGATTTTAGTATACATTGTTTTTTCATGTTGTTGTAAATTTAATTTTAGTATACAATTGTTTACGTTCTTCTCTTCATTAACGTCAGTTAGTTAGCGGCTTAGAAACTACGAAAAAAATATATAAACTATTTAAACTAATGCCTAGTTGAAAGTTTTCATCATTTTCAAAAGTTCTTAAATTTTGTTTTCTTTAATTATAGTAATAGTTTTTTGTGATTTTTTACGTATTTGAGGTTCACAATTAACGTTAGAGCGCAAAAAGCTAAAAAAAAATTATTCGTTTTTTTTTTTTTTAAATTTCATGTTTTTTTTGTGGGCGTGGTGGAGGCGGAACTGCGGGGTTAGTAAAAAGGCTTAGAAATAATACAAAACTCTTTACTTAAGCTAAGCACACAAAAAGCCAACTGAATAAGAATTATTTAATAAAGAAAAAAATATTATAAAAAAAAAAATAATAAACACGCAAATTACACAATTTATTTCGAAAAAAAATTATATAAATTTGTTTATTCTTATTATTTATGAATTAATTGATATTGCAACGCAAAGTGGTTTCATTAAGTGGTATGTATGTATGTATATTATGTATGTATATATATGTATATAAATATATATATATATATATATATCTTTGCTACTAGTGCGTGCGTGTGTGTGTGTGTGTGTGTGAACTGTTGTTGTTCTTGTTTGCTAAACGAATATACAAAAGCTGGCACTGTATGTGTGTGTTTCGTTGTTGTTGCTTGTTCTTGTGTTTCTTTTTTTTATTGTTTCGTTAAGTTTTTATTTTGTTTTCAGTACATAATATTAATTAAGACATAATCGTATACATAATTGATTGCATGTTACATACATACACACACACACGCACGCACACAATACAAAGTCACACTCTCTACACACACACACATGCTGCGCAGTATTCAACTGTTATACACAACTGTTATACATAACTGTTATGCATAACCGTTATACACAACTGTTATACATAACTGTTATACACAACTGTTATACACAACTGTTATACACAACTGTTATGCATAACCGTTATACATAACTGTTATACATAACTGTTATACACAACTGTTATACACAACTGTTATACATATAAATATTTTTGTGGCATATCCAATATATATTTATATATATATATATATATATATTTATATAAAAAAAGATTTCTATTAATTATTAAAAATTATGCGATTTTGTTTTTAGCTTTGGCAAGCCTATCCTCAAGGGCTAAGATCCTGATGCAAATTGGGATCATAGCCGCCCATGCTATTATCATACGGCTGCTGTTGATCATAACCCCCAGATCCCATGGGATAACCCATTGAGTCCTGTGGCGGTGCGGGCGACATCATTGGCGTTGTGGTGCCACTTGGCGGTCCGGCCATTGAATACGGCGATGCTCCGGCCGCCTTTTTGGCCGCATACAAATTGGCCTCCTCCTGTGCCTTGCCAATGTTCTTCTTATAGCGAATGCGTTTGTTGCCAAACCAATTCGAAACTTGCGACACCTGCAACAATTACAAAACACATACAATTAATATACATAATTAATTTAATTAAATGTACATTTAATTTTTATTTTCTATTTATTCAAAAATCAAACGACAAGAAATAAACATACATTAAATCCTCTATTTTCCTATACCTTTTAAGAAATCCCCAAATTATAAATTAAACTTCGTTTGATTTTCTGTTCTAATAATAATGAGATTTAGATAATGCTATTTAGAATTATATTTTAATTAGAATTATATTTATTGAGAAATATAATACTTTCTACCAATACTAATGAAATACTTAATAGTTATTGATCTGATTGGGGTTTTCTGAGTTTTTTCCCAATTCTAGCAACAAATTTTGTATAATTTAAATTAAAATATTTGGAATACCCCCAGACTATATAATTTTATAATGTTTTGCTTGTTTTCTTTCAGTTTTAAATATTTAATTTGACTGTTTTGTTTAAAATTGTCACTTGTAACATTATTTTAATTTTTGATACATTTTTGTAAACTGCTTTTAGTTGACGTTAAATAAAACAACATAAAAATTATCCTTTCAAAGAAATCGTTGCATTTTCGCTATAATTTTAAAATATGTATTTGATTTTTGTCGATTTTCATCAATGATAATTATTAATTTTGAGCAATTTTATAAAAATGTGACTAAGAATCACATGTAATCATTATTTATGATTTTTAATTTTTCTTATTCAAAATAAAAAGAATTTTAATTAATTTTCCAGTATTGGATTTTAATCGATTTTCTTAAATTACAGTGATTAATTTTGGGTAATTTAATAATAATTTGATTTTCATCATAATGAGTGAAAAAAATTTAAGTTAGATTTTAAATAAACTACTCAAAATTAATTATTTATCAATGATTGATGAAAATTAAATAAAAATCATCAGATAAGTCTGATTTTTAATAAATTACCCAAAATCAATCATTAAAATTGATGAAAATTTCTTAAAAATCACTATATAATCAAAAATATATAAAATAATATAGTATAGTCCGATTTTTATTAAATTACTCAATATTTATCATCATTGATGAACATTTTAAGAAAATCAAATATAACGATTATAGTCCGATTTTTAATATGCTACTCAAAATCAATTATCATTGATAAAAATTTTCAAAAATCATTATATAATCAAATATAATGATTATTGTCTGATTTTTAACAAATTACCCAAAATGAATCATTAATATTGATGAAAATTTCTTAAAAACCATCAAATAATCAAAAATATATAAAATAATATAGTATAGTCCGATTTTTAATAAATTACTCAATATTTATCATCATTGATGAACATTTTTAGAAAATCAAATGTAACGATTATAGTCCGATTTTTAATATGCTACTCAAAATCAATTATCATTGATAAAAATTTTTCAAAAATCATCATATAATCAAATATAATGATTATTGTCTGATTTTTAATAAATTATCCAAAATCAATCATTAATATTGATGAACATCCATACAAAAATCATCATATAATAATTATGTATGTAGTTATTTATAATATAGCTTATAATGATTATGTTGCCAGCACTTTTGGTACTCACTGTTATGCCACATTTGCGCGCCAACTCCTCCTTGGCCTCTTCGGATGGATACGGATTGCTCAGATGACTATAGAAATATTCGTTAAGTATTTCGGATGCCTGCTTGCTAAAATTGCGACGCTTGCGACGGGCGTCGAGGAAACGGGATCGAAGTATCATCACCGCCTCGCAGGTCGATTGCTTCAGTTGCATTTGAATCGAGCTGAATTTCTTGTGTATGATCTGCACCATGCGCTCAATTTCTTTGGGTGTAATGGGTCTGCAAAAAATATAAACAATATATCAATCAAGTTTAATTCCAATTCCAATTCTTTATCGCAGTAATTTAACGAAAGTCTGCGGCAATTTAACGAATTAAATATCGATAGCTGATGTCAGTTCCAGGACTTTTATCGATAACTTTCATGCAATCACTTTTCCCTCTCACTTAGAACTGGGAATGTTCGATTATTTTGCGCATCGATTCGATTTTAAATCCATTTAAATCGATTTTACATTGAAAAAAAAATCATATTTGAAAGAATAAAGACACAATTCAAAACAAAAAAAGTTAACAAATAAATAAAAAAAAGTAATGAGATCTACCTGAGAGTTGGGTTCAAAATTAAAAACACTTTATACTTGATATATAGACCGTAAATAATGATTATTTTTTCTTATTTTAATAACAAAAATACCAACTTGTAATGAGCATAGAAAAAAAATGATTCACTCTTAAATCTTTATTATATTACAATCCCTGCATTTCCTCGATTACTTTTAAATTTCGGATTCTTTACGTTTTCCTTTAATGATAATCATTAGTTTTAAGCAGAGCTTGCAAATAACAGTCGACCGTTTTTTGTTGTCCGAATATAACTCTTATTTACGAACTCTTTGAGCAAAGCATCCGAGATAAACCGTTTTCATCGTCTCCTTAAGTAAATCGGTCTTCTCACAACAAACAACAGTTTTTATTTTTTATTGTTGCTCTGGTTATTCCCCGATTTTTTGGTCGTGGTCGAAGAAAATAAAACTCTTTTGTTTATTATGCGTGTTTCAGAGATCTGCACCGTTGGTTGTTCCGACACGAGTTAACACTACAAATTATAATGGGTAAAGACCGTTTGCACTGAGCATTTCATGTTTTTTCTCATCTACTGAGTCACAAAGCCAATCGGTTGCTAAAAGTGGTTGTTGAAAGAGCGTAACCCGAATGACTCAGCTGATAACACTCAACCGAAAACCAAAACGAAGAGACACGAAGTGTTCTGCTCAGAGAGAGAGAGAGCGACCGTGCACGTTTTTTTCGGTTATAATCGCAACCCAACCGAAGGGGAAAACGGTCGACTGTTATTTGCAAGCTCTGGTTTTAAGTAATTTAATAAAACTTAGACCATAATCATTATTTCTGATTAAAAATAAAACTACACAGAAATGTACGGGATCTATGTTAAACTTTTCAGTAATATTATTGGGGAATATGCAATAATATTGGTGATAAAATCTAAAAGACTGATGAGACTTAAACCAAATCGATTTACTAAAAAAAAAAAAAATTTAAATAGATTAAATCAATTAAAAATTGAATTGAGTCTCAGCAATATTCTCGAGAGTTGTTCATCGTAGTTCAATTGAAGAATTTAGTTCAGTAGTTCAATTTTTGATGAATGAATGAATTATCATATGAAGAAGAAGAGGTTTGAAATTTGTATTTTTGTTATCAGTAATTAATTAATTATTGTAATATATTAAATTATGTATTCCATACACATATATTTCAATTTAATCATCAATTGAGTCGTATTTAATGCTATTTTTCAATAGATTCTTCGACGAAATAAATGAGGATCGAATCACTGAACGAACTATATTGAGATTTAAATGCACTAAGTGACCTACAAGCAGGGATTTAGTTCGTTCGTTCACTTTAGGGACTAGTTCAATTGATCAACTCCGAACGATTAAATACAACTCAACTACTCTCAGTCTGTCTCTGTCTCTTACCTGGTGCGACTTTGTTCGCGCAGCAAATTCATGACGTGTGTGGTGAATTCATTGCAGGCCTGCTCGTATTTCTCCAGCTCCTGATGATAGATCTGACGAATCTGCGCCAATTTGGCACGATAATCCGAGTGCTCAATGGCATTGTCGGCACCATCGATGGACAGGGAGCCGCCTTGACTGGCCGCTGCTGCTGATGCGGCTGCAGCGCCACCGCCGCCCTTTTCGGGACCGGCGACGCCCTCGGCAATCAGCATGTTATCCAGTCGCATCAATTGTGGATCTGGTGGCCCCTCCTCTTGCGTGTTGCGAATTGAAAGCACTGCAAGATAAAAGCAACAAAAGGAAACGCAATCAGTAAAAAACAAAAATAGCAGAAACAACATTTTAAAGTTTTACAAAAGACATTGACAAAATGGCAGCCAAGGAGGCGCACACGCAAAAATGAAAAGGAAGAAAACTACTTGCACGTAGCACACGACGCTGTTGTTGCCCCATCTTCTTATTGCATTGTCTCTATGTGTGTGGGTGTCTGTTAGGACACGCATATTAAGAGAGGAGAGAGAGAGAGAGGGGAGAGAGAGGAGAAAGCGAAGAGGGAAAACGCATAAAATTTTATTATGCGCCACTGTCGACAACAACAACAAGTATTGTTTTGCTGCTAAGTTTATACATAGATAGATAGCTACAGTGTTGCCAACTTAGCTATTTTATAGCTAGTTCTGGCTACTTTCAAACTTTGATTGCTAGAAATTCTTAAAAATTGCTATTAGCCGAAAATTTTGCTATTTTAAATATTTTTTGATACATTATTTATTATTACATAAAGCATTTTCTGTGTCATTGAGGATATTATTTCTATTCTCCGTGTTTTGGATGCTTAGCTTTTTTTTAAAGAATATTTTATTTTGTTTTTTACAATTTTCTTAAAGTAATTTTTCAAATCTAGCTATTTTTAACGGTTAAAAATGGACGTCAGAGATACTAAGCTATGCAACTATGATGTGTATTTGGTGCTCTATTAATTTACCAACCACTGTTTCTAGAATTTGAACGTTAAAAAAAGCTAGATTTTTAAAATCTTATATAAAAAAAATATGTAAGAACAAAATACAAAATGCTGAAAAAATTAAGGAAAAATTAATATAATAAAAATATTTGTATCAATTAAGTTTGTTTAAAAAATGAAGTCAAAATTAATACAATAAAAATATTTTTATGAATTAAGTTTGTTTAAAAAATGAAGTCAAAATTAATACATATACTAAAAATATTTGTTTGAGAAATCAAGATAAAATTAATGCAATACAAATATTTGTAAGAATTAAGTTTGCTTAAAAAATGAAGGCAAAAGTATTGCAATAGAAATATTTTTATGAATTCAGTTTGTTTAAAAATGTAAGGCTAAATTAATATAATATAAATATTTGTACGGATTAAGTTTTTTTAAAAAATGAAGGCTAAATTAATGCAGTAGAAATATTTCTATAAATTAAAATCAACCAAGATTCAATCTTGTGTTCAGAGAGTATATAAACCGAACCTTAATCTATGGTTCGAAACACCAAAGCGAACCTTCACCAAAATTGAGTGGTAAAAACGGATGTTAAAAACGTAGGCTATTTTTAAGCTATTTTTCCCACCAGAAGAAGCAGCTATTATTTCCGTCAAAAGGTTGGCAACACTGGATAGCTGCATGTGTTTGCTACGTTGCCATATTGTCTGGGGAAATGCGTGTTGTTGTTGTTCTTTCCACGCTGTTTGTATTGTCTTTTCTTGTCTTGTATTATTCGCAAGTCATGGCTATGCATGAATTAGATTTTGCGCCAGTTGCCACAGTTGCTACAGTTGCTGCTGCTGCTGCTCTTCCTGAATCTTAATCACGTTTGCTGCCAAGGAGTTAGTCTAAAGCTAAGAACATTACGCGACTACCCTTCATTCCCCCCATTCACTACGCATGCGAAAGCTCATCAGCATTCCACAAACAAGGGACTGAGCGGGTGAGAGAGAGAGAGAGGGGAATATTGTTGTGCTATCTTCTATGTATTATAAATGCAGCAAAAAATACCAAAGAACAAGTCAAGTAATGAAATCTATACTTCCCCCTTCAGCACTAAACTCAACTGCAAGCTGTTCCCTTTCCCTTTCCCGGCTTCCGTTATGTTCTCGCTTCTGAATAAAACATGTCCAACTCTCTCCATGGGAGCGCACTCGAATCTCTTTCTCTCTCTTGACTGGAGAAACTGATAACAAGTTAGAGCCAAAGTTCCAAATGACAGTTAACTACTGAAAGCGTCTATGGAATATTAGATTAGTCGAGCTTTTCCCTTTAATGTGCTTTTAAAGCTGTTAACAACCAATTTGAAAGGAATATACATATAAATCTAACGGACTTTTCAAGTGGATTTACTTTAAATTTACCAAGGATTTCAAGTGGATTTACTTTAAATTTAACAAGGACCGCAAATAAGTGACTTATGAATGCAAATTTTAGCTAAATAAAATAAATCAATGTGAAGGAAATATATTGAAAACACAAATATTCCTATTATAGTCCTAATTAGCGATATCAACCAAAAAACTTCTATTTACAATTTATATAATAAAAATCATTTTTAATTCCTATTTTTAATTTTCGTTTTCAAAAATTCAAAATAATTATTAAAGATCAACTTTTATTTAAAAGCTACGAAATATTTTTAGTAAGAATTATTAATAAAAATTATTCCATAACTTATATTTTAAAAATCACAAATAAATATTCAAATATCTTTTGAGCCATGTGGTGTATTACCAAAATTTAAAAATATTCTCTATGATTCAATACATTTCAAATAATACATCACATGTCCTTTAAGGACGAATATAAAGGATCGAAAAAATACTTCAAATAATCAATTTAACTTTAATTTTTGTTTTTTAAAGAAAAATCAGAAATTTTGCGTTTAAATTTTAAAAATTTATCGAATTTTTTATATTTTGAATCATTTTTATATTTTAAAGAACAGGAACCACTAATAAAATGTCTAAATTTATCACAGTAAAATTATTATAGACAATATAAATTTCATTATTTTTCAGAATTTTAAGCTTATTCTGTCTGTTTTTTCTAGAACAAGTTTTATCGAAATAAACATTGTTTAATTTCCTATTCAAAACTTTTCTATCTACAGTTCTCAGTGAAGAAGAAATCAGTAGATTTTCCCAGCTAGTTTTTCTTTGCTCTCTTCATTTAATTCCAGTTTTCCTTGTCCCATATTAGTTACTTAATTCAACTTAATCTGAACTTATCTTTGATAATATTACGATTAATGCAATTAACAGCACATTTACAGTGTTATAAAGGTTTTGGGGCTTAAATTAACATTAACAGTGTCACATTAACATTGCCGCCTCATACAATTAAATTTCTGTATTCAACTTTGTTTCGTCTACAAATATTTCTCTATCTTCTCTCAAGGCTTAAATGGAACATATTGCGGAATGGCGACAGCTGCCCCAATATCCTAATGAAAGACAGCAATAGGTATGTTGCCAGGGGTTAGAGAGAGAGAGAGGGAATGCTGATGATGCTATAAGGAAAAACATAAGTTTGGTGGGGGGGAAAACTGTCGACTGCTGTGTGACATCGGTGGTTGCTTTATTTGGTTAAGGTTAGCCAGAATATTGCTAAAGTTTTGCAAGACATTTAAGGGGAGTGGGGAATACGATAACAGGGGATAGAACGAGCAGAAGAAGCAGTAGATGAAATAGGGCGTGAGACCAAGAAGTTATAACTCCTTGACTATCAGATGAGTTTTGTGTACAGAGTTTTCATGAAATAGTTTCTCAGTTTTGATAAATCAATCAATAAATAAACATTTTAAACCAATCTTAGCTTTATAGGAGCCAAGAATCGGTAGAATTGTAGGATAGACTATATTAAAAAAGTATTAAATACTCAAACTAATTGCGTAAGACCAAGAAATTATAACTCCTTGACTATCAGATGAGTTTTGTGTAAAGATTTTAAACCAATCTTAACTATATAGGAGCCAATAATCGGTAGAATAGTAGTAAAAAAGGTATTTTATATTCAAATTAATTGCCAATAGTGAGTTGGATCTGTTTTATTCATACATCTGTCTACCTGTCTCAGCGAACTCAGCTTCTGTCAGCCCTACAGTCAGTAAATTTGGTATGCAACTTCCTGTATACCCTATAAAACTGTAGTTTATTAAAAATGTTTAATAACTCTCGTAGTTCTCGCCGTAAATAGTTACAGAACCAAAATTTTGACTTTGATATATTTACTTAATTTGGTTTATAATGCGCTGTTAGTTAAACTATGATTTAAACAAATAGTAATGCCTGTTTTTATACCCTATAAAATTCTATTTTTTTTAATATATGTTTTAAAAACTCTCTCAGTTTTTTAGAAAAGTAATAGAACTTAAAAAAAGTTTTATTTTAGCTATAGGTCTATTTTGAATAAGGAAAAGATGATGTAGAAGTTACAGAGTATCAGCTAGTTGAGCAATGTGAATTACAAACTGTCTCAATTTACAGACAAGACACAAATTCCAAGTACAACCCTTTGTTTAAACTTTAAAGCAATGGAAGAGTTGTCTAGAGGGAAGAGGATGCTTTGTAGGGATGCAAAGAAACTAGGGATGCGAGGGATGGAGCATCATTTGCGTATCTAATGAAGCATTTAAAAGCAGCAGCAAAAGCAGCAACTGAAATGATAGTAGATACATAGGATAATACTTAGCCTCCTTTAGACTCTGGGCTTGGCTTAAATGGCATTTCCAGCTCGTAAATTTGAATGGGGCATACGGAAAATTGTGCAGCAAAAAGGAAAGGACAAGTGAAGGAACACGGAGGAATAAGGAGGTGCCTTCTTTTGTGTAATAAACATGTCGCGAACTGTTGCCGGTTTCTTGTATGCGTCACATACAATATACACAAATACAAATATATATATAGGTATATATAGATATGTACATATATACAACAATACTTGTGCGTGTGTTGTTTATTTGCATGCCTGTCGAACAGGTTTTCGCATTTCAGAAACTAATTTAAAGACATCTCAACACACACACACACACAATCGCTGATAAAATATGTTAAACACAATGCGAGAAACATAAAAAAAGAAATACCGAATCCAATTATGTTCGACACGTCGAAGATTTAATACCCTACAGATTTTTCAAACTATTCTAAATTCCAAGTTTAAAATTCTTGATTTTAGCAAGCTTTTTTAAGCATGTTTTTAGGATATTATTGTTAAATTAAGACAATATGGAAATAAAATGGCAACAATTCAATATTAAAAAGTCAAAGAAACCTAAAATATTTAATCTAACTAAGAAAAAAATGTACAGAGCACCGAAAAGAAAAATATTGCTGAGAAAAAACGAGATTGAATTATTTATTTTGTAATTGGTTTAAGAAACTTCGGGATTTCTGATATCGCATTGGATTGATTTTATTCCGGAATCCCGGTATTTTTTCTCTGTTTAACTATTTCCAAAAACTCAAACAGAAAAGTTTAAGTCAAGAGTGCTCGACTTCGAGATACCCTGTTTATGTTTCTTAGGAACCCTTAACCCTAAAAATCACATAAAAACGAATTTTTTTTTATAACTTCGGAATTTATTATCGATTGTAATGAAATTTTCTGATCACCACGATCCCAAGATATCTATAGTGTGTGCTAAATTTCCATTTTCCTAGCTTTTAATTTGCTCTTTTTATTTGATATTTGGGCAATGGGAAATGGCACCCAAAATTTAAAATAAATTTCAACTGCTTGAACATATAAGAGGTGTACATACCAAATTTTAGACTTCTAGCTCTTACCATCTCTGAGATTCTTTAGATCATACCAACATGGCTATATAGACTTTATGGGATTCGTCACGCCTCTTTCTGTATATATATTTTTGTACAAACTTAATATACTCACGACTAGAGCAAAACAAGGTTTTATTTAATTTGTAGTAGCCAAGACTTTTCAACATTTCAATCTATCTGATTATATAAATTATTAAAACCTTAATTTATATTTGTCAAATCTGCTTAAAATAATATTGAATGGAGAAAATTCAATTTCTAATCTGTGGCATTTTTTAAGAACGTACCAAAAAGTATACAAAATAAAATATCTGGAAAACGAAAACTTTTTCATATAAAAATTCTGTTTTTCAAGTGATATATTAATCCGATTTTAAGCAAATTTTATCAGTATTATTTTGTAAGATTGTACAGATAGATAGGTAATTTATAGGGTCTGTCACAAAATTATAATACCCTCTTGAAGGGTATAAAAAGAAGCAAACTGTAGAAAACAATTTCAGTTTCTTTTTCTTTTTTTACATGTTTGTTGTGTATTTTTAAAATACTCGTTTCGGTCATCAGCATTTCCCTGGCACTTCCCTGCCACTTCCCAACACCTAACTCCATTCCCATTCCCTTTCCCTTCCCCGGTTGTCTTTTGAAGCACTTTGGGACTTGGGTCAAGTGTTCTTCTCGACAAGTTTATTCTTGTTTACTTTGTCGGCGCCCTACCATCGATATCGTGGCCCAAAGTGTTATCGCTTTCTACACACACACTTACGCATAGATAAAAGCACACACATGTACATAAATATATGTATGTACATCATCATATTTTATACAGCAAATTATAACTGGGATCTAGGCCGGCATTACAGATAGTTGTAAGCTCTCCAACAAACACGTGGGTCACCTGATTGCAATGTGTCAGGACAGGGCTTATAAAAAAAGGGGAAGCTCTATCAATTCCCAAGTATTTATAACTTGTGAAACATATTTAATAATAACAGATATACAATATAAAAAGTTGTCCATCTATCATTTAAATTTCCCATCTCTAGTTCTATACATCTTTCAACTTTTTCAAGTCTTCATCAAATTATGAATCGCGATATTAATCGATAAATCGCAGTTCTGTAAAATCTACACCGATAATAGCCTAAAATAAAATATATATTTTATTTTGTTTTCTGAGATAAATTACGAATTTTAAATAACCTTAAATTTGATTTAAAGAATATCTCAAAGTGAGACAAGAATTTACTCATAATATAATTTTTAAGATGTATTTTTTGAATCTTAAACCATTTTTAACAGTTTGGAAATAATAATAATGTATCTATCTATAACTTTCATCTCTAGATAGGGAAAACTCTGTAAAAACTTGTCATCATAAACTATTTTGAAGGTTTTCAGCAAAAATTTGTCTTTGATCTGGTAAAATATTATCATAAATCCTAAAAAATTTTACCATCTCTAGATCTGCACAAATTCTGTAATAATGTTTTAATAAAAACCATAATTTTTATACGAATTTATCTCTGATATGTCAAAGTATTATACGTATTATCCAAAATTCTTTAATATTTCATTTCTCTATTTGCAATTTTATGTAAAAAATCTTTGTAAAAGATTTTAAGAATAATTTATCTCTGATTTCTGTTTAAATTCTTACATTCTAGTTATGAAAATCTTTGTTAAGTTGTTTTCAATGTAACATAATGAATATTCCATTCATAACTGACTATATATAACAAACATATAGATAAGTTTATAGTCTATCAACCCATTTATGCTGTTGCATCTTCATTTCAACACGTTCAGGACTCAAGACACCCCGCGAAATCCACAAAACCGGAAAAACCCCCAAGAAAACTGAAACCTAAAACTTGAAACTGAAATTGTAACCAAGATTACGAAAAATAAGGAAAATAAAAACAAGACCAAGACCAAGAAGCTGCCCCAAAGCAATTTCGCAACGGTGCGCATTGGGGGTATTCTTTAGGTGGGCAACGGGCATGAGTAGTAGGGTGGGAAAGTACGTACACTGAAAAAAATTACCAGCTTCTAAAATCAACAACTTACATCTTACATATTTTGTTATTAAAAATAAGACCATTTTAAGACCAAATTATTAATACTAAGAATATTAAACTAAAAAATTGCTGTTTTTAATATAGGAATAAAAATCTTTAGTTGTTAGGAAAATATGAATATGCTATATTTTTATATGTAACAAATTGTGGTCCCTTGGCGCTTTGGTCAGTTTGAAAACAAGCGTGGGTTTGAATCCCCAAAAGGAATATCATTTTAAAGTAATGTTTATAAAAATACCAAATCAAAAAGAAATATATATATTTTAAAATAAAACAATACAAATATTATAAATTTGAAATCTGCCTAATTTTCTTCTTTTTTTTCTTGAAATAAAAACTATTTGTATTATAAAAAGTACTTTTAACTCTTATTTTTCAATTTTTAAAATAAAAATCAAAAATAATAATTATATAATAATATAAATAAGAATATTTATTTATAAGAATATTACTTATTTAATAAGAATATGTATTCTTATACTTGCGATCTTGAATATATAAGAATTTCAGATCTTATTAATAAAAACTTGGACTTATTTGAAATGTATTTAAAATCAAGATGTGTTTTCTAACTTGAGGAATTTTATGTTCTCGACTCATTTTTCAATTTTCTTAGTGCTGATTCAAAAATCTGTATTTTAGAATCTCTTGTTTTTGATCAGTGTACGTTGATTCGCATTAAGGTATGGAGTAAGGAGTTTGGAGTAGGGGTTGTGGTAGGGGTAGAAGAGATTGTGTTGGTGTTGGGGTTGTTGTTGCTGTTGGTGTTGGCGCGTGTACTTTAGGGTTAGGGCCAATGCCATTGCCAATGGCAAATGGCAATAGCAAGAAGCGTTGGAGCCATTCAAAACATCTGGCCCACAATCAAAACGCGCTGTTATTGCCCATTTTGCGTCTCTGCGTGGTTGTAATATTAACGAAAGCAAAGGAAAAAATATAAGAACAACGAACGGGGCAAACAAAAAAAAAAATAAAATGAAAATATAATATAAAGGAAAATAAATGCAAAAGGCAAAACTCGATTTGAAATTCACTATAGAAATTGTATGTGTTTGTGAAATGAAAGGAATTCGTGCGGGGAAGACGAGTACGTAACCCTACAGTTCAGGTGCTCGACAGTCAGATGCCCAGTTTTCAATTCAATTTAAATATAATTAATTACCCCAAAAATATTGAAAGAAATAGTTAAAAATAAAAGGGACAACGCTTTTCTTTAGATTCCTGCCAAAATACATTTTTGATTCTAATTTGAGCATTTTGTATTTGTTTTTTTTTTTTCCAATCAAATTTTTGCAAAAATTGCATACAAATAAACATAAAAAATTTAAATTTTTTTAAGAGTAGTACAAATATTGAACAATAACCTATTTTTGAAATATTTATTCCCTGAACTGCACTGCGATTTAATATAAAAAAATAAAATGAAATGACCAAACTCGATGGTTTCCTTCTATTTCGGGTCATAGGACCCGAAATAAAATTGTTTTTTTACATAAAATTATTTTTTAAAGTTCTTGATCAAGTTTGAACCGTTTAAGGAAATATAAAATTTCAGTAAGGTATGTAACTTTAAAGATATGGTACTTTTTGGTAAACTTGCTTCAGCAAAGTTACTTGAAATTTTTCAAGCTATAAGTTTCATAAACAAACCCAGCCAACAAAATGGGATTTTGGGGATCTTTGAGGTCAACATATCGAAAAAATCTAGAGATTATGAGTTCCTTTTTTTAAATTTTTCTCTTATACGTATATTATACAGTAAACGAATTTTACTATCCGATACTTATACCAAAATGAAGATCGTTTAACCATAAAATAATTATTTTTTAAAACTATTAATAACGATATCTCGATTATCTTATTTGTTTATTAATCAAACGAGATGAAATTTTTATATAACTATTAATAACTATATCTCAATATGCTATGTTTATTAACAAAACGAGTTGCAATTTTTATAGAACTTTTAATAACGATATCTCAGTTATCTTCTTTGTTTAAGAACAAATCTAGATGAAGTTTTCAATATAATTTCACAAAATAGCACATATACCGTGTGTGAAATAGCAGAAATAGAAATAGACTATAGCTTAAAAATTGCCTATGATATTCGTTTTTATCTATTTGGGAGACCTGGAAAACTTCTAAAAGAAAAAACATAATATGCATGTAGATTATAGGAGTATTGTCACCAAATTTGTCTCTGAGATCTAGAGGCAGACAGACATTGTCATAAATTTATAAGCCTCTGTTAACTTTTGGGTACTGGGCTAAAAAGGGAGTGAGGTGGAGGGGTAACGATATGTACTCGATATGAAATGAAATGTTAAACAAGTTTGCATTTGGTATTTTGCATATAGTATTTTTGTTACTCACCGGTCTTCTCTTTAATCTCGCAGAGGACGGAGAACAACGCCGGCTTCATGCGATGACAGTTGAGTGTGTGCTTTCTGGCCTGTGCCTCGTCCAGCGATTGCTCCGAGATGCTCATGATTTGTTGCAAGATTTCGCCAATATCCTTTTGCTTGCGCACCTCATTCTCATTGCCAGCATTTTGGCCATCATCTTGGCCGGGCAGGCCATAACCCTGCGGTGCCATCATCCCACCAGTGTGGGCCATCATGCGATCCTCCATGATCCAAAAAGTCTATTTCACAGTGCCGGCAATTTCAACAACAACAACAATAATACACTGCAAAAAAGTACGCACACACCACAGGAAAAAAAAATTTAATTCAGTTTTAAAAACACGCTTTAACAATCAACAATAATTATAATAACAATAACGGCAGCAATTAATTAAATTATTTTAGTATTTTTCATCTATTGTTATTTGATGTGTGGTATGTTTTTTTTTTTGGTATTTAATACGCGCACTGAGTTCCGCACGCAACGGCAACGCGTTACCAACTGATTCAACGAACAATCGAACAGTCAAACAGTTGGACACTCGGGTTGTTGCCTCACTTCGTTCCTACTTCGTACTTCGACTTCGACTTCGTTTTCTGCTTTTGCTTTGTTTTCAATTGTTTTTTTTTCTACTTCTACTTCTGCTGCTGCTGTTTATCTCTCGACGCCGCTGCCAAAACGGACAAAAGATAATCCCCAACTGTGCACGTGTGTGTGTGTGTGTGTGTGTGTGACTTCTTCGTCTGCCTTCGTTGCACACACAATGCAAAGAGAATGCTGATAGTAGAAAGACGACCCGCTGAGTGAGAGGGCGGGAAGGGGAGGTGGGCTAAACAAACTGCGGTGTATTTGGTTATTTGCATGGGCGTCGACTGTCTGTTTGTATGGGCGTGGCCATAGTTAATTAAATTTGCCAAAGGATCATCACAACCGATTACTGATATTATTATCGATATCTTACATAAATTATAATTGTGCTATTTACATCGATATATAAAATAGTATTTAAATCAAATTCAAATTTATCGATCTTTAGGAGGCTTAAAAGTATTTTAAATTAAAGTAAAACACAAAAATCATAATTTTTTTTTTGTGTTTCGGGTGCATTGATGCTTAGACTTTATCTTTTATTTTTACCTCATTTCATTATATTACTTTTAATTTGATTTCTGACAACAGTGATTTAAATTAAGTGTGAAGATCAATCGACAAAGAATTATATAAATTTTATTCTATGGGAACAGCATCTATTTCCTTTTATTTATTAAACGTCGACCAAATATTATGTATAATTTTTAATAGAATTAAAAAATAAGATAAGTTTAAATTAAAAAATTGAAAGCATACGGCAGTATTGAAATTGTAGCGATGCAGAGAATGAATATGTATGTAAAAGAACCATAAACCATATTCTCTATTATTATAAATAAAAAAAATTGTCAACTGCTTTTAGTCGACGTTTAATAAATAAAATGAAAATAAACATTATTACCTCATCTTATAAATCTTAAATAATTTTTTATAATTATCGATGCACATCCAAAAGAGGAACTATATAATATATTCTTCGATATCTTATACGATTTATTTATTTTATAATCTTGATTTTAAGATCTTTGAATTTGCATTTATAATGATTCGTTAATGATATTGCAGATATTATAATGTCGAATTATTTTAACTACAACATTGATGTAAATCTTTTTCAGTTTTTACGCATTGGTTTCCTTTATTGAAAGTATACATTTGTTAGAATTTGCATTTGTTAGAAAATGAGCAAAATAATTTCCGAAAAGATGAAATTAATCGGTTATCTATTTCTGACATTATTAAGTAAAAATTATAAGGTACTTTCAGTGAAATGGATGGAAAAGTGTTAACTATAGATAAAAATAAACATTTCAAGATCCCTGAAAAGGTTGCCAATTTTTGACCGTTTAAAACAGCTATATTTAAAAGAAGTAATATAAAGAAAATGGGCAAAAATAAAAATGCTAAAATTGGATAAGCATAAATGCACCCAAAATGCAATAAAAAATAATGATTTTATTGTTTCTTCACTTTAAAAAAATAGCTAAATTGGCTGCACAACAAAATTAAGAACTATCGATATTTTTAATGCCTGAGCTGAGCTTTTCGATTAAAAGCTGAAATTGAAAGTATTATCACAGCGTAGACTAAAAAGAATGTATCGCTGCAGCCCTGGTCATTTTGAAAACTACAACGATGTGTTGTGCGTGCGTGCGCTTGTATGTGTGTGTTTGTGGGTGGTTCAAAAAGCGGGCAGCTGACACACGCCACAACTACAACTACAACTACAACACGCTCATTGAGTGCCTGACGCTTCCCGCTGACCAATATGTCTGTGCGTGTGTGTGTGTGTGTGTGTGTAGGTAAAGTGCATTCACATTTGTGCAAAATGAGAATGAAGAAAAAAAACCCAAATGTTAATGTTAATTACTTTTTCAAGTGGCCATAAAAAAAGAAAGAAAACCCTAATTATGTTTGCACAGCAGCCCAAAACAACTGGAGAAAGCATCGTTGACCTTCAGTGTGGCACACACACACACATACACAGCATGCATCGTTGTGCATGCGACACACACACACACACACACAAAGCGCATCAAAGGCTGCGCAAAAAGTAAAAACAGCAACAATGCACAAAATAAAAGCGAATGAAAACCTGTTTAATACTCTACTATATAAATATATGTACATATATACACATGCATATGTATTGTACACAACAGTTCTTGGAAATCACAGCCGCTTTTTTTTTATAATTCTTTGCTACAGTTTTTGTTGTGTAGCACAGCCGTATAACAGCGCAACATTTGTTATATAGTCTGCTACATATGTACTATCTATTTTTTTTTTGGTGTATTTTTCTGTGTTTTGACAATAAAGAATCCAAACTTACATGAATGTTCACGTCACGAACGTTTTTAAGATACTTTACAGGGATTTTGGTTATTTATTTTTGCCCAACTGCAATTAGAGTTAAACAAAACAAATATGCACTTGCTATAAATATGGGGAGTTTATGGAGCACGGAGTTTTCGTTTCTTGTAAATTTTTTCAATGCGCTGCTGCTGCCGCTTCTTCTTCTTCCTCTATACGCAGCACAACGTCGCCACTTTTTTCATGATACACAAATTTTCTATCAAGTCTAGTTAACTTGTTGCCTGGCGTATTTGTAAGTCACTTGATTTCATACTTGTATTACGTATATAGCTCGCAGTTACGTATACTAAGTTGTTGACATTAATATATGCACAATAAATCAACGAAAATTATTTACCACCAAAAAAATCTGCTGCTGACAAAAAATGTATCTTATATAGGGATGGACTTCGATATGGTGATGTCGATATTATATCGATATTGACTTACGATATGATATTCAGGGTTGCTATTAGTGCTGTGACCTAAGTTAAACGGTGTGGCAGCCTGGGTTCCCAGAAAACGTGTGGCAGCATTGGTTCCCTAGAAATGTTCCATACCCATATTGCGCTCAAATGGCAAAATGGATGCGTTTTGGAATTTCCATAAATGTGAAGAATTTTGAAAGTTTTTGCAGAATATTTGTTGTAATTATACGTTCCCTCGAGGCACGCCGAACTCCCAACACTCTTAACTAGATCACCTTTATTTTATTTAATTTCAAATTAAACAATTTTATTAAGTTCTTAATTTATTGCTGAGTAAACAATTTAAATTGGACGCTTAGTCATTTTACGATCCGGCGCCGTTAAGTGTGGAGGAGTACGTCAAGTGTGGAGTAATTATGTTAAGATATGATCTAGCGCACTGTCGACTAACAGTCTGTTAGTTAGTCTTCTGTTAACACGTTCTTTATCGAATAGGCGCACGATTCAAATTTTAGTTATTTTTAGCTCTAATTTTGAAATAAAGTTAATTTTTGATCATAATTTTTGATTCGAAATTAGCTAAAATGGGAGGGATAATTTTTATAAAGGTTTCAACCTCGTCACTTCTACAGGGAAGAAGTTACAAATTTAATTCTAAGAAAATAGTATCATAAAATTGACAAAAATCCAACAAAAGCTTTGCAAAATTTTAAAAAGTTGTAGCTTCAAATTTAAGAAAAATTTATAAAAAGGTTTCTGAAAAAATTTCAAAATATGAATTTCGTTCTTTTGGTCTGGCGTTGCCAGACGATTTTTTGTTGTTGGGTGGCAACACGGGCTTTGACGCGGCTTCAGCTGAATAACCAGTGTGGCCGCACTTAACGACCACTAGCAGACACCATTAGCGCAATGTTATTTTGAATTGACAACTCGTTGAATGCGGTCGTGTGTCGCGCGTTCTTAACAATTCATTTATTTTCGAATAAATTTGCGCGGGTTCAAAATGAAAGCATTTAAATGCAGTTAACAAAACATATGCATGATATAAAAGTTATTGGAAAATAAATTGCAAGCTTGTGCGTGTGTATGTGCTTGTTGTTTTTTGTATAAATTTTTTTGTGTTGTGTATTTTTGTTGGTGTTGCCCAGAAAGGGTGTGTACGAAAAACTTCGTGTGCAGCTGTAAACAGGAAGGAACAGGCAAGGAAGGAGTCACGACCAAAGCGAAGAGAGAAACTCCAGAGAGAGAGAGAGAGCGTACCAAGGAGTGTGGTAAGTGTGGGAGGGGGTAGCAACAACAACAATAGCAACAGCAACAATAGCAAATGCAATAAGTTGTTGTTGTTGCTCTTTAATGCATATTTTTTGTCAATGCTTTTACGAAATTCGCATTTTGTTTCGCTTAAACTCCTTTTATTGTTGTTCTTATTGTGTGTGTGTGAAAAATCAATAAAATATGTGTGTGTGTGTGTTTGTTTGTTTGTGTTGTGCAGTCGCCGGCAGCTCCTGCAAAATTGTTGTTGTCATGTTAACTTAACAATAAAATAATATCAAATTAGGAGGCTACATTTTTTTGGTAATAACTTTACAGTCCGATAAGCGTAGTTTTATTTGAATTGCGTGTTTAATTAGTTTAAACCGTGTTAATTTAACTAAATGCTGTTTGTTGTTTTTGCAACCACTAAAAAAAAAAAGAAATATAACAAAAACGAGAAGAGACGGCAACAACAACAATAACGACAAACGATAACAAAGCGTTCGCTGCAAAAACGTCGACGGCGACGCGAACAGCGCTGCTTCTAACGGTGCCCCGGCCAGTGTTGCCAACTTTTTAGAACCTTAAAAAGCTATATCAAACATTTAAAAAAAGCTAGCAAATTAGCAAGAGGGACAGATGAAAAGCTATTGATATTATACCCTGCGTCCATTGCAAATAGGCAATTCTATGTATTTAACTGCCATGAAAATTAAAAAAAGAACAAATAAAGTGCTTAGTACATAGTATATATGTACAAATAAAAACAATAATAATTTGGAATATTTCCAGTAGGTTTTTCAACCTTAAAAATAAGCTAGAACTCCCGCCAGTCGTAATTTTACAATTTTTCTCGCAATTGGCATTTAAAAAACTCCAGATCTGGCGAGAAAATAGCTGGGTTAGCAACACTGGTCCCGGCACAGCTTAACGAAAGCAGCAGAGAGCGAACGCAGAGAGCAGAGAGCGCAAAAGAGAGCGGGAGGAGCGTGATAAGAGCCAAATTGCAAACATGATTTAGCATAAATATATGTATTACTCGTATATTTATAAAAATCTGTTTTGTTTTCTTTTATCTTTTTTTTATTGTTATCAAATTCTAAAGCTGTAAAATTGCAGATTAGAAGATGTTAACACACAGCTTACATGTGTGTGTGTGTGTGTGTGGGTGAGTGTGTGTTATCACGCTTTGTGCTTTCAGCTGCAATTCGTCATGTTTTCGGAAGCTTTGTTTTTTTTAGGTTCCGTTTGATTAACTTCCTTTTGCGCCCTATTTTCAAATCAACAAATTTATTTTGACTTTGCCGATGAGTCATAAAGTCCTAAGTGTGACTCACACACACACACACACATAGGTCAGGCACGTGTGTATGTATGCGTGTGTCCTTGACTGCGAGATTAACATCTTGAATTGCCACTTAACACACACACACACAAATTCCGCTAAAAAAACTCGAGCAAAACTCCTTCAAAGTTTCGGCGCCTATGGCGTCACTTTTGGGGCGTGGTCCAAAATAAAAGTATAAACTAAAATCAAAAAAAAAAAAAATAAGGAAAGGAAAACAAAAAACAAGTGGGAAAAATTCTCTTGGGCATGGTGAGATTATAATACCCTCCATTAAAATTTAGTATAATATAATATTATAATATACAACATAATATTTTTCAACAAAATTAAGTTTTATTTAACTTTAATAAAATATGTAGGAAAATTAGTTTTGCAATTTTCAAGCAAAAGCAATAAGAAAATATATATAGTATGTACTTATGTACATGTATATACATATGTAGGAAAGCTGTAAACAGAAAAAGATCCGGAATTTTAAAATTTTTTTCCTTGAATACTTTACATATTAAATTAAATATCGTTCGTCACTAAATTGGATATCAGAAATTTTGTGGCATGGAAAGGCTTTCGTCACTAGACTTGTACTTTGTAAAGAAGTTTTTTTTTATTCTATAAGAAGAACTCGGGACTCCGGGATAAAATAAATCGAATGCGGTGTCAAAAGTACGATAATCCCGGATTTTCTTAAGCCAAGTAAAAAATACTTAATTAAGGCACGATAAGGAACATTTTTTTTAGTTAGATCAAATATTTTAGACTTATTTGACTTTTTAATGTTGAATCGTTGCCATTTTATCCGCATATTGTCTTAATTTAACAATCTTGAATCCTGAATACATACTTGAAAAATGCATGCTAAAATCTAGAATTTTAAACTTTAATTTTAGAATGGTTTTATTTTTCTGATTGTTAGATTTTCATAAAATGTAGTCAACATGCATAAAATTGTATCAAACTGTGAGTTTGGTTGAGTTATCTCGAAAAACATAAAACTTGTTCATACTAATGGTTGATTTTGGACCGATTATTTCTAAGGCAGCTATATGATAAAGTGGACTGAATTTTTATAACAAAAACTGAAAATAAGAGGTTTTCTTTATAAAAATTAAAATTTAATTATTTTTCGTAATTTTTTTATATCTATAACAGTTAACATTAATTTTGATGATAAAATTGAAACTTTTAAATATTATTAGATTATAATTTTTCAGTTTTAAATTTTGAACTCATAACTCTCATAACTTGCGATCTGCCACGCCTACTTTAATGCGTTTTACAATTCGTGACAAAATTATAATACCCTCTGCAAGAGTATACAAAATTCAACTTTCAACGATGAGTTCACACAAACAACAACAATAAAAAAATACTCAGCACGAACTTGACATTGAACTCATTGTCGGAAAGGGGGACTATAAAGAGAGGAGAGAAGTTTTGAGTAGGGGTTCATTTTAGGATGCTCCGTAGCTTCTGTTGAACTCAATTAATGCAATCGTCAGCAGAATTCCAAAGATTCTCCAAAAATACATCTTTCAAGCATGTGTTGTGACTCAGAAATAGTATAAATAATAATTTAAGAAATATTATACTTTATTTTATTATTCCTTTTCAGTTCAAAACACTTTGAAGCTTTGTTTATTTATTTATGTTTGAGTTTTAGAAAAGTTATAGATATTTAATAAACAACAATTTCAGCACTTTCTCTAAATATTTTTCTCTTATATATTAAATAAATAATGCAGATATTTTGATATCAACACTGTGCAAAAAGCTCTTTAAAAGCTCCCACTTGAGCTTTATTTCGATTTCGTTAAATGTCACTGAGATTGTTGAGAATTTTGACATATACATTTTTAGTAGATCAACTCTGCCAATTTACAGGGTATTACATAGTTTATATCGTCCTGCATTTCACATTTTTCAGTTTTTCCCAGTGGGAACCGATGCAAAGTTGCAGTCACAGTCAAAGTCCCGAATCAGATTTAAAAACTTGGATTGAGAACGAGAATCCGTTGCCCCCGCGATTCCGTTGTTCCACACAGTGGAAAAATATCCTAGATTAGCTTATAATAAAATAAAATAATCATACTTATTGGTCTAATTGAGTTTTGCTGGGCTTTTCCCAATCCTAGGATCATTTAAATTAAAATTTATACCCCCAGAATTTAGAATTATTATTTATTTATTATTATTATTTTATTTAAAATGGTAATTTGTAATTACAAAATAAAATTTAATTTAACAAACAATATTAAAAAAAGAGTACGAGGTGTTCAAATATTATATTACTATTATATATTCTAGATATGCCACATGGAATAAAGTGTATGTTTTAGAACAAACATTGAACCAAAAAATTTAGTAAAAAGATTGAAAGAAGCACATTTTATAGATTTATGCCGCGAAAGAATGCATTATAAATATATAAACAATCGATTTTTTTTTATTAATTTAAAAAAAGAATGTACAAAGCATATTTATTTTAAGTTATAAGTATATATAAAGCTATTTTCTGTAATAATTTAAAAAAAGATAATACAAAGCATATTTAATAGATTTATTTCGCGAAAAAACTCTATATATAAATGTTTATAAAACTATTTCTATTTGTATACAAATACGTAGCTTAAGCATCAACAATTTATTTGAGTAAATTAAATGGAAATATAGAAAATATAATTGAATTTGTTTTTGTTGGCTTTAAAAGATCACAATTATATAAATTATTAGGGGGCTTTGCCCCCTGCTTGCTTCGCTCCCGGAAATGAAAATTAGTTATGTTAATAAAGTTAAGTCAAAGTAACCTTTAGTATGAGTTTGGCTGAGATTTCTTAAGAAAGAAAAACAATTTTCATACTAAAGGTTAATTTAATCCGATTATTCCTATGGCAGCTATATGATATAGTAATCCGACTTTGACCAAATTTTCTCAGAATGTAAGAGACAGTCCCAAACATCTAATCTGTAAGTTTGGTTAAGATATCTTAAAAAAACAAAAAAGTTTTTCATACAAAGCAATTCCATGACCTCTGACCTCAGGTAAACACACTTACAGGTGGAATTTTACAAAACGCCGTCTTATTGTACGATGAAAATAACTCATCTATGTTGTGTGAAAATTTCAGCTTTTTACCTTTAGCCGTTCGGGCTACACGTTGATGTATCAGACAGTCAGTCAGTCAGTCAGTCAGGACAAAGAGATTTATATATAATATATAGATAAAAATTTGAATAAATGATGGATTGTTAATCGCGTAGATTAGAAAATATAACATATTTTGAAATTTGAAAATTAAAATTAATGTAAGCAAATCTAGCTATTTCTCCCACTGTGCATCTGTCCGTCTGTCCGCCAACCCGTCTGCCCGCCTACAGTCTGAAATTGCTGCCCTTTTTTGGGCCGCCTCTTGTTATTGTTGTTGTTGCTGCTGTTCGCCTGCGCAAATTCCTTAAGATCGTTTGGGGACGACGCGTGCGCCACGTTACGCTCCAAGGAAACTGGGAAATGGGAACTGGGAACTTGGAACTGGGAACTTGGAACTGCGAATTTGGTAGCTCTCGAATATCTGGTTAGCTTTTAAACTGAAGCTGCTGCTAAATTTATCGCTCGACGGCGTGAGGTTTCTGCTTGATTTTCGTTAAGTGTTTTCTGTCCGTAATACCCTAACCAAAGGTATTATAATTTTGTAACAACATAAATATTAATAACTATGTGAACTGATCTGCTAGTTAAGCTATTATGCTGGAATTTGGTACAGCTCTTTATAAGCACAGTCTATTATATATTATTACTATATCATATACCTGACATTGAAAAAAAATTAGGAAAGTACGAATTATAACCGAAAATTTCAACTAACTCTAGAGCTACGGAATTAAGTTTACTCTGCATATAAATTACTTAGTTAAAGCAGCTTTTAAAATTCTGAGAAGAAAATTTATGGAACAGTCAATTCAATTTTCGAGTATTTAATTTAAAGGTTTATATGAATGATTTTTATTTAAAATTTTAATATTTTTTTGAAAATTAAAATTATTGTTTATTATCAAAAAACCTTAAATCATAAATTTTCTTAAATGCTTCAATTAAATAAATAAATAAACGTATTTTTGCATATAAAAATAAGACAGTTTTTAGAAAACCATCTTTTGCAAAAGTTATTTTTATTTAAGGTCACCTTTAAATGGACTGTCAATTCTTGTTGTTGCTTTCTCAAGAAAATTAAGTGTTTTTAAAAACAACTTTTACCAAGTCAAAGTTATGAACTTAAAACTTATTTGTTATTAATTTGTATTGATTAGTTTTGTTAGGGAAAATCTTTAGCTACACTGAAAGAAAGAACAACTTATATGTATAATAAATTTAATATTATAAATTTAAAAGCTGCCATGTTTCTATTATTTTTTATTTTTGTTGTCTTGAGTATTTAAAACTGTTTATTCTAGAGATTAAAACCATAACCGAAAGCGTAATCTTTAACCGATGAAAACCGATTGAAATTTGTAACCGTAACTCAAAATGAACAAAATTTAAATGCAGAACGATTTTAGAGGTAAAATCATGCTCAAATTTACATTGGACCTAAAAACTGATTGAGTTTTGACAAAGTTATGACAGTTCAAAATTATTAAAAATCAGTAAAATCAAAATAATCGAAATTTTCATTCCATTCCAGTAACCAGATAGCATTATTTTCCAGGCTAAAAGAGCATTAATCCTTTTTCCTTTTTTTTCTTATATTTTTCTTATTTTGGTCAACCGAAAACCTAAATTTTTGTAAACCGAAACCATTCGGGTATTTTTAAACTGAAACTTACAAAAAACCGATAACCGTTACGAAACCGATACTCCAAGATTTTGCATAACCGATAACCGAAAACCCTAATTCGAGCATAGCCGAAACCGAAACCGTAACTGAAACCGATATTCGTTTCGGTTTTAATCCCTGGTTTATTCTATAAATAAGTTCTGATATTATTAATATGAACTTTTGTCTTAATGTGTTTTCAAACTTTTGGAATTTGATGTTCTATTATTTATATCAAAATTCTAAGTTCTAAGACCAAAATCTTGATTTTAGAATCGGTTTTTAACAGTGTAGAGTATTTCAATTACAGTCATTCCAAAGTTAACTGTTATTTCTTCGGCTTCTGGTTGTTGTTGTTGTTGCTTTTCTCGATTTCGAATTTGCCGTTGGGCGCTTCGACTTCGACTTCGACTTCAACTTCAGCTTCGACTTCAGCTTCAGTTGCGGTTCTTGAGGGCATTTTTACGATCTTGTTTATGGGTTTGTTGTCAATGTCACACATTTGTGACAAACGTAAAAAACTGAAACTGAAACTGAAACCATGTCTCGTCTCTCGTCTCTGGTCTCTGGCGCTTCGCAAAAATGAGGGATTCTTTTTTTGTGCTCGTTGTTATTGTTGTTATTGTTGTCGCTTGTTGTTATTTTTGGCGCTGACTTGGCAAATTACGCGAGTCGACAAAGCTGAATAATATTGTACGTATTTAGATACAGATACAACTAAGGATAGAGCTCTTGGGATGCAACTGGAATTACAGATGAAGATACAGATACAGCTGAAGTTAGAGATGAAGATACAGATAAACTTTGGGTAAATATTGTAGATACAGATACAGTAGATTTTAATGTGAAGATACAGATACAGTAGATTTTAATGTGAAGATACAGATAGATCTGAAGATTGAGATGAAGATATACCTAGAGTTTGTAGCTGAAGATACAGATACAGCTGAAGTTAGAGATGAAGATACAGATAAACTATAGGGAAATATTGTAGATACAGATAAACTATAGGGAAATATTGTAGATACAGATACAGCAGATTTTAAGGTGAAGATACAAATACAACTGGAGCTAGAGATGAAGATACAACTAGAGTCTGGATATATGTTATAGCTGAAGATACAGATACAGCTGAAGTTTGAGTTAAAGATACAGATAAACTTTGGGTAAATATTGTAGATACAGATTGCCGTACTTGCAAAATCCGAACTTGAAATAAGGTTTTAGTTCTCAGTTTTGGAAATTCCGAACTTGGACAGCTTTTAAGATCGTTTGCACTTTAATATTCCCTATTTAAATAGTGAAATCTTGATATTTTTTCTGAGTGTAGATACACTAATTTACAGATACAGCTGAAGTTTAAGATAAAGACAGTTTTAGTTCGAGTTCAATTAAATGAAGATAGACACAAGATTTATTGGTAAAGATACATCGACAAGTTCACGTGAAATTGTATCTTTTATTATAGCTCAATCTTTGAGCGGTATCTTAAGCTGAATTTTTTGATTTATCTCAAGTTATAAATGTTGTTCTGGTTGTATCTTTAACTACAGCTTAAGATACATCAAAGATAAAATAATAAATAGAGCCACAAATGTGAATCTTTCGACACTGATGAGTCGAATAACCGTTTGTCAAATTCTTTTCACTTCTTCACTCTTTTTGTCTCCCCTTTTTGCCTTCTCTCTTTGATTGCTGTTCTGGTTTGCCAAACATAATTAGCATAAGCGGATGGTCGGCAAATTAAACGCAAACCCAAAGAGAGTCCAAAGAACTAACTGTTTAACAAAAAGACCCAACAAAGCTATACACTGAAAAAAATACCAACTTCTAAAATCAAGAACATTAATCATAAATATTTTGTTCTTAAAATAAGACCATTTTAAGACCAAATTAATTAAACTTAAAATATTAATCTAAAAATTCGCAGTTCTTAATATAAGAATTAAAAATCTTAAATTGATAAGAAAATATAAATATGTCATATTTATAGGGAGGGATCGAAACCCGCTCTAGCCAAGGAAAAACATATACTCGGAATATTAATAAAAAAAACCCATAAAAAGTATAAATATCAAAAAAAAATTAGTTTAATGTTTAAAATACCTGCCTTATTTTTATATTTTTGGTTTGAGAATTTAAGACTGTTTGGTCTTAAATTAAGATCTTATTCTTATTTGAAATGTTCTTAAAATCAAGATGTGTTTCTGAATTTAAGACTTTTATGTTCTCGACGCATTTTTTAGACCAAAATTCTTAGTTCTGACACCAAAATGTTGATTTTAAAACATTTTTTTTATCAGTGTAATAATAAGTCGACCAACTGACCAGACGACCCGTCATCGTTCCCTCCTCTTCATTCATAAAGTTTATTGCTCCACATGCTCCACATTCTTTGGGCTTTGAACAAAGCAAAAATCAAATCAAAGAACCATCCGTAATCAGCGATCAAATCAACTTTTACACCAAAAAAGCAAAATAAAAGGGCAAAAAACAAACATAAATTACTAAATTGTTTAGTTTGCGACCCTCCACGCGAGAGAGAGAGAGAGGGAGGGGAGGGAATCTCTCAACATTCTCAATTGTTTCCACTGCGTATGTCCCATAAATACTCGGACAAAATAAAAAACAAGTAGGAACGAGGTGATCGACTGTTGGTTGCCCAGTATCCATCATAATAAATCAGGAACCATAAGATTGTAATTTTTAAAATAAATTAAAAATAAAAATTATTTTCAATTTTAAAAAAAAATCACAAAAAAAATTATTTTTAATTCTTATAATAAAAATTATTTTTCAATTTTATAATAAAAAATTATTTTTCAATTTTTATAATAAAAATTATTTTTCAATTTTTATAATAAAAATTATTTTTAAATTTTTAGAGTAAAATTTGAAAATAAAAATTGCTTCTGAATTTCTTTTCAACCAAGTAGTGTATTTCTAAAATCTAAAATTATTCATGATGCTGGCTCAATACCTTTCATGTGATACATCACACGTCCTTTAAGGACGTATATTAAGGATATTTTAGGTTGAAAAGGTATGACTTTTAAAATAAAAATTGAAATTTTATTATTATTTTTGATTTTTATTTTAAAAATTGAAAAATAAGAGTTATAAGTAATTTTTATAATTCAAATAAGTCTTATTTGGGATCCCTGCCATAAATCAAGGACTGCAAATTTGAAGAAGCATTTTTCATTGTTTTACATGAAAAAAGACTTAATACTCCTTTTAGCCTGGAAAATAATTTTATCTGGTTACTGGAATGATCCAGTGTAATGTCGATTTTATTATAATTTGATCTCATATAAATTTGGTTAATTTGGTTTGAAAATTTCGATTATTTTGATTTTCCTGAATTTTAATAACTTCGAACTGCCATAACTTTGTCAAAACTCAAGCAAATCAATCAAATCTAAATTCGTTCTGCATTTAAATTTTATTCGTTTTGAAAATTCGAAAATTTCGTATTTTTAAGAAATTTTACAGTGTTACTCCTTATCATTTTTCGAAAAATTTCGAATTTTTGAAATGAACAAAATTTAAATGCAGAACGTATTTAGAAGTAGAATTATGCTCAAATTTACATTGCGCATGAAAATTGATGGAGTTTTGGCAATGTTATGGCAGTTCAAAGTTATCAAAGTTGCTCAGTAGCTGCGACGGCCAGAACCGAAATAAACCCTTTTAAATGAATCGGTTACTAAACGGTTATTTCGGTTTAAAAAGTTTCGGTTTATGGTACAGTGGAAAAATTATTTTCGGTTACGGTATCAGTTACGGTTACAAATTTCAATCGGTTTTTAGCGGTTAAAGGTTACGTTTTCGGTTAAGGTTTTAATACCTGCTTCAGACTATAAAAGTATTGCCAACATATTTGTCAGCTCTAACTTTTATAATCTCTGAGATCTAGGAGCGAAGACACATTGTCACAAATTTATAGGTTCCTGTAAGCTTTTAGATACTGGGCTAAAAATAGGCAATTGAATGGCATAGCTAATTCTACAGATGCAGTTACATATCTCGTCGCATTGTCGTGTTGTGCCCACTGTGCATTGTCCCACTGTGCACGTTGTCTCGTTGTCCACTTGAAGCTCAAATTAAATTAACTGCATATGCAAAATAGTACGTTATGAATATTCATGAGTATTTGTTATAGATCGATGCAGGTCAAGCGTTACGTGCGATAAAAATTAGTTCATCTTATGGATTATCAACAAGTCGCTAATTGTATTAGGCTGGAAAATGGGAACAACAAGAAAATTCAAATTCAGTTTCAGGAACATCTTAAAGATACATGCAAATCTGACGGATCTCATCAAGTTTTGCCTTTCAGTCTGAAAAGTCGAGATAAAAATGGAAATATGTATTTATTTACAAGAGATAAAAATGTAGATATCAGTGGAGATAAAGATATAGCTAAAGATAAAATATATAAAATAGATTTAGATTAGATATATGCAAATTTGAGCAAGTTATTAGATAAGTCTGGTTTTAATATAGCAATAGATACGATATCGAATATAGCTAGATATTAACTAAGAGATATGGATGAATACATATACATATATACAAATGTATGTATAGATTAGAAGTAGTTACAGGTATATAGATATACAGAGTATCTACAGGTATATAGAGTTATATTTAAATGCACTCAAAATAAGTTGGTGGAACCAGAATCAATTTAGAGACAAAATAATGATCAAAATTACATTTCGCATGAAATTCTGGTTAGTTTTCAAAAAGTTATGCTAATTTGAAGTCTGCTGAAGCTTTGAAATTTTTCGAAAATTTTCAAAATTTACAAATTTACCACTTTGTTTTTTTCGAAAAAATTCGATTTTTCAAAATGAACAAAATTGAAGTGCAGAACGAATTTAGATTTGATTGATTTTATTGAGTTTTGACAAAGTTATGGCAGTTCGAAGTTATTAAAATTCAGGAAAATCAAAATAATCGAAATTTGTAATATGAGATCAAATTATAATAAAATCGACATAACACTGAATTATTCCAGTTACCAGATAAAATTATTTTCCAGGCTAAAAAGAGCATTAAGCCCTATTTCATGTAAAACAATGAAAAACGCTTCTTATTTTGGTCAACCGCAAATCTTAATTTTTATTTTTTTTTGGGATCCAAAACCATACCGGTATTTTTAAACCAAAACTTACAAACAACCGATAACCGTTACGAAACCGATATTCCAAGATTTTGCATAACCGATAACCGAAAACCTTAATTCGAGCAGAACCGAAACCGTAACTGAAATTCGATATTCGTTTCGGTTTTTATTCCTGATTGTCAGATTAGGCAAGATTTTTATCAAATTAATGACACCCCTCAGAATGACATTTAAAGTGTAATTTTATACTAATTTGGGCACCAGAAGTTGATTAAAGTGAAAACTCAAGACATTTGATAAAAATAGTTTTTCCGAAAATTAAAGGGCCGAGTAAAGGATGTTGTCGGAAAAAAAGACGAAAAAATTTATTTTTCCAGTTGATTATTATTTTTATTTGCAGATTCAATATAATATCAAATTTAAAGTGTCATCTTATACTAAATTGGGCACCTGGAACTGATAAAAAGTTAAAAGCTCAAGATTTTAAAGATTTTAATAAAGGAATATTGTCGAAAAGAAGACGATACAAATAGAGATAGATGTAGGGATGATTAATAAATACAGTTACAGTGAGAAATCTATAGATATTCATTCTAATTTGCATTAGCACCTATTCATGAATGATCTTTGCCTCAAACGAGTACTCAATAGTTGTTGTTTATATAAGACAATTGAGACAGATCTTAGATCATATTTTAAGTGCAATTGAAAGGCTTTGAAACTGCTCTCGACCGACTTAAGATGCAGGAGAAGATGTGAGAAGCCCTATGATAGAGCTCTCCCTCTCTCTTTCTCTTTCTTTCTCCCTCTCTTTCTGCCTCTCTATTAATTTAGCATACAAATTGCGCTGCTTTCAATTGAAAAATACTCGTATCCCAAGTGATTTGATTAATTGCGCAGTCATCGCAGCCATTAGAGGGGAGCGAGGGGAGGTTGGTAGATTCCCCCTCCCTCTCAGTTCCCGCCCACAGATCTGTTTGAAGATCTTGCGGTTTGTGTGGTCTTTATCTTTAACTTTTTTTTTGTATTTTTTGTATTTTTGCTGGATTATTGCTTTTTGTCATGCATCTGAAACTTTCCAAGCTGTGTTTCCACAGCTGTTTTTCTTTCTTTCCCCATCTGCGTTTACCTTTACCTTTAAGTGAGTATACTCTTTAGTTGTTGTTGTTGTTTCTCTCTCTCTCAATCGACTGTCATCTGGAAAAGTGGATGCCACACTCAAGACACAACTCAAGGGCACTTAAGGGAGGATGAACTGCACTCGATCATGTGATAAGAAGCAGCAGCCATTTCTCGTATTATTTGTAGACCAATAATAGACGAGGGCTGCCCGAAACATTTGTAATTAAATTTAAATTCGTAGTACAAATAGTTTAGGACAGAAAACTTTTCAAATTACTACGACTAATAACAAATTGCATATTTTGGGGGAGTCTTCGTAGAATTGTCTCTATAAAATATGTAGATTTTAAAAAGGTTTATATTGTGATTTCTTGAAATTTCTGGAATTTACAGCTCAATCAATTTAAAAAAAAACCCTCATTTTAAATTTCATTAAAACATTAAATACTTTTTACATAATTCATAAATTAAATATTGTATATTATAGAGGAACTTTTGTAAAATTGCCTAAGAGATCTTCATTAAATTCAAGTCTTCAATAATTGAAAGAGGGCTGCACGAAACATTTCCACAAGCGATCTTTATTATATTTAGTAAAATTTGTAGCACTAATAAAAAATGGAATATTTTGTAGGAAAAATATATAAAATATCTGAATAAAATATGTAGATTTAAAAAGTGTTAAATTGTAAAGCAAGTATTGTAAAATTACTCAAGTGATTTTTCATAATATTTCTGAAAATTACAGCTCAAACAATTTAAAAAAATAAACACTCATTTTAAATTTCAATAAAACATTTAATACTCCTTACATAATTCACAAATTAAAAATTGTATATTATGGAGGAACTTAAGAAAACTTGGCTAAGCGATCTTTATGAAATTTTTAGAATTCTTAGCTCAAATAGTTAAAGAAAAGAAAATTCATTGTGATGAAATATAATATACACAATGATGGAATTTGTGTAAAATTGTCAAAACGATTTTCTTGAAATTTGAAGAATTCGTAGTTTAAACATTTTGAAAAACAAAACATTTAAGATAACAACAAAAGATCAAATACCTCTTACATAATTGACAATAAAAAAAAATGTTATATTGTGAAGGAATTTGTGTTGAATTTCTGGGAACGAAAGCTGAAACTGAAACTGATAGATATGCTGTATATATTATGTGCTCAAAACATTGAAAGCAAATATCTGTTTGTATATATCTATATCTATATATATAGATGTATTTGGATGTCTGTATTCTCTCCCCTCTCCCGCAAAACAATTAAATGTAACTTAATTTAAGTCCGCACGTGTCTGGGGCGACGTTGCACAGTGGTTCCTCCCATACGACAATAAGTACAAAGTCAAAGTTAAAATTTTGACTTTAAATATGTCAACACTGTTTTATAATTGGTCTAGCTATTAAACTGTATTCTTGTTTTTGTTTTGTCTTAGCTGTCCTCTTTAAGAATATCATCAAAAGAGATAGCATGATATTATTTTGGTATTGCAGCCTGAGTAACTTGAAGTTCATACAAAAAATAAAAAAGAAGCATTTAAAACAAAGTTATTGTGCGATTAAAGGGATTAATATTATAAATAATGGTATTAACTATAATTATACAACAAAAATTATATGTACTTTCTGCTGTGTTTTGTGTAATTCGGTATTGTGTTAAGTACTTTATTTTGGACGTTCTGTGTTTGTCTTTGCTGTGTTTCGTTAGAGTTTTCGCTATGATGGGCACTTTACCCCTCAATAAATCTTATTGTATATTATTAATAAACATTTGAAGATTATGAGATGTTAAATTCAAGTGCCCATAGGTGCCCAGGCTCTTGCTATATACAAAAAGGTAAACTAACCTTAATTTTAAAAGAGCTTTCATATTATGTTTTGTGTTTATTTTCGGGATTTCTATGTTAATAGCTTATTATTTAATTTATATGCCTTAATAATGTTTGCAAAAAAGTTTTTAATGTTTTAGATAGTTGAATAATAATAATTAATAATAATTTTGTGGTTGTTGTTGTTAATTACATGTTACATTTTTGCTGTTTGTCGTTAAAAAACTGATTTTCTTCAACAAAAACTCGATTTTAGACTGATTTTTCCTATGGCGGCTATATGATATAGTATCCCGATTTTCACTAAGCTCGCCCTGGTTATATAAAGTTGTTTTTAATGAAGAATTTTAAGGTTGTGCTGCAATATAATGGAAAACAAAAAAGTTTTCCATACAAACACTTGATTTCAGACCGAACGTTCAAATGACAGCTATATGATATGGTGGTCCGATCCGGTTGATTTTTATACATCATCTTACTATAAATTTATAAGAATTTTGTGTTAAGTTTCAAGCCTCTACCTCAACTAGAAGTATTTTTGACCGCCCTCCCCATACAACTGGAACCACTGTGCGTTGTGACGTTGGGACGATTCTCTTTGTTTTTTGTTTTTTTTTTGGAGTCCCCCTCAAAAGAATTCGTTAAACTAATTTTAGTTTTTTTTTTTTTTTTTTTTTTGTATTTTGTTAAGTAGGGAACATATGTAGTACTATTTCCCCTAGTTGGGAGTATGAAATATGGTAAACGAAATTATGATTTGACAGACGAAAAATGTGTTGTAACAACATGAAAATTGTCTTTCAAAATAAAACAAAAATCGAATTGAGATTGAGGTAATAAGGAAATGATGTTGGCTGGCACAGTTTTACCCACAGTTACGAGTCCAAGATCATTTAAATCAACATAAATCAAGTGACGGACAAGAAAAGTTTCAAAGGGTAAGAGAGATGAGATGGGAAGAGATGAGAGGAAACTTGTAGCCGGACCACAATAACATTCAAGTGCAATCGATATACAACAATTCTCAAGTCCTCGATCGTCGCTTACATATTCATCTCATTTTATTATTCACTTGCACTTGGGTAGTCTGATTTTCTCACTAAATGTGTAACGCATTAAAAACTTTTGGATAAAAGTCTTTGTAAATATTTCCACTAATATTAAAGATAGACATTTCAAAATTACTACACCAGTAACACCTAAGATATTCTATGAACAAATATCCCCTACTAACTCCGTTTTCTATGCCGATGGGAATTTTAAATTTATTAATCAGAAATAAAAATAAAAAAATTTTATAAAAGACTGAAAATATAAAAATCAACAATAATTATAATTTTTAAAATTTTTATAAAAGACTGAATATATAAAAATCAATAATAATTATAATTTTTAATTTTGTTTTTTTCATCGCAAATAATTATTAAATTTGATTTATAAAATAAAAGTCTTTAAATAACCATTAAAAGGGATTTTTAATTTAAACATTCTTGAATATATTGCTGAATATTTTAAATAAACAAAATTTGCTATATTTGAAAATAAAATAGCATTTGCTCTTGCAGTTCATTTTTTTCTGTAGAATTTTGAATCCAAAACGATTATTTTCAGCCCCTGTTCCTTTATCCTAACTGACTAATCATTCTAGAGACCAAACGATAGGAGTAAGGAGGTTAAAATTTGAACACTAAATAGCTTTAATGTTGTAGGTGAGCAATTGGAAATCTTTTTGAAAAATTCGTGAAAATTTGTGTCAAAACTTGAAAAGTTTTAGGTTATGAAAAACTTTGTTGTTTTTTAAAATACTCCAACGAAATTAACAGATTCAGTATTTGATATTTTCTTTATGTCGTGATCAACTTTAAAACAAAATCGGACTACTAAATCATAGATGCCTTAGAAGGATCGATTGGAAATCGAAATTTAGTATGAAAAACATATCTTTTTTTTGAGATATTCTAATTTAACCAACCTCACCAGATTTGATTAAAATTAAACTACTATAACATATAGTTGTCATTGTAATGATATCTTACAAAAATTAATAAACCTTTCGTTTTTCAAGATATGTTATAAAAACTCCAGATAAAAGAAGCTATTTAGCATTATTTGTTAACTTTATTATCTGAAAGATCTGTAAGAGTATCAAAACTTCGTATGTCAAGATTCATTTTCTTATGTGTCTTTTGCTGATCTTTCTCAAGTGCCAGAAGCAGGAAGCGAACTAAATATAAAACCAAGTCTGGCCACTGGTCTTCCTCTTTCCAGTCTCTCTCTTCCTCTCTACCTCTCTACCTCTCTACCTCTCTTTCTCTCTGTCTATCTCTCCCTGTTTCTGTGTTGCACCATATGTGGGCTGCAGGGAATGTGGAATCGTGTGGCATCAACCAAATCGTCACTGAGCCCAAAAGCGAGTTGTGTGTGCGTCCATTACATTATTGCTACGATCTATTAGCAAGCGACAATTGTGAAACGAACTCACAAGAGGGGAGAACTGAAAGGAACGATACACTGAGAGAAAAAGTAATACTAAAATTCAATTCAAATGAACTCGAATTAAGTATTTTCGATACTTATAAATAATACTTGATATAAGTACGAATTACTTAAAGTCAGCATAACAATTCTATAACCAACAATTACAATTCTGATATAAGAATAAAGAATCTTGAATTAAGTACAACTCTAAAATTACTAGAAATGAGTACGCAAATTCTTTATTTAATTTCGAGACTCAGGATCTTAAATCGAGTACTTTAATTGTTATATATTTTTATTTTCTTAGAATTCCTAAATGGTTTTTGCTTGTCTGCTTTATTTAACAGAATAATTTCATTAGTCACTTTTCACTTACTTACAAACTAAGTAAATGTATTTTTACACTCACTCTTCTGATTTTGATAATTTTATTAGATAGTCTGAGGTGTTCCATGATGTTCATAATACGTATTTCAAGAATATTTTAGAAAAACAAATCAAGTTTACACGATTTTAATTTAAGTCTGCAATATGCTTAAATTAAGAATCATATTCATATTTTCACATGATTTTGTTCCCAGTTTGAGAATTAAAAGTACTTGGATCAAATTGAATTGTACTTAAATAAAGTACATTTTAAAGTCAATTTAAGTTTGAAAATACCAGGGACCATTATTGTTATGAGGAATAAGCCAAAAAATCTTTTTTTTATGATTATTTAAAGACTTTTTTTTTAAAAATCAAATTTAATAATTACTTAATAATCATTATTTTTATTTTTTTCATTAAATTTTAAGCTTTTGATGATTTTTGTAAAAAAAGTCTTTAAAGACTACTATTTTTTTTAGGAATAAATTAAAACTCTTAAAAACTTTTATTTTTGAAAAATAAATTTATATGTCTTTAACGAATATTATTTTTGAGGAATAAATTAAAAGTCTTAAAAGAGATTTATTTTTGAGTCTTCAAACCCCGTTTGAAATGTGGCATTTTAAGTACGGAATACTTGATTTTTTCTCTCTGTGTAGGAAAGGGAAATAAGAAGAACGAGGAGAGAGAGAGGATTGGAGGAAAGGGGCAAGGATGGTAGTGGACTCGTCCGGCAGGGGCAGCTGCTGCAATTCTAAAAATAGATACACAGACAACACTCGAACTGCGATCTAGATATCTTCGATCTTTCGATCTTCGATCTTTCGATCTTCGATCTTTCGAACTTGGATCTACAATCTCAGAAATGCGATCTTGATCTCATGTCTGGCGTTGAAAGGCAACAAATATTCAAATGGCGCTGCCATCGATTCATTTGCAATAAACCTCCTGAGCATTTGTTGTTGTTATACCCGTTACTCGTAGAGTACAATGGGTATATTGGTATATTGTATTCGTTGAAATTATCCTTATGATAATGAATAACGCTGCTTATTTTGGTCAACCGAAAACCTTATTTTTTATTATTTTTGTGAACCGAAAGCATACCGGTATTTTTTAACCGAAACTTACAAAAAACCGATAACCGTTACGAAACAGATACTCCAAGATTTTGCATAACCGATAACCGAAAACCTTAATTCGAGCATAACCGAAACCGTAACTGAAACCGATATTCGTTTCGGTTTTAATCCCTGATTTTAAGCCTTACTTTTTTAATTTTTGTTGAAAATAACCTTTTTTTATAGTGATAATTATAAATGTTTACTATACTACAAGTTGATAAAAATCTTTAATTTTAGATTTTTATTATAAAACTATCGGTTTTTTTCTCTATCATCGCATTAGGATCGTAAAAATGTATTGATAGTTATGGCTGTTTTGAGCCTAAAGTATGCAGTAATTTTTGTACTCTTGAAGTGTGAAATTCACAGATAAAAATTTAGTAAATTAAAAAATGAGTAATAAAATTAATATATGTATGTTCAAATTGATGGGTATCTTTGAGTCGGTGTCTCGACTGCTGTTGCTCCTGCTGCACTTGAATTGATTGTTGTTTGACATGGCCACGAGCCGTGGGCAATGTGTACTTACATACATATGTACATACCTACACTTATGCCTACATACATAAATTGGACCTATGGTTACCGTCTAGACGTGATTTTTGCTCTGCAATTAGTTGCGAGTTGAAGTTGAAGTTGTATCGATTTTCGATAGTCGATTGTGTGTCGAGTGCTTATTGTGTTTCTCTTTTTTTCTCTCTCTCGAGGCCGTTATAGGTTATAGGTGATGACTCAGTTTAGTGTAAATACACACATTAAAATAATCTTGATTCAATTTATTGATCTCTTAAATCTCCAAAGAAAATTTTATTTTCCCAATTTTGTTTTTCATTTTTCCTAAATTTTAATATTATGAATTTAACGCATTAAGGAGTGTTCCAGAAATGTAAACCAACCGAAAAGCGACCAAAAATGTAGGAGTTTTTGGTTGGTTTACATTTCCGGAATACCCTTGAACGATAAAAATCGTAACTTTATTTAATGATTTCGTAAATATAATTAAAAAATGTATCATGCTTGCAAAATTAAGCTAAAATAAAATTATAGATTGTAAAATTTAGTGTTATCGATACATTTTCGACACATTTATCGATAAATTAATTAATTATACAATAATAATTAATATTAAAATAATTGATAATAATAATTATACAAAATAATTGATGTTTGGTGTTTGATATTTTCTGAAACTTCTAAATAATTTGATCACCCAGCTTATCGATATTGTTATCGATAATTCGTAGTTTAGCTATACACGATGTGCATATGTTGATTAACCCTGTTTATAATTTATGATTGATATCTGGTGGAATTTCTAAGCAACTTGATCACCCAACCTATCGATATTGTTATCGATAACACGTAGTTGTGCATTATTCAGTGCAGTTCCGCTCGATTTGCATAAGTTTTTCAATTCTGTTTATAATTTATGATTGATGATTGATATTTATTGAAATTTCTAAATAATTTGTTCACCTAGCTTATCGATATTGTTATCGATAACACATAGTTGCGCATTATTCAGTGCAGCTCTGCTCGATTTGCATATGTTGTTCAACTCTTTATTGCTTTTGTTTGGATTTATCTATATGTAAACATACGATGGCAAATATTTGCCAACTCTGTCCAGACTTGGCCGAAAGTCAACGCCAACAGCAGATTACGCGGCAGACAGGCAGCTGACAAGTGGGAGAGGGGGGCAGATGAGGAGTGGGGGAAAGGGGAAAGGGGACAGGGACAGGGACAGGGGACTGGCAATAACAACAACAACAACAGCAACAACATGTGCAATCTTATCGCGAGCAAATGTTTAAACTTTTTTAGCAAATGAAATGGCAAAGAGTTGGAGCATGAAAAAGGGAGCAGAGTATGTGTGTGTGTGTGTGAGTGTGTATGTGTGTGAGTGTGTGTACACTGAAAAAAAAGACAAACATCTAAAATCAAGGAATTCATCTTACATATTTTACTCTTAAAATAGGACAATTTTAAGACCAGGGATTAAAACCGAAACGAATATCGGTTTTAGTTACGGTTTCGGTTATGCTCGAATTAAGGTTTTCGGTTATCGGTTATGCAAAATCGAGGAGTATCGGTTTCGTAACATCGGTGTTTTGTAAGTCTCGGTTTTAAAATACCGGTATGTTTTCGGTTTACAAAAATAATAAAAATTAAGTTTTCGGTTGACCAAAATAAGAAGCGTTATTCATTGCTTTACATAAAAAATTACTTAATGCTCTTTTTAGCCTGTAAAATAATGCTATCTGGTTATTGGAATGGAATGAAAATTTTGATTATTTGGATTTTACTGATTTTTAATAAATTCGAACTGCCATAACTTTGTCAAAACTCAATAAATTTCCATGCGCAATGTAAATTTGAGCATGATTTTACATCTTAATTTGTTCTGCATTTAAGTTTTGTTCATTTTGAAAATTCGAATTTTTTCGAAAAAATCAAAAAAGAAAAAGGGGTAACACTGTAAATTTTCAAAAAAATTCGACTTTCAAAATTTTTAAAATTGAACAAAATTCAAATGCAAAACCAATTTGGAGATAAAATCATGCTGAAATTTACATTGCGCATGGAAATTGATTGAGTTTTGACAAAGTTATGGCAGTTCAAAGTTGCGACGGCCAGAACCGAAATTAACCCTCATAAATGATTTGGTTACTAAACGGTTATTTCGGTTTAAAGAGTTTCAGTTTATGGTTTTCGGTACAGCGGAAAAAATTATTTTCGGTTGCGGTTTCAGTTACGGTTACAAATTTCAATCGGTTTTTATCGGTTAAGGGCTACGGTTTCGGCTAAGATTTTAATCCCTGCTAAGAATATTTATTTATAAAATTTCTGCATAAGAATAAAAATCATAAATTGTTTGGAAAATATGAATATGTGATATTTTAATGTGTAAATAATTGTGGTCCTTCGCCGCTTTAGCTTTAAAAAACAAGCGCGGGTTCGAATACCACTCTTGCCAAGAAAAAAAAACATATTAATGGAATATTTAAAAAAATGCCAAATCAGAAAAAAATGTGTATACATCAAAATAAAACAACAATAAAATTATTATAAATTTTAATGCCTGCCTTATTTTTTTCTTTTTTTCTTGATTACTTAAAACTGTTTGGTCTATAAATAGAAACTTGTTCTTATTTGAAATATTCTTAAAATCAAGATGTGTTTTCTAACTTTAAAATGCTTGAAATGTTCTTTAAATCAAGATTTGTTTTCAAACTTAAAGAATTTTTTAGACTAAAATTCTTAGTTGTGAGACGAAAATTTAGATATTAGGACCTATTTTTTATCAGTGTGTATGTATGCCTTTGGGTTTGGCGTTAAAGCTGCGCTAATGAAGGGGCGGCACAGTTGACAGTTGATGACGTTGACAGGCTGAGAATGAGGAAGGTGGATAAATGGGGAGATGGGGGGAAGGGAGACAGGGAAGAAGGACATGCTACCGGCTGTCATTGACACTAGGCTCTTGCTTACGCTCGTGCCAAAGGATGCAATGCTGGTTATCAGCCCTAACTCTGTGCCTCAGTGTTGCAATGTCTCGTTGTCTCGTTGTCTGCCTGTTTTTCAAGCCTGCCTGCAGCAAGCAATGACCTTTAAACAGAGCCACCCCCGTTGTCAGAGCTGCAGCTAGAGATGCGCGCGTGACACGAGCACGACAAACATGAAATACACGACAAGTACACAGTGAGGACACAGCGAAAAAAAAACCTCCGGGACTCAGAAGTAAGGCAATCCCTAATTTTCTTAACCAAGCACAAAATACTTGTTTCAAGCGAATTTTCTCAGTAATATTTTAATTTCCGGTGTGGTATAAAACTTTTGAGTAGATCAAATATTTTAGGCCTCATTGACTTTTAAAGTTGAGTTGTTGCCATTTATCCGCATGCTTTAATTTAATCCTGAATTCATGCTAATATCAAGAATCTTAAACTTAAATTTTAGAATTGTTTTTTCTTTTTTTGTAGGGTCAACAAATTTATATTTTATATCTCCACTATTCCCTCTCTAACTTAAGCAAAGCTAAGTTAAACTAACGTAACTATCGTATTAATCAGCAGTGTGCACGCCATGGTTCTTTTTGCTACCAGTGCTCTATCCGTTAATTTTTGATAAGTGGCGCCAGAGAGACGCACAAGCACTCGAGCGACCAGGTTCCGATTTCAAGTGAGTTTAAAATATAAATAAAACAAATACAGTGTTTTCGTCACCTTGATAAGAAAAAAGCTCGCGCTGACGGCGACTTTTTTAAATTTATTGCTTGCACATTTAGATTGACTCATGACTCTAACGACGATTTTTGTGGATATTCTTGTATTGCTTCCAACTGAAATGTTGTTGCCCATAAAACCTAGCCCTAATTTAAAATGTATTTCCCGCATTTTCTTACAAATGTTTTGAAATAAACTAAATATTAGATGCATAGATGATTTTCACAGAGCTCTCTCTCCCTTCCAAAAAATCTTTTATTTTCCTATACCTTTTGAGAAATCCCCAAAATGTACTCATATTACAATACCAATACTTCTATCAATACTAAAATAAATAAAATAGTAATACTTATTGATCTGATTGGGTTCTTCTGGGTTTTCCCCAATCCTTGGAACAAATGTTGGATCAATACCCCCAGATTAAACTTAAGCTTCATTTTTTTTGCTATAAATTAATTAATTTATTTATTTAATTTTACATTTTAATTTTATAATTTTATTTAAAATTAATTTAGTATTTTTTCTACCTGTCGACTGATTTTGGTTTCCGTTAAATAAATGAAATAAAAAAATATTAAAAAGTAAGCATTATTAGTTCATTCTGATTTTCGATTTACTATCGTGAAGAATTATGATTCCAGAGTAACTGCTGGTCGATCACCTTTGATTAGAGTTTCTACCAGGGACCGTAACGATTATAATTTTTAAAATAAAAATTACAAAATAAAAATTATTTTTCAATTTTGAAAATAAAATTTAAAAATAAAAATTAAAAATAAAAATTGAATGTGAATTTCTTTGCAACCAAGTAGTGTATTTCCATAATCTAAAAACATTCATCATGCGTGGCTCAATACCTTTCATGTGATACATCATACGTCCCTTAAGGACGTATAATAAGGATATTTTTAGGTTGAAAAGATATGACTTTTAAAATAAAAATTGAAATTTAATTATTATTTTTGATTTTTATTTAAAAAATTGAAAAATAAGAGTTAAAAGTAAATTTAATAATACAAATAAGTCATATTTGCGATCCTTGGTTTCTAAAAGACTTTCGATAGTCCGTTATACGAGTTTAATTTTATTTTGGTGAATTCCTTTATTTTTTTTTTTTTTTTTTTTTTCATTTTTCATCGCGGTGTCATCTCTAGCTGGTCGTTGCATGTTACAGCTGCAGCCGTTGCAGGGCGTTGATTTAAGCAATTAAGGGGCAAGGGCTTTGCGGCCAGTTGTTGTTTTAGTTTCAATTTAAATTTTACAAGATGCGGGTTCAATGATGTCCATGGTTCAATGGCTGCGTGTCATGCAAATATTTTGACAATAACGATAAAGAGATAAAGAGAAGATAAATAAAAAATAAGCAGAAGAAGGAAGGGAAAGAAGAGAGAAAGAGAAAGAGGGAGAGAAAGAGAAAGAGAAAGAGAGGCGTTTAATTGCCCATCAAATTGGAAATCAATTGAACCGACATTCGATGACAATGCGAACAAATTTCTCAACAAAAAATAATAATAAAAAAGTAAAGACTTTGACAAGTGTCAAGCACTTTCACTAAGATAACAACAACAAGAAAAGCAACAATAGCAAAAATCTTGTTGCTTTAAAAAAAAAATCAAATAAAAAAACAACTTCTTCTATACGAAAGATAATTTTGTTTTTTCGATTCTCTTCAATCTTTAATAAATATGTTGCCACATCGTTAACAGTTTTCAATGTTTCAGTGGCAGCATTAAGTGGCAAGATGTTGAGTGGTAACAAGAGGGGGAATAAGGGGCATAAAGGGGGAGAAGGGGTTGCCTTAGAAAGATGAATTGATTTGTTGGATTTCAAGATTCGCTTTGCTTATTGAATATGTTTTTTTTTCTTATATTTTATGACTTTTCCACTTTACACGCACTTTTCACTAGTGATGTATGAATACATTCAAACATCGATGAATCGAATGAATAAAATATATCTAAGGCATTGTCGGAAGTACGGTATTCCCGGATTTTCTCAAATCAAGTACAAAATACTTGATTAAAGCACGATTTTCCTCAGCAATATTTTGATTTTCGGTTCTCAGTACATTTTTTAGTTAGATCCAGAGCTTTCAAATAACAGTCGACCATTTTTCCCCATGCGGTTGGGTTGCGATTATAACCGAAAAAAACATGCACGGTCGCTCTCTCTCTGAGCAGAACACTTCGTGTCTCTTCGTTTTGGTTTTCGGTTGAGTGTTATCAGCTGAGTCATTCGAGTTACGCTCTTTCAACAACCACTTTTAGCAACCGATTCCCCAAAACGGTCGCACTTTGTGACTCAGTAGATGAGAAAAAACATGAAATGCTCAGTGCAAACGGTCTTTACCTCTATAATTTGTAGTGTTTTTGGAACTTGGTAATGAACAACATCGCAGTAAATAACCAACCACTACAACCAACGGTGCAGATCTCTAAAACACGCATAAAAACGCAAAAGAGATTTATTTTCTTCGACGGCTACCAAAAAAGCGGGAAATAACCAGAGCAAAATGAACAAAAGAAAACGGTTGTTTGTTGTGAGAAGACCGATTTACTTAAGAGACGATGAAAACGGTTTATCTCGGATGCTTTGCTCAAAGTGTCCGTAAATAAGAGTTATTTTCGGACAACGAAAAACGGTCGACTGTTATTTGCAAGCTCTGGTTAGATCACATCTTATCTTAATTTAATAATAATATCCTGAATCCATTCTTAAAAAATGCATGCTAAAATCAAAAATTGATAACTTGCATTTTAGAATAGTTTTTCTTTCTGTATAGTTCAAAAATTTCAAAAAACACAAATTTCGAAAATTTTCTAGGAACACAAATTTCGTAAGTTTTCAAAAATTTCGAATTGCAAAAATGAGCAAAATTTAAATGCAGAACGAATTAAAAGTTAAAATCATGCTCAAATTTACATTACGCATCGAAATTGATTGAGTTTTGATATAGTTATGGCAGTTCAAAGTTATTAAAAATCAGTAAAATCAAAATAATCGAAATTTTCAAACCATTCCAGTGACCAGATAAAATTATTTTCCTGGCTAAAAGGAGCATGAAGTCTTTTTTCATGTAAAACAATGAATAACGCTTCTTTATTTTGGTCAACCGAAAACCTTAATTTTTATTTTTTTGGGAACCGAAAGCATACCGGTATTTTTAAACCGAAACTTACAAGAAAACCGATAACCGTTACGGAAACCGATATTCCAAGATTTTGCATAACCGATAACCGAAAACCTTAATTCCGAGCATAACCGAAACCGTAACTAAAACCGATATTCGCTTCGGTTTTAATCCCTGCTTATAACAGTTACGGTCCCTGGTTTGTATCTTCATCACTACTTTTTTTCCTCTTCTTTTCTTCCTTCTTTCCCCCGTATTCTTCACCCTCTTGAACCACATGAGAATGTTGCGTGACAGTTGCTCATTTTGTTGGCCAGAAAAGTGTTGCATGCTTTTTGGGCTGGTCAACACGATTCGACACTAATTGGAGTAAAATTTGTGTCAATGCATGTTCCTAATTATGTTAAAGTGCAGCGACTAATGTGTCATCGTCATCGTCATCATGAGCGTCATCGTTATCGTTATCGTTAAATTCCCTGTTTGTTGACCTTGTCGCAAAGTGTTTTTTGGCTCACACCTTGTTAATGTTTTTTTTTTTTGAGGGTTTGGCCAACTCAATTAACTGACGAATTTCGTGTTGCAAACTGTGATTTTAACTGGAAAAACAGCTGGACAACTGTTTAAAAGGAAGAGAGAAAGAGATCTCCATCTCCCTCTCTCTCTCTCTCTCTCTCTCGTGTTCTTCTAATCACTTAAATTCTTAACCATCCTTAAAAAGTTCTCAAACAGCTGCTTAATTTTTATTTTATTTGGAATGTAAGTCAAGTATTAATCATGCAAGTTTTTTGGAATAAATCAGAAATGAGTTGTTATATATTTTTTATATAGATGAAGATGAGATCATATTAAAATCACCTTTTTGTCTGATTTAACAAAAATCATACATGAACTTGTAATTTATTTTAAATTTTTATCTCGTAATTTACTTTGATAAATTTTAGATAATTGTGACTTTTAAAAAAAACTGAAGAGTGAAAGAATTTGATTTATTATATGTATTTTATCTAAGAAAACGTGGAGTCTGTTGTTTTAATAAACAAAACTCTAAAGTTTCTTCAAGGTGAAACTATTATATTTATTATTATTTTTTAAGTACAGTTTTGTTAAATAATTTTAAATACATTCTTTTAACCGATTAAATAGTAAGAGTTAGAAGTGGAAGAAGAAAGATTATCAAGTAACTAACAGATCTCAGAGAAAAATAAGAAGCCTAAGAGATTTAGAGGATTGTGAATAATCTCAGTGACCTTCAAAAAATGTATGGGAATATATTATATATTTTTTGAGGATTAGACGAGATAATAGCAAAGTACAGAAAAAAAGCAACATTTTTTGGTAGTTTGTGAATTTAGTTTTCATTTATTATAAAAACTGAAAAGAAAACTTATTAAAAAAATATTGGAAATTATGATTTTAAAATAAAAATTAAAATCTTATTATAATTTCACAAATGTTACTTAGATATTGAATGTTTATTAAATTTATTGACAAAAACTTATATCAAAACATCTTGTTGATTGATTGATTAATGATTTCAAAAACATATTCTTGGGAAAAATTGTTTTTATTTTCAACATTTATTATAAAAACGGAAAAAACACTTATTAAAAAAATTGAAAATATGAGATATCTTATAATTTTTAAACAAGAATGGAAGTTTTATAATTATCAAATTTTTTTATCCAGTTAAAAAAAGATGATTTCCTTTTATAATTTTTGAAAAAAATCTCTAACAATAGAAATGTTTTGTTAATAAAATCATTCTCATAAATTGCATAATTTCAATTCTCGTAGAGAACTACACTTTCTAAATGAAACTAACCCTTTTCAAATAAATAAAAATTACCGTCAATTTCTTTTATTTGGTTGGGTTTTGTTCGAACAATTGTCGAAACATGTTTTATTCAAGCCATGCTTATTTATGTGTTTTCATTCTTGCCTTCTTTCTCTCATTTCTCAATTCTTTTCTTCTCATTGCAGAAACAGAAACTGTCAGCGAATTTTGCTGAGCAACTTTAAGGTAAGTTAATAGTCTAGCCGAAGGATATCAAGGATAACGCCTTGAGGGTGCCCTAAGGACACAAGGAAGCAGACAAAGCACAAAAGAGTGCAAGGCGGAATAATGAAGAAAAGTGTCTCTAGAAGTGCATGGAAAGTGTGAGAGAAAAGTGGTTAGGGTGGGGTGGGTTGGGGTGGGTTGGGGTGGGTTGGGTTGGGGACTCGACATTGACAATGCCAACGTACCTTAAAGGGTTAAGAAATGTTCCGTTATTGGAGAATCCATTGTTGTACCCATTTCTCCCACTTCTGCACTGAGCGAAAAAAATCAAGTATTTCGTACTTAAAACGCCACATTTCAAACTTGATTTCCAATAAGATTGAAATAACTAAAGTCGAAATCGATTATATTTCAATTACGAAATTTAAGTATTTTAGTATTTTCAAACTTAAATTAAATTTAAAATGTACTTGATTTAAGTACAATTGATCCAAATCCTTTTAATTCTGTAAGTGAGTACAAAATCAAGTTAAAATATGATCATGATACTTAATTTAAACATTTCAAGATTCTTTATTCTTATATCAAGAGTTATGAGTTTAAAAAAATTGAGGCACTAAAAAGCCTCCAAGAAGAGTGAGAAAAATAGACATATGTTATTTTTTTTACGGCAAATTCAAAAATAAAATAAATAAAATAAATTAAATAAAAATTAAACCACAAATTTTATTTTCAATTTTTATAATCAAAATTGAAAAATAATCATTATTTTTTATTTTTATTATATAAATTAATTTTAATAATTAAAAATATTTTTTTCAATAAAATAAAATTAATTCATATTTTTTAATTTTTTTTATAAAAATTGTAATCGTTACGGTCCCTGGTAATTCGACTTATATTACGTATTATTTATAAGTATCGTAAATACTTAATTCAAGTTCATTCGAACTTAATTTTATTACCACATTTTCTCTCTGTGTGTTGTTCTTCTTCTTCTACTTCTTGGGGGCTGCGTCTGCTTGCGGTTATTTTGATTTCAGCTTATGTCACACACACTTGCCACACACACTTGCCACACACACACCACACACACACCACACACACACCACACACACACCACACACACACCACACACACACCACACACACACCACACACACACCACACACACCACACTCTCCTCTCAAGTGTTGTGTTGTCTTGCATTGCTGCTGTAATTTTTATGACTTCGAGGCTTCTGTTTATATGCACACCCATATAACACCCATATCTTTACCCCATTTCCATGTTTAAACCCAATCCCATATTCTCATATCCCCCCATTTTTTGCTGTCTGCGACTTGCAACCCTTTTTTGCAACGCCTATGGGTCTTCTCTGTTTGTTATACCCTTACATAAGTTATACCGATTTTGTCATTTTGTCATTTTTATTTTTCAGACAAAATGTTTCCATCAATTATTTTTAATTTTTAATTTGACAAAATTATATAATATAATTTATGTTGTAATATATTTGATACAGAGACTGTAATCATTATATGTTATACTATGAATTAATATTCAGAATTTTGCAATATGTATAATGATTATTTTTAATTTGTGTTGAACAACTTACAAAATAATTATTATTTTTGTGTTATACGATAAAAATAAAACTCAAAAAAATAATTATTTGGACCGTTCCGGCTTTTACTTTCGTCAAAATTTTTCAGAAGTGAATATCTTTAACCCGTTCCATTTTTATTTTGCCAAAATTTGATGGACTTTATTTACATTTAGTTGGTGAATTTACATAAGTCGAATTAGGTAAAAAACGATCGTTACATACTTGAAAAAAAATAAAAAAAAAAAAATTTTATTGAATACTATAAAATAAAAAGTGAAAACCGGAACCGACCTGAATAATTACTTCTATACTTTTAATTTTTTTTTTTCAAAAATAAAAATTTGATTTATATTATTTATATATTTTAAAAATTAAGTATTGGGTTTTATTTTATATAAATATTAATCAATATTAATTCTATTAATGAATCGAGCAGTGCTTGGGAAGGGTATTAAATTCGCCTTTTTAATGATAACTTTTCCTTCATGTTGTTATTTATTAACGCTTCACGGGCGCAATAATATTAAAGCGACAACCAATACTGACAAAAGCTTAAGCTTGTGTGTGTGAAGCTGATGAAGCGTGTGTTTCATTGTCCATTGTACTATGGGACGTTTGAGCAGTTTTTTTTTTGGCATTAATTAATATCTCGGAAACTACACAAGATTTTAAGATGCGGTTTTTTTTCTAGTATTATACATGCCCTTAGAAGTATTTTGGAAAAGTGGGCGTGTCACTTTACTACTACTATTTAAATAACATTTTCTAACAATATATATTATTAGCATTAAAATAAATCGTAATTTTTTGATACAGAAGGGCATTGAAACTGTGAGGTTACTTACTAAAAAATTAAATTTTGCAAAAAGTGCAAAAAAGTGCACATTGAGACAAACTGTTCTGAATTCAGAATTAATCACTCTACAACATGGATATAGACACTAACTTGAAAAGGGCTGACAATTTTTTGTAACTCTTTGCAAAGTTAAATTTTCCTTTCAGAAATTATTTATTGACACCACTTGCTAAATGTAAAAATTTTTAATAAATTACGCACAAAAACAACCCAATATCAATTGCAGCATTTAGAACAAACCGGAACTGTTAACATCCAATACAAATTTTATATTTTTCATGCAATTTTCATTAATAATTATTAATTATAAAATGCACAGCAATTTTACATTTTTTGAAAACACGCGGGTCTTTGGTTGTAACAGCTGACTTGAACAGCTGCTAACTTAACATTGGACTGTTATGTTAACATTTCTGTAATGGAACATAACAGTTTGATGAACTTAGAATGTGTTGGCAATAAAAATGAATGCCAAAAAACCTCTCAAACGACCCATAGTGCATTGTAGCTCAAATTGCCGCCGCCCTAAAAGTATGCTATACAATTTTGTTTTGGACATTTTACAACGTCGCCGCAAAGTATGCAATTTTTTTTTAAATAACTTTTTGGTCAGTTGCCAACTTTTGAATATTCTACAATGAATAATTCATGGTATGCTTTTGTGCACAACTTTAAGGTAACTTCAATTATTAATCGCTTTTTTACTTTCGATTGTTCAGTAATCAGTTGCATTTTATACAAATCTACAAGTCTATTTATTTTATTTTTTCTTAAATTTATTTTTTATATATTTATTTATTATTTATTTATTTTTAAAATTACTTTTTATTTATTTATTTAACGTCGACTAAAAGCAGTCGACTGAGAGAAAAAATATTAATTGATTACATTTTTAATACAATTATAAAATATAAATGTAATTTAAAAATTAAATAATATTAAATTTAATTTAAATTCGTAACTGAAAAATTAGTTGTGTGTGTATGAAAATTTCTTATTATATCTTTTTAAAAATCTATCAGTGATGTTCCAGAAACATAATTCAACTGAATAGTAACTAAGTGAGTTTTGACATCCACAACAACAAAATACTTCTTTTTTTTCTCAATTATTATTTTATTTGTTAAAAATTGGAGTAATTTACAAAAAAGGGAAAGATATATTCAAAAAGTAAAAAATAAAAATAAAAAATAAAAATCCAAAAGAACTCGCATGTTCTCACTTTTGCACTTTTTATTTAGAGTGAAGATATAAAATTATTAAAAATATTTTTTCCAAAATAACCAGAAACTGGAAATTTATCAAAAACTATGCTTTTTTATGAAAATATCTGTCAGAAACAAACATTTTAAAGTTACTAACTTTAACAATTTACACATGAATTAAGTTATCATTGCAATAATTATATTTAAATTATTATTATAATTAGATTATAATTATATTTATATTATTTTTATATTATTTTTATATTATTTTTATATTATTTTTATATTATTTTATATTTATTGTTTTTATGTATATAATTATTATTATTATATCTTTGAATAAAAACCGTTTTTCTATATTTTTGCCTAATTTCATTAATATTATATTAACTTGTAAAAATGTCCAACTACTCAGATATGAAAATAACTATTAAGAATTATGATTTTATTTTCTTTTAAATTTCTTAAATGTAGAATTAGATAAATCAAAATAAACTGAAATACTGTAAGATCATTGGACTTGAGTTAATGGTACTGCAAACTGTTGCAATCATTGGGATGCCGCAAAAGTTGCAAAGTTCATTTGTATAATTTTATGGCCATTCCCGTTGCCGTTTAAGCCTTTTACTGCGTAACCCGTTTTCGCCAGTAACAAGTTCTGGCTACCTCTAAACTCTTCCCCCCCCCCCCTTCCCTCTCTCTCTGCTCTTGTTGCAGATGCAACTGCAACTTATTTGAAATCTGTGGCACAACTGAACTTTTTCTACACTTGCCAAATAATTGTATTTTCAATGTATTTCGTATTGTTCTGCTTTTAATGAATTCTAATTGCAGGGTAACTGTTAGTCGAGCATTTTCTTATCTTTCTCGCAACTCCAATTACATGAATTTTACATATATATATTTTATAGTTCTCTTGCACATTTATTAAGTCTCTTTTCTTTTAATACATTTTTTTAACCGAACATCTAATCATTTTTTGAAATCTTCCATTTATTGAATTTTTAATATAAATATTTTATAACATCTTAACTTTTCTTTTAATTTTCCATTTATTTAATTTTGAATATAAATATTTTACAACTCTTACATTTACTTATTTTTTATCTCTTTTCTATTAATGCTTTCTATTTAAAGGGCAACTCTTAGTCGAGCATTTAAACTTTATTTTAAAATATTCCCTTTATTTAATTTTGAATATAAGTATTCTACAACTCTCTTATATTTATTTTTTCTTTAATCTCTCTTCTTCTATTTAAAGGGTAACTCTTAGTCGAGCATCTAAACTTTTTTTTTAACTTTTTCATTTATTTAAATTTGAATATACATTTTTTATAACTCTCTTATATTTACATATTTATTCTTTAATCTCCCTTCTTTCAATGCTTTCTATTTAAAGTGGTAACTCTTAGTCGAGCATCTAAACTTTTCTTGCAATTTTCCATTTATAGAATTTTGTACATAAATATTTTATAGCTTAAATACTTTATAACAATTTCTTTTAATGACTTATATTTAAAGGGTAACTATTAGTCGAGCATCTAAACTTTTTTTTAACTTTTTCCATTTATCTATAAATATAAATATTTTATTACACATTTCTTAAATCTCTCTCCTTTTGATTTAATTAAGATTACAGGGTAATTCTTAGTCGAGCAGTTGATTTTACTTACTGCATTTAATTCTCCATTTTGTTGTTGATAATTTTAAGGTGTTTTTTTCTCAATTAATTACATTTGGAATATATTTCATAACATATAATATAAAATATGTCCTCTTTAAATTAATTATATTATAGGGTAACATTTAGTCGAGTCGTTGCTTTTACTGCTCTGAGCTGCATTTAATTCTTGTCTTTGTTGTGCATTTATTTTTTGCATTCAATTATAGGAAATTTTGGGCATTCAAAAAACGCCCACACAAATAATTCAAAAATATTTTATAAATATTTGTTGTCTTTTGATCTGTTTGTTAAATGTTTTTATTGTTGTTTGTTGTGGTTCATTTAATTAAGTGGCAGCTTTATGTGCTGTTAAGCGGAGGCGTCTCTTGAGTTGGAGTCAATTTAAGGATCGTGGGTGGTTTTCATTTCAATGATTTTTAAAGAGAGGAAATGGAACCGAATTTACAGAAATGCAGATAGAAATAAATGTACATATATTTATTTATATTTAGAGAGGGAAGCTGAGGGGACTTTTGTTTCGACTTAATTAACAGCATTTTGTACAAATTTGGTTGTCATCATTAGGCAGGCAACTTGATGTTGTTGTTGTTGTTGTTATTGTAGTTGTTGTTGTACGCAATGCGAAGCTGGTTCTGTGTTTGATGGCGTCTCATTTGATTGGGAAATCGCCAAAGTGACTTTTTTTTATACACTGAGGGAATAAATCATGTAGTTCGTACTTAAAAAGACACATTTTCAACTTGATTTCTCACTAAGATTGAAGTAGAATGTTTCGATCTTATTTCAATTACAATATTTTAAGTATTTTAGTATTTTCAAACTTAAATTAACTTTAAAACGTACTTGATTTAAGTATAATTCAAATTGATCCTAGTCCTTTTAATTCTGTAAGTGAGTACAAAATCAAGTTAAAATATGAAAATAATTCTTGATTTAAGAATACCTTAAAGACCTTAATAAAATCGTGTTAATTTGATTTGTATGTATTAATATTTATTATAATGTAGTATTATTATTCTTTTATAAGACTAGTAAGAAATAAGAATTAAATTACTTCATTTAAGATTTTACAGCTGATACATATAAAGAATTTTCGCACTCACTTCTAGTTATTTTTGAAGTTTTACTTGATTTTAGATTCTTTGTTTTTATCAGGGATTAAAACCTTATCCGAAATCTTTAACCGATGAAAACCGATTGAAATTTGTAACCGTAACCGAAAATAATTTTTTCCGTCTTTTTAAAAACAATGAATAAGGCTTCTTATTTTGGTCAACCGAAAACCTTAATTTTTATTATTTTTGTGAGCCGAAACCATACTGGTATTTTTAAACCGAAACTTACAAAAAACCGATAACCGTTACGAAACCGATACTCCAAGATTTTGCCTAACCGATAACCGAAAACCTTAATTCGAGCATAACCGAAACCGAAACCGTAACTGAGACCGATATTCGTTTCGGCTTTAATCCCTGGTCTTTATATCAAGATTGTTCGTACATAGTTAAAGAATTTGTATGATAATTTTCAGTAATTCGTAGTTATATCAAGTTTAAACTTTGAACTTAATTTAAGTACAGCATTTTTCTCTGTGTATTATTTTGATTATTTTTCTTTTGCATTTGCGTAATGAAAATTGCATTTTGATGAGTTTCCCCCTCTGGCAAAAATGTTGCTCAATATCTTGTCGCATACTTGTATCCTCTGTAAATAAACATATGTGTGTGTTTGTGTGTTTGTGGCCCACTGGCCAAGTGGCAAATGGTTATGGGCCTGGTCAATATGAAGTGGGGGGATAAAGAAAGCTCTCTCTCTCACTCTCAAGTGCCACCTCAATGGTGCAAACATGCGTCGCAAGTCGCGGCTTTCCATGGAATGCCTCTAATGCACGTTTTTCCAAGACGTGTCCAGACATTGCATTGAAATACCCAAGATCTAGAGATGACAACGTCACGTGACACGAGCAGAAAACGACTTTTTGAAATGCTGAAAATTTAAAATGCTTAATTTCGTTAACTTTCTTGATTTTAGTACGAATAACAAAGTATAAATACCAGGGATTAAAACTTTAGCCTTTAACCGATGAAAACCGATTGAAATTTGTAACTGAAACCGATATTCGTTTCGGTTTTTATCCCAGATAAATACTGCTTGTTAAAAGTATAACAGTTTTATTTGCAATTTATTCACTATTTTGTTGTTTTTTTGTTAGGATCATAACTTACGTATTAAACAGTATATAGATTTATTTTTATCGCCCAGCTTTAGCTAAGAATTTCAACTTTACATTATAAAACTTTCATTATGATCCATTGAAAAATACAAGAATTAGTTGTTAACACATAACTTAAGTTAAGTTGAAAATAAAAACCTTTTCTTTTCTTATAACAACTGTATACAGCTCAACTTTATTTTCAATTTTTTTCCTTTTAATATTTTTTTTATAAAACGATATTACAAATTTAATGTACAACTTAAATATTTAATTTTTCACACATGTCTAGTTAAGCGTTTGAACTTTATATTCTGAAAATTTCATTATAATCAATTGAGAAATGTTCAATTTACTTTAACAATTTTTTGGTATTAATTGAAAGTTGTGTCGTGTTTGAAAGCAGAGATTAAGACCGTAATCGAAACCGATTGCAATTGATAAACGTAACTGAAACGCTAAACGAAACAAAACTTTTTTTATTATACCGAAACCGAAAAACAGAAATTATTTAAACCGAAATAACCGTTTAATAACCGATTCATGAATAACGACTAATTTTGATTTAATCAAGCATTAAATTCAATTATGTTGTCAAGGTGTAATCATCGTTTTTTAAACTAATTTTGATTTTAAATTGAAATTAAGCTTATTAAATTGATTTTAAATTTATATATTATATTATATTAATGAAATTAAATGGATCTTCTTTGAAATCATGGAATTTTTCTTAACATATTAACATATTTTTTCGAAACCGAAACATGCAAGAAACCGGTTACCGTTCCAAAACTGATATACAAAGATTTTTCGTAACCGATAACCGAAAACCAAAAATAACCGAAACCCTAACTACAACCGATATTCGTTTCGGTTTGATGCCCTGCTAGAAAGTATGCGTTTTGTGGCGATCTCTAGCAAGACACTAGAGACAGAGACAGGCCTAGACGTAGACCCAGACCCAGACCCAGACCCAGATCCAGTGACAGTACCAAACCCAAAACATAAACTTAAACTCGAAGCCCAAAGCCCAAACTCATGTCCAAACCCAAACTCAATTCCAATTCCAAACCCAAACCCAAAGAAGTGCTGTAGGTCAAGGCTGGGCGCGGCGGGCGTTGCGTCTACGTGACGAGGCACCAGCCAATTTTGTTGTCATTTTTGTAGTTGTTTATTGTTGTCATCGGTGTTGTTGTTGGTTGTTAGTTGGTTGTTGGTTGTTGGTTGGATTGTTGACACTTGCAGTTACATCGATAAGCGAACGGTGAAAGCAGCGACTGAAGACGATGACTACTGTCCAAGTGGCAGAAGAATCCAGAGTGCAGAATGCACAAGATTTTATACACTAAAAAAACTGTTAAAAGATTCAATTTAACAAAATTAAAATACCATCTAATAATAGTGTTTACTTATCTTTTTAAAGATTTTAAATAATAGGAAATATTATCCTATTCCTGGCAGGGACTGAAAATAATCGTTATTGATAAAAAATGCAAATAAAAAATCAACTTTAAAAACAAGTGCCTATTTTGTTTTAATCCAGGATTATTAAAGCCGAAACCGTAACATTTAACCGATAAAAACCGATTGAAATTTGTAACCGTAACTGAAAGCGTAACCGAAAAAATGTTTGTCCACTGTTCCGAAACCTTTAAACCGAAATAACCGTTTAGTAACCAATTCATTTATAAGGGTTAATTTCGGCTCTGATCATCGCAACTTTGAACTGCCATAACTTTGTCAAAACTCAATCGATTTCCATGTAAATTCGTTCTGCATTTAAATTTTATTTCATTTTGAAACTTCGAATTTGTATGTAAATTTAGAAAATTTTTGAAAAATTTCAAATTTTGAAAATGAACATAATTTAAATGCACGACGAATTTAAAGGTAAAATCGTGCTCAAATTAACATTGCGCATTGAGTTTTGACAAAGTTATGGCAGTTCGAAATTGTTAAAAATCAGTAAAATCAAAATTATCGAAATTTTCAAACCAAATGAACCACATTTATATCAGATCAAATTATAATAAAATCGACATTACACTGGATCATTAAGCATTAAACATTAAGTCATTTTTATGTAAAACAATAAATAAAGCTTCTAATTTTGGTTAACCGAAAACATAAATTTAAATTTTTTTTTGTGAACAGAAACCATCCCGGTATTTTTAAACCGAAACTTAAAAAAAAACCGATAGCCGTTACGAAACCAGATTTTGCATAACCGATAACCGAAAACCTTAATTAGAGCATAACCGAAACCGTAACTGAAATCGATATTCGTTTCGGTTTTAAAACCTGCTTTAAAGACTTTTATTCAAAAAAATCATCAAAACTCTTATAAATGATTGAAAAATATACATCGATCATAATAATTATTTTCATTGGTTTAGAACCAATAATCTATTGAAAATTAGTTTTTGTATCATCATTAATTTGAGAAAATTTAAAAATGGGAAGAGATCATTAAGTTAGTTATTGATTTGGTACTACATCAAGGATTGAAATTTCCCATAATTTTTTATTCCTTTAAAGATATAGTGCGATTCTCTTACGTGTTTAAAAGGAAAAGTTTAAATTATCATATATGTAGATAGTGTCTGAATTAAATTATTCTGGTTTACAAACTGCTTAATAAAACGCAAGTTCCTTATTTATGAAAGTGTATAAAAAAAGCTATAAAAAGCGCTCTTGACACATGCTCAGGGAATGCCACGATGTAAAAATGAAAAAAAAAACCGAGGAAAATAAAAAGATCTGCATCTGCAGCAATTTGATTTGTGATCACATGTCCGCAGTTCCCCTACCATAAAGTCAATTCTTCTGCAGTTCTGCGATGCGCTTAGAAAGCAGCGATCTTTGACTCTGGGAATGATGGGAACTTTGGAACTACTGGGAACTATGGGAAAACCGAAAGTGTTGTCTCAGCACGTACAAGAAATGGGAAAAAATATAAAGGTAGATCACTGGAAAGAATTGGAGTTAAGAAATAAACTAAAACTGGGTTTGTTCTCATTGCAAACGAAACTGCAATTATTTTTAATTCTTTTTTATTATTATTGGGGCCAAGTGAAAATGCGTAGATATTAAATTTGTTATAAATTGAAAGAGGTAATGGAATTTCTGTTGACTAGAAAGTTCAATTGATGGCGATGACAGTTATCCAATAAGCTTATCACTCAAATTATATTTAAAGCAAAGTCTACAGTCTGTTTCAGATTATCTTTATCAATTTGATCTGTTTGTGTGTAGACTTTAGATAGAAACGAAACAGAAAAGTTTGTGAAAAATAGAGGATGATATCTCTAGTTAAGATCATGATGACAGGTTTGAGATAGAATCACTTTCTATTAGATATGCTAAGAAGTCAACTTTCCAACAGAAACAGGAAAGAGTTTATCATTTAATTATATATTGTAATAATAATAATAATTGATACATTTAGGGCTAAGAAGAATTAAAAACATCTTTAGTTTTTAAATGAATTAAACTATATTACTTAAAATTTGTTTTGTTTTTTTAAGTGAAGTAAAAAACTATTTAAATTGTAATAATTAAATAAAATAAATAAAATAAATAAAATAAATAAAATAAATAAAATAAATAAAATAAATAAAATAAATAAAATAAATAAAATAAATAAAATAAATAAAATAAATAAAATAAATAAAATAAATAAAATAAATAAAATAAATAAAATAAATAAAATAAATAAAATAAATAAAATAAATAAAATAAATAAAATAAATAAAATAAATAAAATAAATAAAATAAATAAAATAAATAAAATAAATAAAATAAATAAAATAAATAAAATAAATAAAATAAATAAAATAAATAAAATAAATAAAATAAATAAAATAAATAAAATAAATAAAATAAATAAAATAAATAAAATAAATAAAATAAATAAAATAAATAAAATAAATAAAATAAATAAAATAAATAAAATAAATAAAATAAATAAAATAAATAAAATAAATAAAATAAATAAAATAAATAAAATAAATAAAATAAATAAAATAAATAAAATAAATAAAATAAATAAAATAAATAAAATAAATAAAATAAATAAAATAAATAAAATAAATAAAATAAATAAAATAAATAAAATAAATAAAATAAATAAAATAAATAAAATAAATAAAATAAATAAAATAAATAAAATAAATAAAATAAATAAAATAAATAAAATAAATAAAATAAATAAAATAAATAAAATAAATAAAATAAATAAAATAAATAAAATAAATAAAATAAATAAAATAAATAAAATAAATAAAATAAATAAAATAAATAAAATAAATAAAATAAATAAAATAAATAAAATAAATAAAATAAATAAAATAAATAAAATAAATAAAATAAATAAAATAAATAAAATAAATAAAATAAATAAAATAAATAAAATAAATAAAATAAATAAAATAAATAAAATAAATAAAATAAATAAAATAAATAAAATAAATAAAATAAATAAAATAAATAAAATAAATAAAATAAATAAAATAAATAAAATAAATAAAATAAATAAAATAAATAAAATAAATAAAATAAATAAAATAAATAAAATAAATAAAATAAATAAAATAAATAAAATAAATAAAATAAATAAAATAAATAAAATAAATAAAATAAATAAAATAAATAAAATAAATAAAATAAATAAAATAAATAAAATAAATAAAATAAGTCAAATAAATCAAATAAAATAAATCAAATAAATAAAAGAAAATATATAAAGCTGCCAGCTATGCGCTTAGAACAGTGACATAGCAAGCAGCTGTTGCTCAACTAATTAAGTCTATTTGATGATCTGATTGTTGTGTTGTTTTTATATGCATTTAATTTTATTTTGTTGGCCGTTAACAAATTAATTGCTACGCTCTTTAAATGTTAATCAAAACATACGCCAACGTTCACACAACAACAATAAGAGCAACAAAGCGAGCATCAAATTATTGGATGAATTTGGAAAACATTTAACAAAAATTGTTAATTTTGGAGGAATTCAATAAAAAAGAGCACACAAATGGCAAACGGCAAACGGCCCAACGCCTTTGAACATAATTTATGGGCAATTTGAATTTATTTTCATTCAAATTTTATTTCACTTTAAGTCGCTCTTCAGTCTTTCTTCCTCTTTCTTTCATTATCTTCTTCTGTATATTATTTGTTTTTTTGTTGCAAAAATTGTTGTATAGAAATTTAAAGGCAAAACAAAAAATCCAACAAAATTTGATACCAAATTTAGTTTTTTATTTATTTTATTTTTTTTGTGGAAGACGATGAGAAAGACAATTAATTGATAGAATTTCTTTTCAGCATATGTATATATAAATATATATGTGTGTGTATCGGCTGCCGGTCTTTTGGATTCGTTTACATATTCAAATAGAAATCGAAAGCGTTTGATTTTTCTTCATCTCACTCTCTCTCTTAATCTTTCTCTCTCTCTCTCTGGCTTTGCTTCTAATTTTGTTGACTGTAGAAACAATAGACGCGTGTTGTCTTTGATGAAGTTGATCATCATTATTATGATAATGATAATGATGCTGAACAATGATGATCATGTCTTGAGCATTACATAAAATCACATCAAAGAAAGAAAGAAAGAAATTTTTAAAGATTTCGAAATTAAGTAATAGATTTTTTTACTTGCTAGTTAGTAAAACTCTCCCCTCACTTCCACTTCCACTTCCCCCTTGATGTTGTTGTTGCCTATCAATCGAAATGGGGGCGTGGCATTTGGCTAACGATGCGGCTGACTGATTTATGCTGTGGCAGTGTGAGAATCGCCGAGGGCGGCATTCGAAAGTGCTGCAATATCGGCTTTCTTCTTCTTTTCTACACTCGGAAAAAAATGACATCCTTTGTTCTTAAAATTCGAACATTGTTGTGTACTTAAAATCTTAAAAAAAGTATGAATCGATTTGAGGTTTTAAATTCTGAATCATTCCTATGAGAACTATGAGAAATTATAGTCCGATTTTTACCGAACTTAAAATAGTCTTTTTTTCAAGATTAAAATGATATAAAAATTAGAATGTTTTGTATTCGAAATAAGTATATTTTGGAATTAGATTAAGAATTTTGTGTATTTTAAACAGAGACCGTGACGAATTTAATTTTTCAAATAAAAATTATTTTTCAATTTTTAAAATAAAAATAAAAATTTAAAATAAAAATTGAATCTGAATTTCTTTTCATCCAAGTAGTGTATTTCCAAAATCTAAAAACATTCATGATGCGTTGCTCAATACCTTTCACACGTCCTTTAAGGATATTTTAGATTAAAAAGACATGTTTTTTAAATAACATTTTAAATATAATATAATTTAAAAGTCTAAAAGTAATTTTTATAATAAAAATAAGTTCAATTTGCTATCTCTGATCTTAGCTAGTATGTTTAGATTTTGAATTAATCCCAAAACTTACCTAAAGTATCCTAGAAAAATCTCATTTTAAGATTTCCGGACTTGCGAAAGCCGAACTTTAAATAAGATTTTTGTTCTCAGTTTTGGAAATTCCGAACTTGGACAGTTTTTGAATATCTCCTGTTTAAGTACGGAAACATGAATTATTTTTCTGAGTGTGCTTTCTTCTTCTTCTTCTTTTTCCCGTAAACCATCTTTATATGACACATTTCAACTGACCGAACAATCGACGCTGATGATTAACAACAATAACAGTAATAATAATAACAACAACAACAGCAGCAACTACCTCAATTTGTTATTGTTGTATACAACATTTCACGCACTCACGTTTTTCAATGCAACACTTACACCATAAAATGCCGCTACACGCCCCTTGCCACGCCCCTTGCCCCACGCCCCACAACGTTTCAACTCCAGGCCAAAAACATAAATTTTTATGATCACAACTTTATAAAATGCTCTACAAAAAAAGAGTTTCTGAACTTGCAGACGGAACTTTTCTTTAATTCTATAGAATAAATTAGAGTTATGAGTTTAAAAATTGAGGCACAAAAAAGCCTCCAAGTAGAATGAGAAAAAAAAACATATGTCTACGGCAAATTCAAAAACAGGATAAACTTTAATTTGCAATTTTTTAATTTTAAAATTATTTTTAATTATTAAAATTATTTTATATGATAAAAATAAAAATTTAATAATAATAATTATTTTTTTATTTCTATAAGAGTTTTTATATACAAATTTAAAAATAATATTTTTATATAATAAAGAATTTTATATATATAGATATAAATTAATTTTAATAATTAAAAATAATTTTTTCAATAAAATAAAAAAATTAATTCTTATTTTTTAACTTTTTTAATAAAAATTATAATTGTTACGGTCCCTGGAAAAAAGAGTAGTAGCATGAATTTAAATAGAAAAGTTCGACTAATAAGATAATGATTTCTCAAACCAGAAGATAGGGAGAAGTCATAAAAATTGAAGTATAGGAGATCGACTAAAGTGAATACTTTTTATTTATTTAAATAACATTTCTAGATGAAACTACTCATTTACATAGAAAGAAAGATATAAAATTTAGAAATAGTAAGCCAAAGAAGCTAATGTAGTTATTTAATATATTCTGTTAAATATTACTTAAATTGTACCTTACTCTTAAAAGTCTTTTTACAGTTAAGTCTGAGAGATAACGTCATATAGAATAAATCTAAAAAAACAGGAACGAGAAGCTAAGAAATAAATTTAAAGAAGTTCCATTGACAATTATATAAAAATATATATTCACTGAAGATCACGTAATTCAAACTTTAAGGAGTCTTTTAAAATATAAACATTATATAGAAATAATCTAAGCTTAATTAAATAAATAGACGGAAAAGTAAGAAATAAAATATTGAGCTACAAAAAATGTATCACGAACTTCTTATAAACATTTTTTTTAAAATAATTCCTGAAATAAATGGAGTTATCTAGATTATTTATCTGAAAGAAACTTGTTGTAAATATTAAAATATTAATTTTATGAAGATGCAAAGCAGATCAACTTAATTTAATTATAACTGAATTTATGTTGAAATTTGTTATTAGGGTATTTAAGTATTCGTTGCGTAGAAGTCTTCTTGGTTTCTCCTTAAATTTGTCTTGTTTTTTTTGCCAAAGTTTTTCCACATAAACAATTATAAATAAAATGAAATGAAATATTTTTCGCGCGTATTTTTAATAACAGCATCAACAAGACCAATGACTAAATAAACTAAATGACCCAATAAAGAGTGCTCGACTAGCAAATACCCTGTAGAGAGACAAAGCTTGATATGTTAATAAAATCAATTAAGAGAGAAATTTGTGTGAAGATATTTTATATTATTATTATTTATATTGATCAAATATGTTTTCTGATAATATAGGACTTTTAGACGATATCAGTAAAAGTCAAAATAATAATAATTTTTCATTCTATGAAATTAAATTTATTTATTAAATCTGTAAAGTTTTTTTTTCAGTTTTTCGACTGCTTGATTTGTTATACCCCCTTTTAAAAGTGTTAAAATTACAGGGTATATAAAGTATTCAGTGACCACTTGACTTTGGCACATTTTTCTTGAATCTCCGCACAAGTTCAAGCGAATCTCTTGAGGATTGCAAAAAAAAAAATAAAAGAGATCAGTAAGAAAATTGAGCAAATTTTGTTTTTACAGTGAATGCGGAATGTGGAATGACCTTAAGGGTCGAGGCACATTTATCGTTATCAGTTTTTGTTTGTTTTGGTATTTGCATAATGCGATTCGGGTTCGGATTTGGGTTCGGACATGAACCTAGGTGTGGCTATCAAGCTGAAGTTTTATATGATGAGTAAAGCTCCATAATAAGTTGACAATTATATGGCATCTAATGCGATGTCCAACAAATTTACGATGCATTTACGATAAGTTGCGTTGATTTCATTTAATAGCAACCTTCCCCTTCCCTCCCTTGCACTGTCCCTGCTTTGAAGAACTTTGACCGAATGCAAGAGAGAGAGAGAGAGAGAGAGAGATACATAGAGAGATCATTAAATGCTGAGTAAAAATTTATTTTTAATGCTCGCTATGACAAAACAGAAACAATTAACACTGCAATAGACGAGGGAGTGCTTCACTTGCAGATATCCTGCAATTTCATTGTTCAATCATGAATTTAAGATATTTATTTAAAGCAGGGATTAAAACCGGTACGAATATCGGTTTCAGTTACGGTTTCGGTTTTGCTCGAATTAAGGTTTTCGGTTATCGGTTATGCAAAATCTTGGAGTATCGGTTTCGTAACGGCTATCGGTTTTTTATAAGTTCACAAATAAAATAAAAATTAAGGTTTTCGGTTAAATAAAAAGAAGCGTTATTCATTGTTTTACATGAAAAAAGACTTAATGCTCTATTTAGCCTGGAAATAATGTTATCTGGTTACTGGAATGATGCATTGTAATGTAATGATTTTTAATAACTTTGAAGTGCCATAACTTTGTCAAAAGTCTATCAATTTCCATGCGCAATGTAAATTTGAATTTACTTCTAAATTCGTTCTGCATTTAAAATTTTTCAATTTTTAAAATTCGAAATTTTTCGAAAATTTCGAAAATTTACCAACTTACCCCTTTGTATTTTTCGAAAAAATCCGAAATTTTCAAAATATTCAATCATGCTCAAATTTGATAGACTTTTGACAAAGTTATAACACTTCAAAGTTACAAAAATAATATTCGTTAAAGACTTTCATTAAAAAATATCATTATAAACTTTTAAAATTGATTGAAAAAATAAAAATCAATAATAATGATTATTTTTAATTTTTATTTTTGTAATCACAAATATTTATTAAATTTGATTTTTCAAATAAAAGTCTTCAAATAACCATTAAAAGTGATTTTTAATTTAAGAACTCGTCAATATAAGTTTATTAGCTGTTTGCAGAGATATTGTAAATACAAAAAATTTGCTATATTTGAAACCAAAATGGGACTGATTCTTATAGTTGAATTTTTTAGTTGAATTTTCGATCAATAATGGTTATTTTCAATCCCTGATATTATTTAAATATTATCTAGCATGCTTTCAATGACTTTATTAAATCTCCAACTTTTGTAATAAATGATATTGTGTGTTGTAGCCTTTCTATCAATATTTTATGGCTACAGGGTATGCAAAAATACAACAAAAAAGTTTTTCGCACAAATTTAATCGCAAATTAAAAAAGTGAATCGCGATGCGGCGCATAAATTTTGTGGCACTGTCCACAAACAATGATCATCATCATCATTGTCATCATCATCATATTGTGTGCGATATCTAAAATCGTTGGGGGCAGCTTCAATGCCAAATGCATGGTCATTTTGCCACGCCCACAACGGGCTAACTTTTACTTTGAACTTTGACAAATTGCATAGAGTGTGTGAGAGAGAGATAGAGAGAGAGAGAGGGGGGGGGGGCAGATCTGGGGTCAATTATATCCATATGCGTAGCCCCTCCTACAATTTATTACCTTGAGTTTTGTGATTTTTGCTTTAGCTTAAAAGCAAATTTTTATTTTAATTTGATTTCTGGTCACCGAAGTGCCCAGCCCCATTACCAATCCCCACCTGAGTCATTCAACCCGCCAACTTTCATATATGCAAGTAGAAAGAGAGCGAGAGAGAAACAAATGGGAGAGAGATAGAAGCGTTACTTTCTTCAAAAATTTGAAATACGCCAGCAAACTAGCAACTTTACAACTTGCCACCCGCCTATGCGACGGTCTCTTCCATCTTCTTTCCTCCTAATTCTCCTCTTCCCTCTCTCTCATCCCTCTCTCTCTGTCTTGTGTCTCCTCCTCGTTAAGGTAACAGGAGCTTTCGTTGTTGCTGTTTTGGTGGGTGAAACCGATATTAGCTGAGCAGAATTGTTAATTAACGCATACGACATATGTTAATATCGGGCGAGCGAGCATACAATATAAATGTTGTTGTCTTGGCGAAACGGTCCAAGCCGGAAAGGCAATGACGGATGTAAACGCGATGATGGTACCGCTCGTTGTGGTGCTTATGGTGGTGCTGGTGGTGTTGGTGGTGTGTGGGTGAGTGAGTGTATGACTAATATTTCGGTGAAATGTTTTGTCAATTTTTATATGTCATCGATAACATATCGATAAATTTATCGATAATAAATTGAGAATATATCGATAACATATAGATAAATGTATCGATAACATATCGATATTTAATATTTGAGTTAAATTTTCATATGCTATCGATAACATATCGATAAATGTATCGATAACGTATTGATATTTAACATGTGAGTTATATTTTCATATCGATAAAATATCGATAAATATATCGATGACATATCAATAAATATATCGATGACATATCGATAAATGTTCCGATAACATACCGATACGTTAATCGATAACATATATCGATAAACACTTGATATATATACACGCCGCTGTTTTCTAAATTCTGCTGTTATTGTGCATTGAGTTATCGATAAGATACCACATTTGTCGTTATGTTCTAAATGTTGCCCAACTGTTTAACGGTTATCAGTTATTTGGTTATCGATAACATTCACAATTCATATAATAGTAAATTTTATTTACGTGTGGTTTATCGTTCATTGTGTTATCGGTAACATTTATAACTTATCGATACATTTTTCACTTTTTTTAAACTGATTCTATTCTAATACCCTATTAATAAATTGTTCAAAACTGATTTCCATATTATAATTTTCAATTCATTGTTAATTGTGTCATCGATTAGTTTAACTACTTATCGAAAAATTTATTACTCTCATTTCTAAATTTTGTAAAATTTTATTAAAATTTGTTTGTGGCAAGTTCGTTGCCTCAGTCTTTTGTTTTTCATTAATTAATATACTGATTTCCAAATTATAATTTTCAATGACATTGCTGTCATCATTCATCGTGATATCGATAAGTTTTATTACTTATCGAAATGTTTATTACTCTGATTTTTAATTTTATCCAATTTTATTAAAATTTGTTTGTGGCAAGTTCGTTGCCTCAGTCTTTTGCTTTTCATTAATTTTCACATTTTTATACTGATTTCTAAATAATCAATTTCAATTACGTTGCTGTCATCATTCATTGTGTTATCGATAAGTTTTTACTACTTATCGAAATGTTTATTAGTCTGTTTTCTAAATTCTATTTATTGGCTGGTACTACAGAAAGTTGTTTGTGTCAAGTTCGTTGTCTGAGTCTTTTGTTTTTGCGACAACGGAACAATGATGTAGCTCAATCAGTCAATCAGTCAGTCGGTCACAGACACACACACACACACATGGACACCCGTTTTAGCTGTGTATGATGGACATGTAAATACTCATCACGATGCATCGCACTTGTCACCTGCCTCTCGGATCTTTCGTTCGATCTGCCACAGGCATCGAACCACTTGAAATGCATAGCGTGATTTGTCACTGTGACCGAGTGAGTGTGAGTGTGTGTGTGTGTGTTTGTGTTTGGTATATTATTTATTTTATGTTGTTGTTGTTTATGCGACGCGTGTTGTGAACGAAAATTGGTGTTTATTTCTTCATTTCGCTTCAATTTCTTCAGCAAGAATATCAAAAGGCTTTTGGGCGGCTTTCTAGTGAAATTGAAAACGCATTTAATAACAAGCCAAAATTGAAATGCAAAGAAAACAACAACAACAGCAGAGAGTCGAAACTGTTGACAAAATTTCACTTTCAGCCAAAGCACATGCAAATGTTTAAGTAAATCTCTTTTAAAAACCCAATTCGAATCTAAATCTCACTTGAAATTAAATTTGGGAGTCTGAGCTGCATAAATCAAATTTCACAAGGCATTGAACAAATGGGATGAGTGCGTTGTTGTCGCTGATTAGCGATAACAATTTTTAATGGCGCCGCACTTGATGGGGAGTGCCAACAACAACAACAGCAACAACAACAACAGCAACAACAACAACAGCAAACAACAATAATAAGAAAATTTGATTAGCTGGAATCGCCACTGAGCAGCGGGCGTGAGCAAACGAAAGTGTTTGCTGCAACAAATGAACCAGAAAATATATATTTTCTGACCCTTTTTATATACCCTGTAAATAATAAACTCTTTGAGAAATGGGGAAGATTAATATATTTCATTAATGTCCGTTTTTTAATATAGAAATTATTAATAATAAACTAGGGATCGCAGATAAGTTTTATTTTAATATTAAAAAATACTTTTAACTCTTATTTTTCAATTTTTAAAATAAAAATCATAAATAATAATTAAGTTTAAATTAGTATTTTAAATTTATATCTTTTCAACCTAAAATATCCTTGAAATGCGTCCTTATAAAATCCATTTTCTTAAGTCAAGAATATTCGTCAAAAATTCCTTTTTATTTTTTATGAGTAAAATATAAAAAACTCTTAAATTACCATATAAATGTTACAATTACATTAATTCCTCCATTTTAATGAAATTTTGAAGAATTTTTGTTCAAAAAATGTTGTCGAAAAAAAATGTTTTGCATCAGTAAACAGTTTAAATTTTAGTTTTTTTTAAAGTCTTACCATTTTATTCTTAAACATTTTTACGTTACTTTAAAATTCAAGCTTTTGTCTATTAATTAAAAACTAAAATTTATAATTTTTTTATTTATTATTTTATTTTTAATTTTTAATCTCACACATTTATTTTAAAGTTATAACTGCTGTCTTACTTTTTAATTTAACTGGAAATTTTGTCTTATAAAATAATTGTTAAAAAATCGTTGTGCGATAATTGGATATATTTTGAATTTTATTCATAAATATAAATAATATTATTTTCTAAAGTTATTTTAAATTTTCTTTGTTAAATAAAATCTTTGGTGTAATACAATATTGGATTATTCTTAATTATTAGTTTTAATTATTTATAATCTTGTATATTTTTGTACTGGATATCTTTTAGTCGATCACGTTACATTACTGTCTTTATTATTATAAGCTTTTTGGTTTTTGGGATGGGTTATCGAGTTCTGTGTGTGTGTCTGAAAGTTTTCACGTTTTCTTGAGTAATTCGCGCAGAGACTAATGGAAAATATTTTCATAAGTAATAAGTTAAAGTTTTTGGGCTCTCGAATAATGATTAAGATCTAAGCGAACTGTTGTTGTTAATGACTTTCCACAGCCTGTGATGAGTTGGCATTACTTGAGAGAAAAGTCGTAATTATGTTGCTGTTGTTGCTGAAGCTTTTAAAGGTGAAAGAAAATTACCTACTAAATATATATATACTTCCATTAATCTATTACAATCCAATATAGTTAATTCGATCTCTATCTCTTTTCTTTTATTTTACAGCCAAAGATAAAGCAATGCCTAAACTAATTTGTGCATTTAATGAACTATGCTAAGTGGTAAGTGCATAATTTTGACTCGTTTTATAGACGCGATACTTGCGACTTAAGTTCGTTGCCTAAGTCTTTCGTTTTGAACCCAATTGACCAAAAATTTATTTCAATCCGTAAACCTGTCTCTGATGAATTGCCAAAATAAAGTAGAAAAAAGAGATATAGCCAAGTGCGAACCGTTAATTGTGCATGACTAGAAATTGGGCGCAGATAGAGAGAGAGAGAGAGAGAGAGAGCGAGAAAGAGAGAGGGAGAGAGAGCTGGAGACATTGACAACGATTTAGACGAGGACCGTTACATAAAATAGCTACCATGATTTTTTGATTTTCATTGGATTTTTTCCACATATTTACTCATGAGTACCCTCCCCCCCTCCAGCTTTCTTCACCACAATGATCTGTTATACTCTTGCTGTGAGTTACATGATTTTGTCGTAAATCATGTAACGCATTTAAAAGTGAAATAATATTCAATTTAATAAGAAGTTGATTGTTCTGTTTAATTTTTATTCATTATGTTTTAACGGACCACGTTTTTAAGTTATAAAGATAAATTGTATTACAACATGCGAAACCTTTTTTTCTTCCAAATATCAAGATCAAACTAATTAACATAAGTTTAAATAAACAGAGAAAATTTAATCACAATCATAATGTTATATTTTATAGTTGAAATACAAAATTCTGGAAATTTGAACACAGCATAATAAGAAATTCAAAATTTAATTTTAATTTATTTTTGTCAGAAATAACAAAAAGAGCTCGCTGATCCAAGCCACTACACAGAAAAAAATAATCCGAATTCCGGAATAAAATCAATGCAATGCGATGTCAGAAGTACGGTAATCCCGCAATTTCTTAAACCAAGTACAAAATACTTGAATCAAGCACGAATTTTCTCAATAATATTTTAATTTTTGGGGTTCTGTAAATTATTTTTTAGTTAGCTCAAATATTTGAGGCTTCTTTGATTTTTTAATATTAAATCGTTGCCATTTTATCCGCATATTGTCTTAATTTAACAATAATATTCTGAATATATACTTCAAAAATGCATGATAAAATCAAGAGTTTTAAACTTTAGAATGTTGTTATTACCTCTTCTAAAATAGAGCATACACTGATAAAAAAATGTTCTATAATTAAGATTTTGGTCTCAAATCTAAGAGTTTTGGTCTAAAAAATGCGTCGAGAACATAAAATTCTTGAATTTAGAAAACACATCTTGATTTTAAGAACATTTTAAATAAGAGTATGTTCTTATTTTTAGACCAAACAGTCTTAAATTCTCAAGCCAAAAATAAAAAATAAGGCAATTGTTTATTAAACTTTCAATTTTTTTTTTTTTTTTTTTTATATATAAATATTCCGATTATATGTTTTTTCCTAGGCTAGAGAAGTGGGTTTCGAGAACCCTCGTTTGTTTGTTATCAAACTGAAGCGGCGACTCTAACCAGAGCGCCACGGTGCCATTATTATCTTCATATTAAATATGACACATTTATATTTTCTTAATAATTTAAGATTTTTAATTCATATATTGAACACTGAACTTTTAGACAAATTTTCTTAGTATTAGTAATTTGGTCTTAAAATGTTCTTATTTTAAAAACATAATATTTATGATGAATGTTCATGATTTTAGAAGTTGGTCTTTTTTTCAGTGTATTGTTTACCTATTAGAGAGAGTAGAGTATTTACTGATTCAAGTCTTCAATGTGGATTTTCATTTGATTTTTTCTGCATGACACTCGTAAATATTTTCGACTATTTGTCATTAAGCGGGCGTTTTGGGCCTTTGGGGCCATTGGGCACCGTCGTCGTCGTCGTCGTCGTTTTGAGTGTCGACCTTAAATGGTTTTTGACTTTGACTTCATTGGCTTTTTGGGGCTGGCACTTTTTGGCCGATTGTGTCTGTTGTGTCTGAGGATTTGCAAAGCTAATTAAGTTATTTGAAGTTGTTGTTTGTTTAGTCATGCAGTGCAAATGCTTTTAATTCTCATTGTTGTTGTTATTGTTAGTGTCCCAAAAAAATAAAAAGAGGAAGATGAAAAAAATAGTAGAGGCATGAACAGAAACAGTAATATATGTATATAAATAAATAATAAGCACAAACAAATGCTTAAGAGTTATAAAAATATCAAGAGTTGTGCAAAAAATTGTACGATTTCAAGTGAAATACGACTTAGGTACAGTTTCAATGGAGTTTCATAGCTAACTGCTGTGACAGGTGAATGCAACATGGTTTATTATATAGCCTTGAGTTGCGTAGCAGGCAAGTTGTTAATAATACATTTAAAGGAATTATATAGGAAATATTTTCTTAAGATGAACGACTTTTCAAATTAAATATTATTAAAATAGGGTCCAAATAATTTTAGTATTTTCATAGCTAATAACTGTGACACTTGTGTTTATTTTAATCATTTCCTGACTGAATTTTTTTAGCCTTTAACTTTAAATTGAAGAAATTACTTTAATAATTAAATAGCAATTATTTTTCGCAGTTCCTAAAACTAAGAACTTTTAAAATAACAATTATTCATAGTATTTAACTTGTTTTTAACGCCTCAAATTATGTTGGGCCATATGAAAAAGATTTTCAACTTGGCCTTAAGACACTCTGTGCTCTGTCAGCAATTATTTTAGCTTAAATGGATGCTTTTGGCCTGCTTTGTTGTCAGTCTTCTGTCAAGTTGTCAATCTCTTGGTTACATCACGAAAAATGTCATCTATAAACAAATCAAGCCGAATTTGCATTCTACAAAAAGTTGATGAAAAACCAAAACAAATATGTTTAAAGCTGACCTTAAGAGATGTTTGTGTTGTTTTGAGATTTTGGTATAGATTGTCTTTTATTATTATTGATTTCGGTATGCACATTCCCCCAATTATTCATTAAATATTTTTTACCACCCACAAAGCAGTCGAAAAGTCGACTTTTTGTGATAGACAAGGCTACAGTGGCGTCTCTTTCACATAGCACAGCAACACCGAAGGCGCACAGTGGATCAAAAGTTTGTGCTACCGGCGTTTAATTTTAAAGTTAAAGCCTTTAAAATTAATTAAAAATATTTTTCATCAATTAAAAACACTCCAATTAAATGAAAAAGCTTTTCTAAAAAGACATGGTCGGATTCGATTTTGTCGATATGTTCCCAAAACCTGTAGACTAAAATATTAAAAAAAAAAATATTGCTGAAGAAAGTTTACCATAAATATCTAGGCCCTACAAGTTAGAGAAAAATTTACCGGTACAACAATACAATTTTTAAAATTTTTTAAAACCAAAATATATAAAATAAAAAAAACTTAAATTTTAAGTAATTTTCTAATGCAAAGCAAAATTATATAAATTCAGAAAACAAGAAATAATTGTTGGAAAAATTTCGGATTCGGTTTTCGATATTTAATAAAGAATTTATTTCGGTTGCGGTTCCGGTTTTGTTACTAAATGTGAAACGGTTGATATTGGTTAACGGTTCCGGTATTATTTCCTGTAGAAAACTATTATTATTTTAGAATGAAAATAAAAGATTCATATTTTTTTTATTTATTTATGTTATTATTTTCCCTGAAAAAAATTATTATTAGTTAAAGGAGAAGGTGTAAGAAAACTGTTTTTTTAAATTTATTTATGTTTTTAATTTTCTGAAAAAACTATTATTATTAAAGATGAAAATAAAAGAAAACATTTATTTTTTAAATTTTCTTACTTATTTCCCTTAAAAAACTATTATAAATTAAAGATGAAAATAAAAGAAACCACATTTTATTGTTAATTTTTTATGTTATTAATTTCCCTGAGAAAAACTATTATTAATTACAGTTGAAAATAAAAGAAAACATATTTTATTATTTATTTTTGATGTTATTAATTTCCCTTAAAAAAACTATTAATAATTAAAGAAGAAAATAAAAGAAAACATTTTTTATTGTTTAATTTTTGATGTTATTAATTTCCCTGAGGAAAACTATTATTAATGAAAGAGGAAAATAAAAGAAAACATATTTTTTTTAATTTTGTTAATTTTCTTAAAAAAATTTATTATTAATTAGAGATGAAAATAAAAGAAAACATTTTTTTTATTTATTATGTTTTAATTTGCCTGAAAAAAACAATTATTAATTAGAGATTAAAGATTAATTAACGAAAACATATTTTTTTTTAATTTCGTTATTAATTTCCCTGATAATAACTATTATTATTTAAAGATGAAAATAAATGAAATCATATTTAATAATTTACTTATGTTATTAATTTCGTTCTGCTTGATCAAGCAAATGTCCCACTGTGCAGCGACAGCTAATGAGCCGGTTTACAGTTTTACGCTCTCAGAGACACGCTCTCTCTCATCTCGCTCTCACTCTCTCGCTCTGTGGTTGCGCTCTCTCGCCCACACTGAGCGTGTTGTTGTCTTGCGGTGGCTTTTGGCACCTGTCGCTGCAACTTTGTCTTTGGTTGAAACTTCTTCGACTTCGGCGACGCGTCGCAGTTGCTGCCTCTGCCTCTGCCGCTGTTGACGTCGCTGCTCAAGTTGGCGCTGCGGTTTTCAGGTCTTGAGCGTTCAATGCGCTGCCAACCGTCGATAAGAACGCACGCAAAGTCGCCTCGCGAAAATTCAAATATATATATTTTCAAGAAAAAGCGCGCGCGCGTGTTTTTTAAACATTTTTATTTATTATTTTTTTTCTCAACTCGTGCAATATATTTTTGCACCAAGTGTATGAATTGTTTCTTCTACTGGAAAATACAAAAAAAATAAATGAAAATTGATATACAATTGTTTTAAATGTTTTAATACAACTGCAACATTTAATGTGCATTGTCAATTCTTTATGGCTTCGTTTTTGACTTGGTTATTTTTTTGTTTTTGTGTCATGTGACAGTTCTCGCCGCCAGATGTCGCATCTGCTCACAGCAATATAAATGCAGTTTTGATATTTATCAGGTGTTTTAGTTCAACATTTAAAGCAAAATGTCAGCGAAAAATCAAATGAGTGTCTTCATGGAGAAGTTCAACACGGTGAGTCGAATCGTACCGAATAATGGAACTCACTAAATGTTCCGATTGTTTACTTTAATTCCAAACTTTAATAAATAAAAGGTTTCTCTACAAAAAGAAAACTGTTTAATTTTTAAAAGTTAAGAGTTTGCTTTTCTTTTAAATTTAAATGTGAATCAATAATAACATTGTCAAAAGTTAAGATTGTAAACTTTAATTCCAAACTTTAATAAAAATAAGGTTTCTCTATAAAGTTAAGAGTTCGCTTATCTTCTTTTAAATTAAAATGTGACTTATTTTTTGAATCAATAAGAACATCCATGGAATTTGTTAAAAGTTTAGATTGTAGACTTTTATTGCAAACTTCAATATAAAATAGTTTCTTTATAAAAAAAAAAATAGTTTAATTTTTAAAAGTTAAGAGTTGGCTTTTCATCTTTTAAATTAAATTGTAATTTATTTTTTGAATCAGTAAAAAGAAAACTAAGTGAGCTTTAAAGTTAAGAGTTTGCTTAGCTTTAAATTAATTTATTTTATTTTTATTGTAAATAAGTAAATAAATTTAGAAACCACATTTTGTTCATAAATCAACTAATTTTTATCACTGAATTTGAGTTCTTATCGATTTTCAATATGTCAAGTAATGTTGAAAAGAATAAATGGGTTTCCTATTAATAGAAAACTGACTAACTTTTAAAAGTATTGGAGCAAAACTTTTGATTCTTAAGTCTTTTAAATTTTTTCTCCGTATTTTTGTGAAATTATAATTGTTTTCTTACAACAATTATTTAATTAAAATAAATGCACAGCTTAGTCAGGATCGAGATCTATGCAGTCTAAGTGTAAACTTTGGGAATAACCAATTTTTAAAATATGTATTTACTTATTTAAAGGTGATTCATTTGCTTGCAATGTAACTGCTTCATATAATTACTAAATGCCTTTTAAATGAATTAAAAAAGTGTAGACAGCTGACATTAAAAGTATAGAATTACAATTCTGCAATATCATTTAAGATTTGTCATTAGTGGTTGCTAATATTGTAAAAATTCGTGCTCCATCTTTACTTAAAAAATTGAACTTTTATCGAATGCTTTTGCTTTTTCTTCTTATTATTCAAAGCTTTCTATGGAAATTGATCTAGGGCTTTATCTTATAAACTCATAGACACCTGTTGAATGTGGCGAAACGATTGGCAATTGGATAAATGAGTCGACTCATTTGTCATTTGCATTCAATGCTGACTGTCAGGTCATCAATAAATTGGAATTGAAATTGAAATTGAAATTTTTGCGCTTAGTTTTTGATTGTGGAGCCGCAACGCACATAAAATGAAAGTGAAATGCGCTTCAAAATTAAGTGTTGTGCTCTATACTGTGTGTGTTTGTGTGTGTGTGTGTTTGTGTGTGTGTGTTTGTGTGTGTATTTTAGCCAAGTGGCTGCTTGAGGCCTGGGCTTCAATGAGCCTCAATTGAATGACTGACGAAATGTTGCGCACCGCATAATAAACGACGCGTCCAAAAAGAAGTGGCTAACAACAATTTTATGCAGCCGATGCTAACAGTAGTTGTTGTTGCTGTTGTTGTTGTTGTTGTTATTATTGTTGTTGTTGTTGCTTATTGTATGCAACAATAATTAATAAATACTTAATTTTTGTTTGTTTGTTTTTATTGCGCACATTTCATGGCGTGTAACACACAGGCGGGGTGAGAGTTGCCCAATTGCCCAATTGAGCACGCTCGATAAATTATCGAGCTCATCGATAACACATTTTGATTTACAGGTGAAAACTTTCAAGAAGTTTTCATCAATTTCCTTTTTATATTAAAAAGTTTCATAACAATACAATCCATAAGACAATTTCATTTTTGTATAGTTATTCTTTTTACTGTAAGATAAAATAATCTGATGCAACCAATATCAACATATATAATAGGTTCAATAAAAAGTAGCATCTGCACCAAATTTCATTAACATTAATTGACTGGAAGCTGAGTTCGTATAGTTAATAAAAAGTTGGATAGCTGGAGAGTTTTGTGCAGAGTATCATCATAATATGATGAGCTCTCAATAAGCTTACAGAATAAAAAGCACTTTAAAGTCTTTTAAAATCATATTACAAGAATAACTTATAGTTTTTTCCAATATGAGACAGTTCTATAGATCTGTTTTACTACAATATAAGATATAGTAAGCTGATCTCATTGATTTTGACTTATGTGCTGTCTTTAATAAATAAATAAAATAAAGCATCTATGCGAAGTTTTATCATCATATTATTACTAGGAATTGAGTTCGTATAGATAAGAAATAGATTAAAGCGGATCTATGGGTCTATTATTATTGTTAAATATATAATATAGTGAAATGATCCATATGAAGCATCTACAAAGTTTCAACAACTTTGCTTCACAGAGTGCTGAGTTCGTATAAATAAGAAATATATTAAAGTGGATCTATGGGTCTATTATTATTTTTAACAATATAATATAGTGAACTGATCCAAATCAAGTATCTATAACAAGTTTCATCAATTTTGCTTCACAGGGTGCTGAGTTCGTATAGATAAGAAATAGATTAAAGCGGATCTATGGGTCTATTATTATTTTTAAGGGTATAATATAGTGAACTGATCCAAATGAATCATTTATGCCAAGTTTCATCAATTTTGCTTCACAGGGTGTTGAGTTCGTTGAGATAACAAGTAGATGGATAGGTGGAGAACTCGCTAATAGCTCATAAAATGTTTGAATTCAAATATTGAAACCAGTAAAGTTGCCTCTGGGTCAATGGCAAATCATTGGTCGAGTCTTTTTTAGAACTGTGTGGCATAACTTGACGTCATCAAAGATTTCATGATGTAGTCGATGAAGAGGGAGTGTGTGTGTGGGGAGGGGGGAGTTATCCGAACCAGTTTCAAGTTGATTCCACTTGGTATGCTTATGCAACCGAAAATCGCATGTAAAGTGCAGTCTGGGGACAGAGAGAAAGCAGACGATACGGTGTTAAATTCTAGCACAGCTTGCGGTAGTTGATGTCACAAAACGAATGACTTAGGCAACAAACTTGTCTGTCTGTGTGTGTGTGTGTGTCCAACACAACGGCACATTGGAAATAAAAAAATAAAAAATCAAATGCCGTTAACGCAGCTTCAGTTGATAAGTCATCAAATTTATTGAGTTATTGCTTAGAGTTGTTATCGAAAATCGTGTTACGCAATTGGAAATTGACACCCAATCTTGAGTCGTAAATCCATCATTTGATATTAGGCCAATGCATCCATAACATACACATGATAAGTACACTCAGAGAAAATACGTACTTGAATTTATACCGATTTGCTCTTAAAATTTGTAGATTGCTGTGCACTGAAAATCTTAAATTAAATATGAAACGATCTTTAATTTTAAATTCTGAATCATTGCCATGAGAGCTACCTGAAATAATAGTTTGATTTTTAGCGAATTTATTCGGAATATATAAGACAATGGGAAATTTAAGATCTATAGCTCTCCTTAAGATCCCTTCAGAAACAACAGAATTATTAATACTAAACTAGTTTAAGATTTTTTTGCTTTCAAAATAGTTATTTTCTAGATTGAAATTAAATTAAAAATGAGAATGTTTTGTACGTTGAAAAAAAGACCAACTTCTAAAATCAAGAACATTCATCTTAAATATTTTGTTCTTAAAATAAGAACATTGTAAGACCAAATTAATTAAACTAAGAATATTAATCTAAAAATTCGCAGTTCTTAATATAAGAATTAAAAATCTGAAATTGTTAAGAAAGTATAAATATGTCATATTTATAGGAAGGGATCGAAACCCGCTCTAGCCAAGGAAAAAAAAACATATAATCGGAACATTTATAAAAAAATAAAAAAAAAACAAATATCAAAAAAAGAAAAAGAAAAAGTTGAAAGATTAAAAAACACCTGCCTTATTTTTTTATATTTGGCTTGAGAACTCAAGACTTTTTGTCTAAAAATAAGAACTTATTCTTATTTGAAATGTTCTTAAAATTAAGATGTGTTTTCTAAATTCAATAATTTTATGTTCTCGACGCATTTTTTAGACCAAAATTCTTAGTTCTGAGACCAAAATCTTAATTTTAGAACATTTTTTTTATCAGTGTACTAGAGACAGGTTCTTTTTTATAATAAGATCGAGACTTTTGTGCACTTAAACTTGTATGTTTCGATTTTGAATTAATCCCAAAACTTACTTAAAGTATCTCAGAAAATCTCATTTAGCGAAAACCGAATTTGAAATAAGATTTTGGCTCTCAGTTTTGGAAATTCCGAACTTCTGAATATTCCCTATTTAAGTAGTGGAATCTTGACATTTTTTCTTAGTGTACAATTATTTCTCTTCTCAGCTCTTCTCAGCTGTCAACGCCTTGGCAATTGCATAAAGTGGGCGCTGACTTGAAATCAGTCTGTTCAACTGTCTGTCTGTTTGTCTGTCTGTCTGCCTGTTGGCCTGGCTAATAGGCCTGTCTGGCTGGTTGTTGATTGCTGCCGAAGGTGAGGCGGTTTTCGGGCTAATTGCGAGCACAGCATTTGAAATGTGAATGCAATTAATAATAATAATACGAGTACAAGTGTCAAGTGCGTGGGGCTAAAAATGTTGCCCTCAGAATGTCACACATTTATTTCATTTCATTTATTTATTCTATATTTTCATTTACCACAAGGAAGTTGTTAGCTCTGTTGCATTTATGGCAATTACAACTATTTATGCTGCCACCCAAGCTGCCATATTGTGTTTTATAAACAGGAAAAAGAAAACTATTCTTAAATTCAAGTTTAAAATTCTTGAATTTAGCATGCTTTTTTTAAGTATGTATTCAGAATTAAGACAATATGCAGATAAAATAGCAACAACTCAACATTTAAAAGTCAAAGATGCTTAAAATATTTGAAAATATTCTAACTAAAAAAAAGTCAAAATATTCCTGAGAAAAATCGTGTTTGATTGAAGTATTTTGTACTTGGCTTAAGAAAATCCGAGATTGCCGCACTTCCGAAACCGCACTGGATTGATTTTATTCCGAAATTTCGGACTTTTATTTTTCTGAAAAATATATTTTTGGTCTCGAAAAAATGCGTCGAGAACATAAAATTCTTGAATTTAGAAAACACATCTTGATTTTAAGAACATGTTAAATAATAATAAGTTATTATTTTTAAACCAAACAGTCTTAAATTCTTAAGGCAAAAATAAAAGAAATAAAGGGTGGTGTTTTTTTTATACTTTCAACTTTTTTTCTTTTTATATATGTATAAATAGATATATATTTTTTTTATAATTATTCCTTTAATATGTTTTTTCCTCGTCAAGACTGGGATTCGAACCCTCGTTTGTTATCAAACTGAAGCGTCGACTCTAACCAGAGCACCACTGTGTCATTATTATCTTCATATTAAATATGACATATTTATATTTTCTTAACAATTTACGATTTTTAATACTTATATTAAGAACGGCGAATTTTTAGATTAATAATCTTAGTTTTAGTAATTTGGTTTTTTTTTTCTGTGTATGTCAAAAATGAATTGACACGTATTTCACCGATAATAGGAAAATGCATTTTACACTGCAGAAATTGGGAGTGTGAATGAATGTGCGATTAGTTAAAATTATGTGTGTCTAATGTATGTCTAATTCATTCTCGAAGTTAATATCACATTAAAAAACCTCTACACGAGGTAAAAGTCTAGTGACGAAAGCGTATTCTAGCCCCAAAATTTCTGATATCCAATTTTGTGACGAAATGTATTACATTTAATATATTAATTATTCTAAAATAATAAAAGAAATTGTTTGGCATTCGGCACTGCGCATTAAAGTTATTTTTAGTTATGAAGAATCGGTAATTTTTTTTTCCATTCTTCGTGTATGTATTGCTAGTCGCCTTATGCACACTATGTGCTGCTTTCGTCACTAGTGTGGACTGCCGTCCGCAGTGATGAAAAGACAATCAATATTTCTTGACCAGCTTTTAAAAAAATTTATTTTATTTATGAAAGCTTTCGAAAGCTTTATAGAAGTTAGCTTATATTCTATATTGTACTTATATGCAATCCTAGCATCAAATATTGTATTATTTAACTTTATAAATTTAAGTTTTAATATTTAATTTAGCTGTTTATTTCAAATTGTAATTTTTATTATTGAATATTATTTAAATTTTAGAAAAATTCTTGTTAAATAATTACAATATTAGAAAACCGAAAAGCTATCCAAAAATAAATATTAATCCCATCTTGTTTATTTAAATGCGCATTACGCATACGTACCGTTGTACATTGTGTGTTTGTAATCGAAGACAAACCGCCAATGTCAATTGAATATTTGTGACTTCCCTGGATTGATACCAATTTGTAGCTTATCATTTCAACTTGATGTTTATTTCAAGTCGAATTCTCATTCTGCTTGCATAATCAGGGAAATTAATGTGAGGGAAATTCGAGAAACCGCAAGAAAATCAACGTGGATTTTGTTACCCGACCAAAAATACTTTTAAAGTGGCTGATTTAGCAAAAATTGTTGTTGTTGTTTTCAACTCGTAGTCGTGTTGAATTTATGTGATTGGATGTGTTGGGTTCAGGCCGTAAGCTGTAAATGCCTGGGGCCCATTTATGGTAGTAGCTCTGACCCATATTATATATATATATACTCGTTGGGCCTTTGGACAGCGGTGCCAAATACGGAAGCCATGTAATGCTAATGAATTCAAAAAGCAAAGCAACAAAACCAAAACTCAAACATGTCAAAAAAAAAAAAAAAGAAGTTGGAGAAGAAGAAAAAAAAAAAAACATTTGACGAAGCTGTTAAAAAGTTGTAATAATAATTTCCTGACTCTGATTTGCATGCTGCAGGTTTTTGTTAAACATACTCAATCATTCCCCTCCCTTCTCTCCCTCTCTGCACCACATTCCATAAACATTCCCATTCCATTTTGAGTGACAACTTGGCTAAGAAAAAAAAAAGATTGCAGCAGCCGCGGAATGCGAGCAGACCAACACCTACGTGAGATGACACAATCAATTGATATACCCTGTACAAATAGTTGCATCTTTCACTTCAAATCAAATACAATAAAGTGCATTTAATTTAAATTAATTAATTTGAATTAAATTGTATTGTTAGATGTGAATATTTTTGTGATTCAAAGAATTTAAATTAAAACTTGGTTGCTTACCAATAATCTTAATAATATTTCCTAAAATATTCTCAGTTTTTTTTTAAAGAAATAATTGACACATTCAATTGATATACCCTGTACAAATAGTTGCATCTTTCAGTTCAAATCAAATACAATAAAGTGCATTTAATTTAAATTTATTAATTTGAATTAAATTGTTTTGTTAATTGAGAATTTTTTTGTGATTTAAAGAATTTATTTAATAATATTTTTTTAAATGATTTAAATTTTAATAAATTAATCATTTTGTGATTTATATTTAAAGAATTTAAATTAAATTATGATTTTTTACCAATTATCTTAATATTTCTTAAAATTTTCTCAGTTATTTTTTAAATAAATATTTGACACAATCAATTGATATACCCTGTACAAATTATTGCATTTTTCAATTCAAATCAAAGACAATGAAGTGTAATTAATTTAAATGTATTAATTCGAATAAAATTGTTATTATTTTCGTGGTTTAAATTTAAATTATGAATTGATTTGTTACCAATTATCTTAACATTTCTTAAAATGATCTCAGTATTTTTTAATGATATATTTTTGATTGTAAAGGAATGCAATAGTTATTTTTATTAGAATTTTCAATCTATTTTCATGATTCATAAAACTTTTTTTTATTTTTTATAATTTTTACTTATTTCTATGAAATTTAATGTAATATTTGTGTCAACTGTTTTTAGCTCAACAATAAATAAATAATTTATTATTAAATAACAAATAAATAAATAATATTTAATAAATAATAAATAAATAATAATTAAATAATAAATAATAAATAATAAATAAATAAATAGTTTATAAATAAATAACAAATAAATAATAAATAATTATCTATTCAGAATAATTCATTATAATTTTTAATTACGTTTAAAGGGCATCTTTTAGTCCCAGTCGAGCATAGAATTATTTGTAGTTGTTATGCAGCCCGCATGTTTATGAAAATTGTTCCAAAAAAAAAAGTCACAACAGCTGAAGTGAAAGTCTCAACAAATTTGATAACAGATACATTTGTATCTTTTTTCTCAATTGTTTCTTTTTTATTTGCACAACTGTTGATAATTATTATTTAAGAGTAGTCATTTCAATGTCAATTGTCAGACTGTTTTTCTGTTGTTTCACCTCAATGTCAAGCAAATAAACAAAGAATCAGAAAAAAAATAAAAAAATGAATGTTTAACATTTAATTGAGATACAATATCACTTTAGTTTAGTTTCTTATTCCGCGTATTACTGATTAAAAAAGTGAGTGCTAAGAACTTGTGAATAAACGCGTAAGTTCGAGTATTTTTTAAATATATTCATTGAATTCATTTATTTCTTTAGTTTGTCTTGTTTTGAAGATTAATTTATATCTTAAATACGTGATAACTCAACAACAATTAACTTTACAAAATAGTGTAAACAATTCAATACTAAATTAGCATTTAATATGAATGAATTTACTGAATGCTGATATTCCTCATTCTTGGGGTGACTGGGTCAATGTTTCTTCAAGCTGTTTCTTCATTTGTATCTTCTTTTTAAATCCAATTCCCGTTGCGTAACTCGTTTTAGCCACTAACAAGTTCTCGTACTGAAGATGCAATATTATTCGAGTTTTATTGTGGCTTGAATAAACAAATCATTTAATATTTTATGGCAAATGTAATTCTAATCTTTCAATAAAAATTATTCATATTTGCCCAATTAATAGATAAGGAGGTGGTTTATGTCTTAAAAATATTGTTTAATAAGGCATAGTTTTTATCTTAAATTACTATGCATATCATATTATTATAGAAAAAGTGCATTAAGATTTGTGTAAAAAAAATATTTTAAACAGGGAACTTAATTATTATACGAGAAGATCTTAAATAATAATTGCGATCTAATAATTTTTTATTTTTGTATTTGCTTGAAAATTATCATTATTTTAAATTTGTGTTAAAAAATAAATATAGATTAAACTTACTTACAATTTGTATTGAAAAATAAAAATTAAATGTTACTTCAGACATTTTTAAAATTTAATTTGCAAAATTTTCTTATTGCTTAACTTTAAATATGAAAATATAAGTTAATTTCAAATATCTTTTGAATCAAAGGTTTTATAATACAAATTTTCAAGAAACATGCTTAATTTAAAATATTTAGCTAATTTAATCTAAAACAAGGATCGTTAAAATTGTAAATACAAATTAAAGTTTATGAAATTTATTTGAATTTCACAAAAAGTTTGATAAGTATTACAATTGAATTATTTGGTATAAAGTATAAATATGCGAGTAAAATCTCTTTAAAGCATAATTTTTATTTTCAATTTTTAATTTTGATTTTAGGTCTTTAAAATTGTGTCTATCAGTTTTGCTTAGTTTCACTTAATTTTCCAAATGAAATATAGAAATTGATTGGAAAAAGTTAGGAATGCGACCCAATAGCAGTTAACGGGGTCAAATCATTGCTCACCTCTTGGCCTTCAACTGCCAAATTGGCCAAAAATCAAGAGAGAGAGAGAGAGAGAGAGAGAAGAGAGAGATGGAAAACGTTTTTGGTAAAAGTTTTTCCGCTAGGAGACGTCGTCAGTTTTCTTCTGTGTCAACAGCGAATTGTTAGTTGAAGTTGAAGTTGAAGAGGAAGACGATGAGTTGTAACTGGCAGCTTGCGAGATTTCACCTAACAACAACAGCAGAAACAACAACAGCAACAACAACAACAGCAACAACAACAACAACAACAACCATATCGGCTAACCACAAGAAATCGCCAACTTAATTTACAGCATTTTGAATGTGGCCAGCACGATCTATGCAATCTTCTGCTTTGTTTTTTTTTCTTTTTCATTTTTTCTTTTTTTTTTCATTTTTTTGTCGCCTTTTAAACATTTTCACTTTCGTTTTCAATTTGTGTGTTTTGAGGTTTCGCGCTGGCCAAAAAGCGCCAACTGCGACGGCCTCTTAGCCGGGCCAATAATCACAATAATCGTGGTAAGCGGGCAGTCAGTCAGACCCGGTCTGGTCTGGTCTGGTCTGTTGTGGTCTGGTCTGTTGTGGCCTGGGCCCGAGAGATCGGCAAACTGGTTGGGGTCTCCAATCTGGCCGGATGCTTGGATTTTTCGGATGCCAAACGAAAGTGAAAACGCTCCGAACAAGAAGCAAATGAAATCAAAATTGAATTTAAATAAATTACGTATGTTAATTGCAGCCAGGCCACAAAACTCTTTTCTTACCAACTTACCAACTTGAACACTCCAATCGACTCAAATATAATTAAAACAATAGCAAGAATTTTCATGTCTTCACATTTGTCGAACAGTCAATACCCTTAAGTTTTTAATTTTGCATTTTTTAAATGTCCATCTTAAATATTAGCAAAGATATTCACAAAGACTTTTACCCAAAAGTTTTCAAATAATAAAGAACTTCAAAAACTTTTATTTTATTCCTCAAAAACAATATTTTTTTAGACTTAAATGATTTGAGACAAAAATAATAGTCCTTCAGGACTTTTATTTTATTCTTTAAAAAAAATGTTTTTTTGAGACTTTTAAATTTATTAGTCAGAATTAAAAGTCTTTAAAGACTTTTATATGAAAAAATTAGCAAATACTTTTATAAAAGACTAAAAAATAAAAATCCATAATAGTAATTATTTTTCATTTATTTTGTAATCATAAATAATTATTTAATTTTATCTATGAAATAAAATTATTTAAATAACCTTTAAAATTTGCTTATTCCTCATAACATTTTTGGTCCTTGCTTATAATTTTATATTAAAATATGTTTAATGACTAATCAAAAATTGATATAAGTCCAGAAGCAGATGTACCAAATTTCATTTAATAATCTTTACTGGATATTTAGATCATTTTGATGAAATTCGAATACAATATAACTTATTTAAATATCATGATAAATATTTATAAACAGCTATTCTTACTTTTATTTAAATATATCCACTAAGAGCTGAGTTCACTTAGTTGGAAATTCAAGTGCTGTAATATAAAAATAGTCTAAATACGTTAATACTTATCCGATCTACTTCATTTCGATATATATGCCCTTAATAAGTATAAAAAACAGTTGTACCAAATTTTATTCAAATATCTCCACTAACAGCTGAGTTCACTTAGTTGGAAATTAGGATGGAATACATAAAACGTTTTAGATACTCATAAGATCTATTTAATTTTAATAATATGTTAAAATCAACTACAAGTAACAGCTATACAAAGTTTCATTCAAATATCGCCACTAAAAGCTGAGTTCACTTGGATAAAAATCCAAATAGAAATATATAAGAAAGTCATAAATACTTTAATACTTATCCGATCTACTTCATTTCGATATATGTGTTCTATATAAGTATAAAAAACAATTGTACCAAATTTCATTAAAATATCTCCACTAAAAGCTGAGTTCACTTGCATAAAAATTCAAATAGAAACATATAAAAAAGTTATAAATACATTAATACATATCCGATCTACTTCATTTTAATATATATGTTAAAAATAATCCTTAGCAGCTGCTGTAAAAAATTTCATTTAATTATCTTCACTAAGAGCTGAGTTAAATTAGATAAAAATTGAATTTTTAAATACATATTTAATGTGCTCTACATTTGTTGAACAATTAGCAATAATCAGCGTAAGAGTATTATAAAAATAAAATAAAAACACCACCAACTGGAACCCAAAATGAAACTGAAACTGTTTTTAAACTTATTTCTTATTTTTTTTTCGCGAATGCGAGTTGTGGCTTACTTGAATTAATGAGGGTCAAGATACTTGACGGCTTTGGCTTTCTACATCATCATCATCATCAACAGCAACAACAACAATATTCACATGATCATCATCATTATGATCATCAGCAGCATCAGCATCATTGACACCTTGAAATTGCTGCAGGTGAAGTTGAAATTGAAGCTGAAGATGAAGATGGCGCTGAAGTAGCTACACAGAGAGAAAATAGTTGTACTTTAATTAAGTTCGAATCCACTCGAATTAACTATTTTCAATACTTGAAAATAATACTTGATATAAATACGAATTACTTAAAATGAGCATTAAAACTGTATGACCAAATTCTAAAAATCTTGATATAAGAACAAAAAATCTTAAATCTAGTAAAACTCTAAAATAACTAGAAATGAGTACGCAAATTCTTTATTTAATTCCGAGACTCAGGTTCGACTCACAGTTCAAGTATGTAAAATCTTAAATCAAGTACTTTAATTCTAATATATCTTTTTACTTTCTTAGAATTCTCAAATGGTTTTTGCTTATCTGCTATGCTTTATTTAACAGAATAATTTTATTAGTCACTTTTCACTTACTTTCAAACTAAGTGAAAGTATTTTTACACCCACGCATATGATTTTGATAACTTTATTAGTTAGTCTGAGGTGTTCCACGAAGTTCATAATACTTATTTCAAGAACATTTTATAAAAACAAATCAAGTTTACACGATTTTGAATTAACTCTGCAGTATGCTTAAATCAAGTGTCATTTTCATATTTTAGCAGCAGCAGAATTAAAAAGACTTGGATCAATTTAAATTTTACTTAAATGGAGTACGTTTTAATACTAAAATACTTAATTATCGTACTTGAAATAAGATTGAAATAATCGACTTTAGTAATTTCAATCTAAGTGTGAAATTCCGTTTGAAATGTGGCTTTTTGGAGTACGAAATACTTGATTTTTTCCCACTGTGTAAAGCTAAAACTGCAGCTGAAATTGATGAAGGCGAAGACATTACACGGACACTGTATTGAACTTGAAATGGGTGTGTGTGTGCTGTGTGTGTGTGGACAGAAGATGACAGAAAAAGACAGAAAAAGGCAAAAAAGACAAAAAAAAGGGCGGCACAACAACTAAGGAAAAAGCCTTGGTTGAAGTTAATGAAAGCGCATTGTTTGTTACCGGGTATTTTACAGTCCAGCAAACTCGAATTTACTTTTTTTCTCTCTGTGATTATTGTTGTAAATGTTGTAAATGTTGTAAATGTTGTTGTTGCTGAAGATTACACAAATTTGTAAACTTAACTCGCCCGCATAGAAAATGTGCCATAACTTAACTTAATTGTATATCCTGCTGATATATGACAAATCTATCCAAAAAGGTCACTCTATATCTATATCTATGTCTAACAGTGTGATCTATGCGACCATTAGCCACAATTGTGAATGATTGATTGCATTTGCTCTTTTTGGGCAATATCTCTAAATAAATAGCCTTGGTAAGAGTTCTCTGAATTTATTTTAACAAGTGACGTGACAGATACTCTACACTGTTAAAAATCGATTTTTAAAGTCAAACATTTGTATTGTTAAATCAAACAACTTTAAGAGAAGAATTTTACAATCAGGATATTTATTCTTATTTAATTTTTTTTTGGTTTTCAACTAATTTTTTCAACGAAAAGTTTTAAAATTAAATAAGATATAAAAACTTTTGACGAATAATTGTGTTTATTTTAGTAAAAATATAAATATATTTTGAAAATGGGTTATTAAAACATTTTTATTATTGTATAATCATTATGAGCTATTTTTTATTATATTAAAGTACAAATTTCATCCACAATTTTATTTTTGGCAAGAGTTCTCTAAAATGATTTACGCACAGATACTCTACACTGATAAAAATATCGATTTATAAAGTCAAACATTTGTATTGTTAAATCAAACAACTTTAAGAGAAGAAATTAATTTCTTCGTATTTAATTTATTTTTGTTTTCAACGAAAAGTTTTAAAATTAAATAAAATTTAAAAACTTTTGACTAAAAAATGTGTTTATTATTGTCAAAATAAAAATATATTTTGAAAATGGGTTATGAAAACATTTTATTATTTTATAATCATTATAATCAAAAGCAGTCCACAAGAAATTTTCAAAAATTTAAATAATTTGCAAAATTAAAATTTTATACTATGAGCTAAATTAAATGTTAAAAACTGAAAGAAAATTGGCAAAAATTTATTAAGTTATTAGGTATTCAATTTCAATTGTAATAATCCTACATTTGTTGCTATAATTGGGATAAAAAACCCAGAAAACCCAATTAGATCAATAAGTAATAGTATTTTATTAGTTTTGTTAGGAGTCTTTTGATAAAAGTATTTTTTTACATATTTTTTCTTCCCTTTTTTTGACATTCGTAAACATTTTAATCGTTTGTCAAACCTTTCTACCTATATTTAATATCCAACTTTAGCTAAAATGTTTAATTGATGACTTTTGACTATTATTATCTAAGAATTTCTTGCTAGATTTTTATTAACGAGACAATAGAGACAAAAGATAAAAGATATACAAACTTGATCAACTGTCACTTCCCACATAAAAAAAAAAAAATGCAAAGACATAATAAAGACAAGATACCTTTTAATCTTAACAATAATCTTGTTTTGGGGCACGAAATGATCTCATAACGGTGGTACGGAGTGTCCGGTCAATTAAAGGCCAATTGAACCCTGTGGAGCTGATTAACAATGCGTCTCGTTTAGTCAATTAAAACGCCAGCATATTATAAACTCGACCAAAAACCAAAAAAAAAAACAACAACACATCATAAAAGATAAAGAAATACCAAAAAAAAAAAAACAGAAAAAATTTATAGCAACAACACAAAGAAGTTCGAACAAATTAAACTCGTTTTCGGCTTTTCTTTAACTTTTCTTTTCTGTTTATTGATGCCGGCTCATTATTATTATGATACTCTTATGAAGGGTATTTTTATTACGTCTCAAAGAGAGAGCAGAAAAGAATATATATATTTTTGGATAGAAAGGATCTAGAAAGAATCGTGGGAAACATAAAATGTTGTATTAAAGTCAATAATGTTTCCTCAAACTCTTCGAATCAAATTTATAAAAATATATTGCATGTTTTATTTAAGAGATATTAAAATCATTTATATTATGGAACATATATTTTGGGAATGATGTTTTTGTTTGAAAATCATTATTTTCAAATATATAAAATTAACAAATAGATAATTGTCTAGTATATTGTCAATATATGCATATGAAATTATATCAGTCATAGGAAATATGGTTGAGAAAACTTAAACCATAAAAATATATTGTAATGATAATATTCAGTTTATTACAAAGTATTTTATTTGAAAGTCAAGAGATGGTAAATTATTTACTTATATTCAGGGATTAAAACCGATAAAAACCGATTGAAATTTGTAATCGTAACTGAAACCGTAACCGAACAAATTTTTTTCCGCTGTACCAAAACCCATTAACCGAAACTCTTCAAACCGAAATAACAGTTAAGTAACCGATTCATTTATAAGGGTTAAATTTGAACATGATTTTACCTCTAAATTCGTTCTGCATTTAAATTTTGTCAATTTTGAATTTTCGAAAAATTTTGAATTTTCGAAAAATTTCGAGTTTTCAAAATGAAAAAAACTTAAATGCAGATCGACTTTAGAGGTAAAATCAGAGCATTAAGTCTTTATTCATTTAAAGCAATGAATAACTCTTCTTATTTCGGTCAACCGAAACCTTAACTGTTCTTGTGAACCGAAACCTTACAGTAAACCGAAACTTACAAAAAACCGATAACCGTTACGAAACCGATACTCCAAGATTTTGCATAACCGATAACCGAAAACCTTAATTCAAACACAACCGAAACCGTAGCTAAAATCGATATTCGCTTCGGTTTTAATCCCTGCTTATATAGTATTATATTATATTATTAAACTTTAAGTTTTCTATCTGCAAGGGTATTAAAATTTCGTCTTAGCAATGCCAGCATTTTTTCGTCTTTTTCTTTTAGTTATTTTTCTTGTGTCGATTTGCTTTTGCAGTGTTTTGAATTAATAATTTATATCGATTTTTATAAGCGCCCGCGGCGCACATCAATTGATTTACCGGATTAGCATACACAAACACACACATACATATATGAATATATACATATATATTTATAGTATACATATATATGATCCACAGTCCGATGTCGGACCCATGTCGATTACTCTTTTTTTTTCTTTATCCACTTTACAAGTTGATTTTGGCTAAAATATTATTTGCAATTTATGAAACGCGTTCACAACAACAACAACAACAACGAGACGAAAGTAAAAGTTCAATTAAATAAAGATAAATTGCACAACAATTGTTGTTGGCTGCCCGTTTCAAGTCAAGTCCCAAGTTTAAGACTTGACTCTTTGGGCCAGTTTACGTAAGCCACATAAAAATTTCAAAAATGCAAAAAATGTTCATTGAGACAATGCCAAGTGTCAAGTACCAAGTACCAAGTACCAACTATAAGTGCCAAGTGCCACGCCCTAATCCAATGACAATTACAAATTGATAAACATTTCAAGCAACATTTTCCAAATCGTCGTCTGGTCAGAAAAGTAAAAGTCGAAGACATCAAATGAAAATTGTAATCACATTTCATACATGTTTACACTGAGAGAAAATTTGTGACATTAATTAGATAGATCAAGATTATTATTGATTTATTTATTGACTTACAAGTCAAATTATTTATAATTTATGGCACTAGTCACTATATTTTATTTTATTGTTTATTGTTTATTTTTATTTAATTTTTTTAATTTTATTTAATTTTTATTTTATTTTTATTTTAATTTTATTTCTATTGTTTATTTTATTTTAATTGTTTATTTTATTTTTATTTTGTTTTTATTTTATTTTTTTTTATTTTTATTTTATTAAGCGTCAACTAAAAGCAGTCATTTTTTTTTTAATTTAACATAATATTACAAGTTAAAATTTTAAATAAATAAACAGCTAAATTAAATATTTAAATCTGAAAGAATATTAAACTTAAACTTAAATTTATATTTTTCTTTTTCAGTTAAAAATTAAAATTTATTATATTATTTAATTTTTAATTTTACTTTTAGTTTTACAATTTGATTTAATATTTAATTAATCACTTTTGTCGACTGCTTTTAGTTGACGTTAAATAAAATAAAATAAAATAAAAAATTAAAAATATTTTAATTTAAATGATTCAACCTAGAAAAACCCAATCAGTTCAAAAAGTATAAGTATTTTTATTAATATTGGTAGGAGTTTTAGTGTAATTTGGATATAATTACTGCAAGTATCATAACTAGTATGATTAGAAATTTCTCAAAATGTATAGGAAAATAGAGAAAAATATATTAAAGCAAGTAATATGAAAAGTACAATATAATTATATCTTCTTGTCTATTATCTGCATTGTCACAAAATTATTATACTTTAGTATTAATTATAAAAATATCTCCTTAATATTTATGCATTATAAATTACAAACTTGTTTGTAAAAATTTATAAACTTTAATTGTACTTAAGGTAATAATTTCAATCATACTTCGCTTCACTACACTGAGAGAAAATTGTGTTATTCTTTTGCTAGCTCTGGATTCAAAATATTTCTTAACATGCATTGCAAATGAGTTATAATTAGATTGAACATTTTTGTAGCAAAAATAAAAATATTTCACTAAAATTTGTTTATTACAAATTTCGCATAATTTAATTGTAAAATTGTTATGAAATAAAAAGTGTTGATTCCATCAGAGTTCAGTCTTCATTCATTGGCACTCCAAATTCTGATTGAATCTTATTAAATTTCTGTCAGTTCTCCATGGAGATTATTTTCCAGCCATCTTTAGTCATATGATAGAGGCAAATATTTCCTCCGGAATAGGGATCACAAATGGCGGCATTATAAACGGCACGACGGGCCAAATCAAAAGCTTCCTCATCGGACATATTCCAATTGTAGGCACTGTCCAATACTCCAAGGGCATAAGATGAACCACTGCCGATAGAAAATAAATCCCCCTCGATACGATCGCCCTCATCGTTGATATAAATGAGCTTGGAACCATCATCAGGATGGGGATCATAGCCAGCAAGTATTAAGCCCATGGATAAACCCATTCCCAAGAAACGATTCACAATGTTGTGAATGAACTTTGAGGCAATTGTGACTGGCATGTGATTGTTTCCATTTTGCAGACGGTACAGGCGACACTCGCTAGTGAGAACACGATGCCAGTGGACACAATCCCCTGCACATCCAGCAATTGTGCCCAGCATACAATTGTCCAATTCCAAGATCTTCTTTGACTTTTGTGTCGCTATAAAGTCATTCGTTGTGGATTGTGAATCTGCACACATAACGATACCACCTCGATATTTAAATCCCAATGTTGTTGTACCATGTGTTAAATTAAGCTTAATTTTCTTTTGTGACAATATCTTGTTTAAGTTCTTCCCTGGATTGTCAAAGGGCGGTGCCAGAAGATTGTATGCATTATTTAACGTCGTTTTGGCCATCTTCATTTCCATTTTTGCAAATTCCACATTTAAGTCTCCTCTCATAAATGGCAATTTATTGAAACCACACATCTTTTCCAACGCCATTTTGCTATAAAATAACGATAATTTTACTGTATATAAATAAAATACTCCACATATGTGAAAATATAAAAGATTTTTCTTTAAATTTCTACCGTAAAAATTTAATAATCACATAATAAATGCAGAATTTATTCAATTATTATTATTATTTTTTTTTTCTTATATCAAATACGCCACTAAAAAGTATATAAAATAAAGCTTTGGTTATTTTTCTTTTATAAATCAGAGATGATCGCCAAAAACATTTTATAATCATAATTTATAATTTTTTTTTTTTTTTTTTTTTTATAGCTAATTTGACGAACCTTTACATATAATAGACAATTACCAAATGCTGATATATTTATATTCTAGAATTGAATATATTTAAAATTATTTCGTAAATTCTTAAATGATTTTCTATTTTCCCTGAAAATGTATAAAATTGAATGTTGAATTTACAATTGATTGAAAGGCTTGCTTGGATTTTTATTTAAATTTCTACTTTCTATGCATATTTGTTGAGCTACCTACAAATAATCCTGAAATAAATAATAAATCATTTAATTTTCACTTTACACGGTATGGATTATTGGTTTCTGTTGTGTATAGTCTGATCATAAAACTGTAAAGATACCAACATAATATAAAAAGGTGTCAAAAGTCAAAGCGAACACAAAAACAAATAACGCGAAAAAAAAAATCAAGAGGTGGAAGTTGATTTGAGTTTTGAGACTGGTACCGAGTATTTGGTGCTGATGTTGAAGCATTTCATTTCATCGCTTTCATCGTTGATTGGCGAATTGAAGAAGAAGCAAGAAGAGAGAAAAATAGAGAGAGAGAGAGAAGAAAACATAAAAAACGGCCGGCTGTGGAGTCACTGAAAGGCCAATGCATTCAAAAAATCAGATACGTGACATTCAAATGGGCTTTTTTCATTCATTGCAATAATAATGATTACTATGATGATAATGCTAATAATAATGATGATCATGATGTTCATGATGACTAGATAACTAAGCATGACAATGATAGTTTCGGTACTCTTAGCACGTGTCAAGTGTTGGCTTCAAATTGATATGAATCAAAGTTATTTTCGAGCGCTTAATCCGAATAATGTGACAATGGAGGACAAAAACAGTACAAACATCACATTGAAATCGATACTTTAAAGAAAACAATTTTAATAAAGAAAGATCTTAAGAACTGTGTATAAGCAACTGACTTTTAAAGTGACCATAGAGGTTAAAACATTAAATTTTTACAATATAATGTGACAATGGAGAACAGCAAATGTGAGAATAGCTAAACATGATATACAAATGCAGATGGCTCGCTGATAAATAAATTGAAGGAACAAATTTCTGCTAACTTAATATTTCAAGTGACCATGGAGGACCAAAGATTAGAGGAAATTGATTGTAAAGCTATAAAATATGCGCAACTTATAAAAGGAAATCAAGCAGATAATTCTTAACAGAAAGTAAGAGTGTGATTTTTGAAGTTTACTCGACTGGCAGATACCCTGTAAATATGTTTAGAGTAACAGAAAAATTCCATTTGATATACACTGATAAAAAAAAGATTCTAAAAGTATTCATATTTTCCCAACAATTGAAGATTTGTATTCTTGTATTAAGAACTGCGAATTTGTAAATTAATATTCTTAGTATAAGTAATTTGGTTTTAAAATGGTCTAAAAAATAGAATATGCAATAGATTTATTTTCTCAGTATTCGTAATTTGGTTTTAAAATGGTCTTATTTTAACAACAAAATATCTATATATTATATAATATATAAAATTCTTTGTCCTGACTGACTGACTGACATATCAACGTGTAGGCCAAACGGATTAAGGTAAAAAGCATCACACAACATAGCTGAGACAATTTCATCGTGCAATAACACGGCGTTTTGCAAACTTCCACCTGCAAGTGGATCAAATTGAGGTCAGAGGTCATGGAATTTCTTTGTATGAAAAACTTTTTTGTTTCTTAAGATATCGTAACCAAACTTACAGATTAGATGTTCTCTCTTACATTCTGACCAAATTTGGTCGAAAGCGGTCAACTATATCATATAGCTGCCATAGGAATAATCGGATGCAAATAATCGTTTAGTATGAAAATTTTTATTGTTTCTGAAATGTTCTTGACTTTAGAAGTTTTTCGTTTTTTTCAGTGTAGTTCTGTCGAAAGGAATATTGAATTTAGGATAATTTAAAGGTGCAAAGTAAAATGCAACTGCTTGATGATACCCAATTTGAGTGCTACGGCGCCTACAGGGTATTAAAAAAAACATGCCACAGAATTGTGCACGATTTTATCGACGAATTTTGTAAGTTGTACAATAACAGAGGTAAAGTGCACACGAAGATTGAAATTGAAATTGAAACTGAGCTAAAGTCTCGGCCTGAACCCGCGACACCAGCAACAACAACAACAGCAACAGCAACAACAACAACGACACCAAGCCTAAATCAAGTTGCAAGAATGCGGAATAAATGTCATGATGAAAATGAAACAAAAAGCGAGACAAAATAAAAATAAAAAAAAGAAACTAGAAATAAAAAAAAGACGTTGAGTTGAAGTTGAAGCCTTTGTGTGCGCGTATCTTAAAGATACAATTATTTATGATATGAATGTTGGTTAGATACACGTACTTAGTTATTGCATTAGCGTTTTAAACATGTTTCTAATTCCAATCATTTTCCAAACTGGTGCAACTCGAGTTGGGGGCGTACCAAGGGAAGCGGTGAGGGGAACGGGGAAAGGGAAGCTGTGAGGGGAACGGTGTTGAGTTAAAGATCCGACAATATTCAATGTTGAATGTTATATGTTCAATCGTTATTTATTATGCACCCATGGCTAAAACAAGTTCTCAACTCCCAGACAAAGCTCATTAACATTTATGAAGAACAAAATACAAATAAAAATAAAAATAATATGGGTTAAAAATTATAATTAATTGCCATTTGTTATTTGTTGGAGTAAAAGTCCAGTTCAGTTTAGTTTTTCCAATTGTGTTCAACATTTTTCAAGTTCTTCCGTTTGTCTGCAGCGAAGGTTGCGACGTTTTCAGTTAAGACCCTCTGCTAATTGTTGGCCAACTTCATTTTCAAACCAATTTCCAACAATTGATAATTATGTGCTAAGGCGGATATACTTATAGATTAGACAAACAATTATATACAAAAAAAAACTATATCTATTTTTAGATACACTGAAAAAAAAGAGCAACTTCTATAATCAAGAACATTCATCGTAAATATATTTTGTTCTTAGAATAAAACCATTTTAAGACCAAATTAATAAAATTAAGAATATTAATCTAAAAATTCGCAGTTCTTATTATAAGAATTAAAAAATCTTAAAGTGTTAAGAAAATATAAATATGTGGTATTTATAGGGAGGGATCGAAACCCGCTCAAGACAAGGAAAAATAACATATAATCGTAAAAAGTATGAATATCAACAAAAAAAAATAAGTTTTAATTTTTGGTTTGAGAATTTTAGACTGTTTGGTCTTAAATTAAGAACTTATTCTAATTTGAAATATTCTTAAAACCAATATTTGTATTCTAAATTTAACAATTTTATGCTCTCGACGCATTTTTTAGACCAAAATTCTTGGTTCTGAGATTAAAATTTTGATTTTAGAATATTTTTTTTATCAGTGTAGAAGTCTTTTTAAGTTGACTTTTAATAGACCTTAAAATTAGACGGTTTAAATGTTGAACTACTTGACGTTTTTTTTGCCGGCAACATTTGAAGCTTTATTTCCGTTAAATTTTTCAAGAAATCCGTTTATAACCATCATATATAATCATTAAAAAATAATTAAGTAAATCTATATATTAATAAAAAATTGTGATTTTCTTTTTAACTATTTTTTTTGTAATGAATTTAATTTTATTATCGGGTATATAATTATTAATACCAAAGTTACAAGTATTGCCCTATTAATGAATGCACTATTTACATTTTTAAAATGTAATCTATTTTACTCTCCGATTCTTATGTTGTATTTATATTTATTTATCTATTGTTTGACCTTTAAATTATTTTTTATTAATTTTTAAAACAAAATAAATATGTTTTTCCTATGTCCGACACAAATCTTACATTTATTTGTTTAAATAACTTTATCTCTTTTTATTTAACATTGAACATTACAAAAGAATCTTTTTATTTTTATCTCTGACAGTTATTTATTTTTATTTATTTATTTATATTTATAAATTAATGATGACTATAATTTTCATTAAATAAATAAATTTATTTTAATAATTTGCCACCCCTTTAATAACTTTTCGTTTAATTTAATTTACTTTATTGATTTGTCGGGCTTTTAGAACTTTCTTTCATGATTAAATGAATTTAAAATATAAATCTTTAGCAATTCTTTTATTTATAATAGATATAAGCTATGTAAAATATACATTTATCATAATCTATGTGCAATTCTTTTGGCTCATATTCAAAGTTAAGACTTTAGCTTAAGCCATAACTCTCAAGCTGGCCTCCTAAACTTTAAATGTCAGCCAAAATGTGCAACAGCAACAACAACAACAACGACAACAACAACAAGAAAATGCATTGCAATAAACAATTCCAAAAACAACGAAAAATTCAAATGGGAAAATGGCAAATTGCCCCTCCCTCCACCATTCTACAAATATTTGACTTGGGTCAAGTTTTCAATTTGTTTTTCAAAGTACAATTCGCACATCATCTCATTTCATTTTTATTCCCACAATTTGTCAAGCAAATCTAAAATTTGTAGATCAAGTATTACGAGATCTACTTAGTATAAATTTAGGCAGATCTCTTTTTGAATTGTTTGTTATCTGCTTAAAAGTTTACTATTTTTTGTGTAATTTTTTAGTCTAATTTGTATACCCTTTAATTGCAAGCTTTAGTAAATTTGGGTATTTTAGGTAGAAAATACATGACTTGCATTGAATTTGAAATATAAAACCTGAAATAATAGAGTTAGTAAAGTTTGTCCTTACTTGATTAGTTAAGATGATACATCTTAAAAGATATTTCATAGAGATCATTAGTGTCAGTTTTGACAAGTTTTGTTGCGTTTCCAATCAAAATATCATTAATAACTCTGGCTATAAGTCTTCGTTACATCAAATTCCAACTGTTTTATTACCAAGTCGTTTCGCAATTAAAATTTTATGTTCTTCTCTCCTCAATACTGAAAAATTGTAAAACCCAAAGAGCAAGAGAAATATAAAGGATTTTATTTTCATTACTCAAGCACAACTGCAACTCTGATTGTTCTTTATCGATTCTGAAAATTTCATAGTAATCCTATAACAACTATCTGAAATTTACTTACTTACTTTTTTAAATTTTACCATCTACATATAATTTTATTTTAGTTGGATTTCAAAACAATGCAAATTAATAATATAATTATTATTATAAGCTAGGCTCTTTAAAAGTTAGGAAACTTTTCAATAAATCATTTTATTGGCTGGGAAAATTATGAAAAACCGGAAAACAATTGAGAAAATAAAATAAAAGCCTTTAAATTATATCTTTTTCCTTATTCCTCATAACATTTAAGGTGCCTGGAAACATCAAGTTGTCGATTTATCAAGAAAATTAGACTAAATTAATAAAATAAATAAAAAAAATAAAAAAAATAAAATAAATAAAATAAATAAAATAAATAAAATAAATAAAATAAATAAAATAAATAAAATAAATAAAATAAATAAAATAAATAAAATAAATAAAATAAATAAAATAAATAAAATAAATAAAATAAATAAAATAAATAAAATAAATAAAATAAATAAAATAAATAAAATAAATAAAATAAATAAAATAAATAAAATAAATAAAATAAATAAAATAAATAAAATAAATAAAATAAATAAAATAAATAAAATAAATAAAATAAATAAAATAAATAAAATAAATAAAATAAATAAAATAAATAAAATAAATAAAATAAATAAAATAAATAAAATAAATAAAATAAATAAAATAAATAAAATAAATAAAATAAATAAAATAAATAAAATAAATAAAATAAATAAAATAAATAAAATAAATAAAATAAATAAAATAAATAAAATAAATAAAATAAATAAAATAAATAAAATAAATAAAATAAATAAAATAAATAAAATAAATAAAATAAATAAAATAAATAAAATAAATAAAATAAATAAAATAAATAAAATCTTTGCTTCATTTTCAAAGTCAACCCATTTTTGGCACTCTAAGTATTATTTTGCATATGTTCAGTTGGATGATTACAACTCATTTCGTGTTTTTTTTTCTTTTTTGGGGGTTTTTGTTAATAATAATTAAAAACCACTTTGTGTTTGGCGCCTCGTTTACAAGTGTGATGAGTATCATCATCAACATGCTTATGCTGATAATGATCATGATCATGATGATGATGTTAGATGCAAATGAAGTTAAAGCCATGTCAAATTGTAGTTTTTGTAGCTGTAGTTGCGGTTGCATGACGAATGCGTTTGCTTTAAAAGGGGGGCATCATTCCAGACAATGGGCCACCATGCTGAGCTAAGTGTCCAAAAATCGCCCCCAAGTTGGCCAACTTGCCCCTAGGCAAATAATGACAACTACAACAACGACAACAATTTTATCGTCTAGTGAAAGTTGTGTCCACAATTGCAGTTTGCAGAAGTTGATTGAAAAAAGGGGAAAAATCGGTGTAAATTTATTTATTTTATTTGATTTTATTCAGGGACCATAAAAATCATATTTTTAAAGGTTATTTAAAGACTTTTATTTTATAAATCAAATTTCATAATTATTTTTGATTTAAAAAGGGAAAATAATTATTAGTATTGATTTATATATGTTCAGTCTTTTATAAGAGTTTTTGTTGATTTTTTTAATAAAAGTCTTTAAAGACTAATTTTTTGTGTGGAATAAAATAAAAGTCCTTAAAGACTTTTATTATTTGAAAAGTTTTGGATAAAAGTCTTGGTAAATATCTCCGCTAATATTTAATTTTATAACGCCAAGACATTCTATGAACAATTATCTCCTATGTTTATTTTATGCCGATGGGACTTTTAAATTTATTAATCAGAAATAAAAGTCTTTAAAGACTTTTATACAAAAACAAACATCAAGAACTCTTAAAAAAGACTGAACAAATAAAAATCAATAATAATATTAATTTTAACATTTTTTAAATTTGATTAATAAAATAAAAGTCATTAAAAATTATTTTTAATTTAAAAATTCAATTCAATAGAAGTTTATTAGCTATTTGCAGAGATATTGTTAATACAATAAATTTGGTATATTTTAAACTGCCTTTTATAGGTGATGTTTTAGTTGAATTTTTGATCAATCAACGATTATTTTGAGTCCCTGATTTTATTTTGTACTATGCTGGCATTTTGTTTGGGCCACAAATGTTGGCTGACCTGCCCCAAATTGTGCTGCACCCACAGATCGCACTGAGATCGAGTTTTTTATATTTGTTTTTGTTTTTGTTTGCTTAATACAATCTGCTCGAGTTAAAGCCATTAATTCTTGGCCTGTTGACGCCTATTTGGGCTTAAATATCAAACGGTACTTAGATAACACCTTAGACGTTTTTCAAATGTCGCTCAACTTGCCGCTTAAATTAGTTGAACCATAAAATAGAACTTGTAACCAGAACCATGTGAGATAGATAGAACCTGACACATGTGAATACGAATACCGAGTAACGAGTAACGAGTACTCGTAAATTGCAAATGGATACGCGTTTGTTGCACCTTTTGGATTGTGTGTGAGTTATTTATGGGCTTTACCATTTAGAAGGTTGTTTAGCCAGTTAAGATACGTGTTTCATGTCCGTTGATAAGACGCTCCCTATTATAAATAAGTAAATATAACAGGAGACATTAATTCTATACTTCTATCCCCATTTATTTCCTTTCTTGATACTTATTTCAGCTAGAAAATATATTTATTTTAGCAAGAATCAATTGAGATATGAATAAATATATGATGAAATATTATTTGGATTTTATTTGTATAATCATTTGTATTAATATATAAAGAAATAATTAAAATAAGATATATTATTATGGAATATTTATAAATGATCAAACAAAATTCTTGTATCATTTAATTAATATTTATGATTATTAATATATGAAGCAACCGTCTGTCCTATTTTATTGACGATAATATTTGAACTCTATAAAAATATTTGATTTACATCAATCCTAACTTAATGGACACGTAAAATAAATTTTAATGTTACTATGTATTTGAGTTTTCAAAGAAAATTAAGCCAATTCTATATTAAGAATTTTAACTAAAAAGACTTTGGTACACCATGTAATGTAATCGCGTATAATAATAAAAAAATCTCAAATGTAAATTAGTAAATGAGTTAGATTTTTAAATTATAGGTAGCACATCCCATGGTTCCAAAAATCTTTAAGTTTAACAATCAAATAATGATTTTATATTCACAAAATGAAAAAAACAAGTGTTGTTTGAAACTTTTAAATATGAATTGAAAACAATATTTCTTTTGGGCAGTACCATAAAAATTTTAATATATTTTTTACATACTAATTTTTATTTTAAATTTAATATCTATCAACCTAAAATATCCTTAATATACGTCCTTAAAGGACTTGAAAGGTATTGAGTAACGCATCATGAATGTTTTTAAATTTTGGAAATACAAATTTTATTATAAAAATTTAAAAATCATTTTTATTTTAAATTTAAAAATTATTTTTATTTTGTAATTTTATTTTAAAAATTTAAAAACAATTTATATTTTGTAATTTTTATTTTAAAAATTATAATCGTTACGGTCCCTGTTTCAAACAAATACCATAAACAATATTTGATATCAATGCAATTTTGGACATTTATTTTTAGTAGCTACAAGTGACCTAATTGACTCTACTTAATGTATGCAGGGTATTCAACAAAAAAAAAACAACTATGTTTTCGTGTAAATTGTTAATTTCATGGGGGCTTTTTTTATTTTATGAAACTGAGACAAAAAACTGAAAACTGAACAAGAAACAAAGTGTAAAAGAAATAAATCGCTTTGTTGTAATATGTAGATTGGTTAATGGTGTTAGGGAGCAATTAGGGGAGGGAATTGAAGAGAAGTTGAGGTTAAAAAAAAAGTGTTAGGGGTATTGCCTTGTGTAATAATTTTAACACCCGCATGCCTGATTACCAAGTGATTTCGATTTCGATTTAGCTTTACATTTGTTTTTTTTTATTGTTTCAAATTTTTTGCATGGATTCCAATTTGATTCGACTTGAATTTCAGTAGTTGTTGTAATTTTTGTTGTTGCTATTGTTGCATGTAAACAACACCTTACAACACCTTCATCACGGTCCAGCGCTGCTGTTGTTGTTATTATTATTATTGTTATTATTTTATTTAAGCTCTCTGGTTGCAGTAACAACAAAATGCTTTATTTACTACAAACGATAGTTAAAGCGATAGTTTTTCAATTCCGCATTTTATATGTTGTGTGTGGGAGGAGTTACTTTTTATTTTATTTTATTTTATTTAACAAGAGAGTCTCTTCACCTTCTGTAATTGTTGTTGCACTTGAAACCCGTTGAACGTCACGAACTGACATTGAGTAGGGCGTATGTGATTATTTTTAGGGCGTGGCAACTTATCACACTGAGTGATGACTTAATACATGATTATTTATTATTTGTATCTTTACTAGTTGTCTAAATTGTTGTGGCTTTTTAAATGGAAACTTATTTAGCAAATATGTCTGAAATATAATAAATGATTATTATTAGTTCCCTACATTATCGTCGATAGTAAACGATAGTAACGATTATACAATTTTGTTGTGTCTTTTTAATGGGAACTTATTTAAAAAATATAATTATTTATTATTTGTATCTTTACTAGTTCTCTATATTATCGTCTCGATAGTAAGCGATAGTATCGATAATAAATTTAGTTGCGTCTTTTTAAATGGGAACTTTTTTACAGATATGAATAAAATATAATAAATGCTTATAATTAGTTCACTACATTGTCGTCGATAGTAAACGATAATATCGATTATACAATTTTGTTGTGTCTTTTTAATGGGAACTTATTTAACAAATATGAATTTTAATTTACTTCCTAACGTTAATTTGTCTTTTGCGCTTTTACTCATTTTATCTAAATTAAAGCTATAAATTTGAAGGAATAGTAAAATATAGTATCGATATAAAAACGGATTTTTTAAAATCTATTTATATGAAAACACAACTAATAAATTTACGCTAATATTTTCATAATTAAATTTATTAGGTAAAAAGTAATCACTTATCAATGAAAGTATCGATGATATTATCATATAAATAAATTATTAAGAAATAGGAATTAAAATGAATAATATCGATGAAATAACTATAAGCTGAGATAGTCATTTTTCAATTTAATAAGTAAAAAGTAACCAATAAGAAATTCTAGTTTGAATTATATTATCAAATAAGTAAATTGTTAAAAAATAGGAATTAAATAGATATATTTTATGCGATATTTTTAGGGGAACTCTTTGAATAAGCAATGATCTATTTCTGCTTATAAACACAATTTCTGCTCATCATTTGATCATTTCTTATTTGTCAAAAAATTTTTATCTTTGATTTTAAATAAATATGGATTTCTATGACCATTTTATACAATTTTATTTCGATTTTATTTTATTTATTAATTTATTTTTTGTCTATTGCTCTTGGTGTATTATTTATATTAAATTGTACTGGCTGCACAACTTAATTGTTTAAATTTTTCATCAGCATCTTTAACTTAAGACTTTCGCTAATCCGTAGAAAATTCAATAAATTCAATTGATAATTTGTGTCTTATCTGGTTAAGTTTTAAGTGCAATTTGCTTAACAGTTGCATCTAATTGCAGCCTTTTTTTCTTGAAAATGCGACACATAAAAATGCAATTATAGAGCGCAACAAACAACGCTGACAAATGCACTGAAAATGTGCTGAAAATGCTGGCAATTAACTGTCAACTGTCAACAATCGGTAAAATGCTTTCGTTAGTTGGTCATAATGACTATTTTTGGACCGTGTGACAACACCAAAATCCTATTGCCAATTGCCAATTGCCGTTTGCCAATTTCCAATTGCAAATTGCAAGTGACCAAATGGCAAAAACCCCCTTAACAATTTTCCCTCTTCTCTTCTCTCCTCTACTTTTCTTTGCTTTTCTTTTATTTACTGCGTACAACGCGTCGTATGATTGACGAATATCGTTAGAGATGTGCGAAATGATATAATGATGTTAATCGAAAGGAATTTATCGCTAATGAGAATTTCAAATGTTACTTTTATTTTATTTATTAATTGTAATTGAAATTTTGCTTAAAATTTATCGGATAACTTCCTAGCTGTTATTCTCAAACATTTAATTAAATTAATTTATTTGTTAAAAAAGATTGTTAATGTTTTAATCTACCATATATTTGATCATAAAATCAATGTATCGAGAATATATTATATATTTTTGTTTTTCCTCTTGTTATTTTTCACATAAAATTATTTATATTTAAATAATAAAATATTTGAAAAAAACAGTATTCTTTTAGTTTGTTAGTGATGGAAAAATACATGGAAATATCGATAAATCGAGTTTCCCAAGATCGTTTTTTAACTACTTTATGTCGATTAATTTTTTCTTTTTTTTACGATGAATCTAGTTAAATAAATCGCATTTTATGATAAAAAGTAAATAAAAAATAAATAATTTTCAACCGGCAGCAATAGCGAAGTTCTTATTTCAAATTATTAAAAATCTTTATCCATGAGAGACCCAAAAATCGAAATATTGCTGGGAAAAATTGTGCTTAAATCATTATTTTGTACTTGGCTTAAGAAAATTCGGAATTACCGTACTTCTGACACCGCATTAGATTAAATTTATCCTGGAATTCAGGATTTTTTTTTCCAGGGTGTGTGATTTCGAACCCAGTTATTTTTCTTGAAATTCGTATTATGTGATAAACTACATACTACCTAAAGCATTTTCAGTGTAATATCAGAATTTTTACAGGACAGCTATATTAGAGATTTTTACGCGAAAGTGTGGTTTCGAACCCACTTATTTTTCAAACTGAAATTCTTAATATATGTGGCAGATCGGCGACTCTAACTACCGAATCAAGGGATCTGACAATCGACTGTGCGTGTGTATATATATACACATGTGTGTGTGTGTGTGTGCGTGTGTTGATGAGCGGGTTGGACGCACCAGTTGCCATTTTGATGTGACGTTTGGAGTTGACGTTGAGCTGCATAAAATGTGGGTAAAGATGCGCTTAGAGAAACAGCTGATGAACGAGTCTGCGGAGCCAAAAAGGAAAAGTTGCTCATTGTTGTTGCAACAATAACAACAACAACAACAACAGCAACAACAACAGCTGCTACCGTCGCGTCGCTTTCAACATTCGTTTCATTCATTTTTGTTGTTGTTCGTTTTTCCTTTTGGCATGCGGAAAAACAAGTTTTCATTTTCAGGCAGCCACTTGATTTTCGTCTCTTGTATTAAGGGCACTCGCATTGTTGTTGTTGTGACTGTTGTTGTTGTTGCTTCCACATATTTGTGCCACCATCATATTGGAAATGTCTTTTGTCTTCTGTCTTCTTTTCACTTCCTGTAATTTTCATGCATTTTCATAGATTTTTCATATTGTATTTCCATTTCATTTTATGAAGTTATTACGAGACAGACACCAGGCACACTCTCTGTGTGTTAACCTGGCCCAGACCGGTGGGTGTACTCGGAAATGGGTTGATTGGGGGGAATTGGGGGCGTGTCGGGCAAGTGTGAAAAATGTAACGATCATGCGATTCGATTTTCCCGCATTTTCCCAATTTTCCCAGCTACCCAGCTGCATGGAGAAATGGAAAATGCCAAACCGCATTACAGAAATGTATAATCAGTGCCCAAATACTTACTTAATAATAAAAACAATACAATAATCCTAGTCTTTGCATGCTTTCCAACACTGAACACCCGGGATTACGACACTAATTTTGAATTGAATAACATGAAATTAGTTATGTATTTATTACGGAAAAATGCGAGTACATATGTATTCACATATTCTCCTATTGCATAAATATTTGCTAATTATGTGCAATTTTACAACACTGTTTATGGTGTCTTGGCAGGAACTCAAAATTGTAAATGCATTACATTCAATTACAATTTCGGATTGTTACTTAAAAACGAGCACATACTTAAAAATGCACATCGAAAATAAAGTTACTGCTTTAAAAATTCATATTTAAGTGTTTTCCAACACTGATTGTGATGACAGAGCGGTGACATTGAAATAACAAAGTAATTTGATCTTAAAAGACAAGTTAAATAATAGAATAATTATGTATTATGAAATCAATTCTATTCATTTTATGTATAAATATTCATTTTTTTCAAAAATTTTTCAAAATTATTTTTTCCGAAAAATAACAATTCACTTCGGAATCAATTTAAAATCTTCGCTTTTTACAATTTATACTTTTCAGATTAATTTTAGAAGTTGATTTGAAGAAAATACTTAAATTGTTTAATTTAGAAAAACATTCTTGAAAATTTTGAAAAATTTTGTTTTTCAAAATCAATACATTAAAATTCATTTGAAGATCAACTCATGACAATAAAGGTTTGACGATGTTATGAAATTTTGAAAACTGACAAAAACTAAAGTCAAAATATGTATCACGATTTTCTAAAAAAAATTAAAGCCCTATAATTAAATTGACAAATATTAATTTGGAATAAAATGTGAAAAATCGAGTTTATAATTTATTAAAACTAGATGTTTTTAAATCAAATGTTGTGACTTGTATTTAATAAGAAGATCAAACCATGAACAAAATAATATTCCGCATAAAATTGGTATTAGTTTTGACCAAGTCTAAAGTCTGTTAAGGCCTTCGAAAGTATTAAACTGGCAACTTGAAACAAGTACAAATATTTGTCACAGTTGTTTGCAAAGAATGCAACAAGTCAATATATTTATTTGTCATTTGAAGTGGGACACTTATTGAATGACCCTCGAAATAAGTCACACTTGAGGGTTTTGGTTCATTAAGCCAACACGACTATTGACCCTTTTAATGAGCATATCAAATATTTTACCAAATTGTGTCCAAATATGCGCAACATACATAAATATTATTGGCCCACGCTCCAAAATTGACAAACAACAAACAAAATAATGAAAACGACTAAAACAGAAGACACAGTTTTAATTAGTCTTTAGGCCAAATAAAAAAACAATGCTGGATTCGCCCACAAACAGACAGATTTCTAGATTGCCAGACTGTCAGATAGACAGACAGCCTATGATTATGACAAGCTGCTACACTGATAATAAAAAAGATTCTTAAATCAAGATTTTGGTCTCAGAACTAAGAATTTTAGCTTTATAAATTTGAAATTATAAAAAATTATTAATTAAATTGTAAATAAAATTATAAAACTAAAGTGTAAAATTAAAAATTAAATTATATAATATTAAATTTGAATTTATTAAGCTGGGGGTGTTCAAAAATTTTTTAATGCAAGGGTTGGCGAAAACCCAGAAAATTCCAATCAGACCAAGAACTTGGTTTTTTTCAATAAGATCAGAAATTCTTATATTTTCAAGTCCCAAAATATTATAAGTATAAGAATAAATGTTTTTAAATACTAAAGACAAAAAAAAAAAAAAAAAAAAAATAGGGAAATTTTAAAATTAATAATTTCAGTCTCGTTTTATTTGAATAAATTTAAATACATTTTTTTGGATGAATATTTTTAAAATAAGATCAGAAACTCTTACATTTTCAAGACCACGAATATAAGTATAAAAATAAATGTTGTTAATTACTAAAGAAAACAAAAAAAAAAAAGAAGAATAAGGCAGGTTTTAAAATTTATAATTTTTTTAGTGTTGTTTCATTTTAATAAATTTAAGTATTTTTTTTGGTTGGATAAATTTATGATAAGATTAATAAGATCAGAAATTTTTATATTTTCAATACCACGAATATAAATATAAAAATAAATGTTGTGAAATACTCAAGACAACAAATAATACAAAAAAAAATTAGACAAGTTTTAGTATCGTTTTATTTTAAATAATTTAAATATTTTTTTGGTTGGATATTTTTATAATAATATTTTTTTAAAAATTCATATTTTCCAAACAATTTAAGATTTGTATTCTTATATTAGAAACTGTGATTTTTTAGCTGAATATTCTTAGAATGATTAAGAACAAAATATGTAATAGATTTATTTGCCTAGCATTGTTAAATAGGTCTTAAAATTGTCTTATTTAAGGAAGAAATTAGGTAATATGAATGTTCTTGATTTTAGAAGTTGCTCTTTTTTTTTTTTTTTAAGTGTAACAGTTCTCAGTTTAAGCCAAAGCCAAAGCATTGACCCGATTTCGTGTCTGTCTCAAATACGACGACAACAGTTGGCGTTGAGTTGGCAACTGGGGCGAGAGTCGTGCATGAATTGGAATTGGAATTAAAATTGGAAGTTGGAAGTTGGCTAAAAAGCCGCTGACTTTGACTTGACGATTGTAAGCTCTTAACAGATTCAACAGCTGGAAACTGGAAGCTGGGTTACTGGGGTGACGTTTTATTTTAGATGAGGCCCAGAAAATGCATTTGATATCACTTAAATATGTAACTAACAATCGCAATTGCCTTTAAAGTTACTTAACTGGTTAAGTTGGGCAATCGCCTGGAACTGTCGACTGATTATCCAACAATAAAATCGAGCATATTATCGTATTATATCTATTGCTACTACATACGAGTATCATATTATTATAATGATGTATTCAAATTACACTAGACAACACGAGTTTATTAACATTTTGCACTTTCTCATCACACTTTTTTATAGCTAATATTGCATATCAAATAATTGGAAATAATAATATAATGGGTGATATAGTAAGAAAGATATAAATATAAGAAGAATTTAATATGTTAGGATATTAAATAAAGAAAAAATACAAAAGTTATTTAAGAATCTATTGTCATCAACTCAGAAAGAATAGAAAAGAAAAATGGAGCTTTCATGTGCTTTAATTTGAAAGCTATTTTTTAATGAGCTTTTATCGAGCTTTTAAATAATAAAATACAATATAATTTGTACATTTTAAAATAAGATGAAATGTTTCTATCCATAGATTTCAATTTTCAGATTTCATATCAAATTAATGAAAATAATAATATAATAGGGGATATAATTAGAAAGATATAAATATAAAAAAATGTATTATGTTAGGATATTAAATAAAAGTAAATACAAAAGTTATTTAAGAATCTATTGTCATCAATTCAGAAAGAATAGAAAAAAAATGGAGCTTTCATGTGCTTTCATTTGAAAGCTATTTATAATTATTTTAAAATAATTTGAACATTTTAATATAAAAAATAAATGTTTCATTAAAATATTTTGTTAATTCAATGATATTTTAGTATTAGAATACGTATATTAAATAAATTCGAAATCTCTTAAAATCTTATTGCAAGCTGAAAACTGAAAGATTTTAATCGTAATTCATTTCTATCCCAAAACTTAAACACTTTCTTTATGCCTCCACTTTTATTGCCAATCTTACATATTTTTTTAAGGCATAAAGTGCGCTGAATTTTGTTATGCAGTGTTATTCAACAATAAAAAGTCGAGCGTGTTATTATTACGATTATTGTGATGTATTCAAATCATTAATCAGCATAATTTGAGCGTTGTTTAACGAATTTCGATTACGACTTAAATTGCCAATAGAAAAACGAATAAGAAGGAGAAAAATGTATGTTAAACATTTGCGAAAAATAATTGAAAAAGAAAAAGAAATACTTTTATTCCCATGCTCCATAAGCATATTAATGCAGTTCCCTCATTCCCATACTAGGCGTATTTGCTTTGTCTTTGAACCCACACATTTTACTTGGGATTAAAAGGATGATAGGAGGGAGGATAGAGGGGGAATTTTGATCCTACATTTGTGGAAAATTTCAACACATGTCAAACCAATTGCAATTGCCAGACAGTTATGACAGTTGGAAAACCAACAAACAATTGTAAATATTTTTATTTTATTTCTATTTCTTTTTCCTTTGCCCACGCGCCAAACAATAACGAAAAACCCACGAGACAACAAGACACATATCGAAACTTGAACTGACTGCATAATGATAGATATAAATCTTAAAAGTGCACACACATCTACTATGAGTATGTTTCGTGGACATTTGTGTTCTCATCTAGAACTTAACGACATGTAAAATACCCTTAAATTTATAAATAAATATATGTTGAAAATATTTATTTCATTATTTATTTTATTTGTTTTATTATTTATTTTATTTATTTTAATTATTTTATTTATTTTATTTATTTTATTTATTTTATTTATTTTATTTATTTTATTTATTTTATTTATTTTATTTATTTTATTTATTTTATTTATTTTATTTATTTTATTTATTTTATTTATTTTATTTATTTTATTTATTTTATTTATTTTATTTATTTTATTTATTTTATTTATTTTATTTATTTTATTTATTTTATTTATTTTATTTATTTTATTTATTTTATTTATTTTATTTATTTTATTTATTTTATTTATTTTATTTATTTTATTTATTTTATTTATTTTATTTATTTTATTTATTTTATTTATTTTATTTATTTTATTTATTTTATTTATTTTATTTATTTTATTTATTTTATTTATTTTATTTATTTTATTTATTTTATTTATTTTATTTATTTTATTTATTTTATTTATTTTATTTATTTTATTTATTTTATTTATTTTATTTATTTTATTTATTTTATTTATTTTATTTATTTTATTTATTTTATTTATTTTATTTATTTTATTTATTTTATTTATTTTATTTATTTTATTTATTTTATTTATTTTATTTATTTTATTTATTTTATTTATTTTATTTATTTTATTTATTTAATAGCAATTGTCAAACAATTTTCAAAAATTATATTAAAATTAAAAATTAATCATTTTGAACCGTTCTTCAGTTTTTCAAACTAAAGGTTTATTTGCATCCGATTGTTCCTATGGCAGCTATATGATATAGTTATCCGACTTTGACCAAATTTGATCAGAATGTCACAGGCAGTACGAAATAGATAATCTACCAATTTGGTTGGGATATCTTAAGAAACAAAAAATGTTTTTTATATTAAGCAATTCCCTGAACTTTGACCCCAAATTTGACCCACTTACAGGTGGAATTTTGCAAAACGGCGTCTTATTGCTCGTTAAAATTGTCTCAGTATTTTACCTTTATCCGTTTGGCAATTAAATATGGACAATCAATTGAAATATCAGCTGAAGCATAGAAATAAATGAAGTCAGTGGACTCTAGTTTAATAAAGTGTATTACACACACACATACGCAGTGTCAACTGTTGCATGCAACATTTGAATTGCATTTGTCTTTTTCATTTTATTTTTTATTGCCTTGGCATGTGAGTTGACAGCCATTTGTCTAACCAAACACCTCGCACTGTCAGCTTTTGGCCTAAGACCAAGTGACAATGGACTGTGATTGGCTTAAGGAAGGGTATCAGCCAAGAGGAGGCGTATCTAAGTAGGAAATATGTAACTGAAGTGTTAATCAAATTAAATAAAATATGTGCTTTGTCTTTAACTCTTTACTTTAAGAGTATGTATACATAAAGTATGTATTCAGGATAATATTGTTAAATTTAGACAATATGCGGATAAAATGGCAACGACTCAACTTTAAGAAAGTCAAAGAAGCCTAAAATATTTGACATAACTAAAAACAAATATACAGAACCTCGAAAATCAAAATATTGCGGAAAAATTCGTTCTAAAATCTTCTTGATTGAAATAAATGTAATAAAAATAATAAATAAAAATATTAACTTATTACAAGTGATCATAAAAAGAGTTGTGAGTTAAAAAAAAAATAAACGCAAAAAAAATTATCAACATGAATAAGAATCAGAGCAAATAACAGTCGACCGTTTTTCGTTGTCCGAAAATAACTCTTGTTTACCAACACTTTGAGCAAAGCATCCGAGATAAACCGTTTTCATCGTCTCTTAAGTAAATCGGTTTTCTCACAACAAACAACCGTTTTTTGTTTTTTTTTTTGCTCTGGTTATTCCCCGATTTTTTGGTCGCGTTTGAAGAAAATAAAACTCATTTGCTTTGGTTGTTTCGACACGAGTAAACACTACCAATTATAATGGGTAAAGACCGTTTGCACTGAGCATTTCATGTTTTTTCTCATCTACTGAGTCACAAAGTGCGACCGTTTGGGGGAATCGGTTCCTATTAGTGGTTGTTGAAAGAGCTTAACCCGAATGACTCAGCTGATAACACTCAACCGAAAACAAAAACGAAGAGACACGACGTGTTCTGCTCAGAGAGAGAGAGAGAGAGAGAGAGCGACCGTGCACGTTTTTTTCGGTTATAATCGCAACCCAACCGCAAGGGGAAAAACGGTCGACTGTTATTTGCAAGCTCTGATAAATATTGCTGAAATTAAAATTTTGCTAAAGTGTCAAACTAATTGAATTAAATATATTTTTATTTTATATATATATTTTCGTGAACAAAATTCGTCTTGCCTGAGCAATGAAAGCAGAAAAAAGAAAACAGAATTTAATGTGATATTTCGGGCTGTTTATTCTTTGTGTACTACAATAAATATATTGTTAACAGACATGCCAATTATTAATATTGCTGAAATTAAAATATTGCTAAAGTGTCAAATTATTATTATATAATTATAATAATATATATTTTATTTCGAATTCTTGCTGTTTATTCTTTGTGTACTACATTAAATATATTTTTAACAGACTTGCCAACTATTAATATATAAATATTGCTAAGGTGTCAAACTAATTTAATTATAAATATGTATTTTTTTTGGAATTCTTGCAGAAGCTACAGTCGTGTCCAATAGTTTGCATCAATGATCCCGATACGCACAGCACGAATACGGAAATATTGCAAACAACGCCGGAGAGCACATTAGAGAAGCCCAAAAGCACAACAACAACAGCAGCAGCAGCAACAACAGTGCACAACAACAACAACAGCAGCTGCATAACAATCAATGCAACAGCAGCAACAGCAGCAACAGCAACAACAGCAGCAACAACAACAGCAGCAACAACAAGCAGCTCAGCGGGTGTAACAAAGATAACAATTACCAGTGACAACAGTCAGAGTAACAACAGCAACAGCAACAATAACAAGAGCAACATTGTGCTCAACAGCTACAGCAGCAACAGCAACAGCAGCAACAGTAAAAGCAGCAACATCAGCAGCAATAACAACAATAGTTTGATATCCATAACGAGTTTGAACAGCTGCAGTGATTTGAGCAACGGCAGCACAGCAACTCTTGCTCTCAGCAACAGCAGCAGCAACAGTTGCTCCCCCAACAACAGCAACAACAACAATAATCCCAATGGTGGCAGCGACACGTCCTCAGCGAATTTCCAAGAACGTTTCGATTTTGATAACTGGAAAAGCATCATCAGCGATTTGAGTTGCTTCAATAGTTTATATCGCTACTGGAATCAATACAGCGGCAACGGCAACAACACCAGCAACAATTGCAACAGCAACAACAACTGTAACAGCAACAACAACAACAACAGCTCGTTGCATGGAGAAAATGCTGATGAGGGCAACAATTTGGGCAACGGCGCCAATTCATTTTATGCCCATAATATATTAGGCTATACATTTGGTTATCCATTTGGCCTTAAAGAGGACGTCGACGCCGACAGCAGCAGCAGCAGCGGCGCCGCTGGAGGAGGCGTTGCCCACGCCCTTCAAAAGTCGCACGCCAGCAACAGCAACAACAGCAGCAACAACAACAACAGCAACAGCAGCGGAGAGACGCCATTGCAAAAACACTACCGACAACAGCAGAAGAAAAAGATGCCCGTGTTTAGGGGAAGACGAGCCTGGTGCGGTTGCTTCAAGGTAAGAACTTCTATCGATCCATTTTTGATAATAAATAAAAAATAATCGATGCCATCATCGGAAAATAAGAAATTCCATTTAAATATTTATAAATTTAATTATATCATATTTGTTTTATTTATGTAAATCAACATCGATTTGAAAAGTCGCTAGCAAAATAATCTATGCCTTCATCTATCGGAAAAACTTGATATTCGATTATAATATTTAAATATTTTAAAATTTAATGATGTCCTAATAACAGGGATTAAAACTAAAACGAATATCGATTTCCGTTACGGTCTCGGTTATGCTCGAATTAAGGTTTTCGGTTATCGGTTATGAAAATTTTGAAGTATCGGTTTCGTAACGGTTATCGGTTTTTTATAAGTTTCGGTCTGAAGATATCGATATGGTTCACAAAAAAAATAAAAATTAAGGTTTTCGGTTGACCAAAATAAGAAGCTTTATTCATTGTTTCAAATGAAAAAATACTTTTTAGCCTGGAAAATAATTTTATCTGGTAACTAAAAATCCAGGTTAATGTCGATTTTATTATAATTTTATTATTATTTTATTTTTATTTTGATTTTACTGATTTTTAATAACTTCGAACTGCCATAACTTTGTCAAAACTCAATAAATTTCCACGCAAAATGTAAATTTTATCATGATTTTACCTCTAAATTCGATCTGCATTTAAATTTTTTTCATTTTAAAAATTTGAAATTTTTCGAAAAAATCAAAAAAGATAAAGAGGTAACACTGTAAATTTTCGAAAAATTCGATTTTCAAAAAATGTTCAAAATTAACAAAATTGAAATGCAGATCGAATTAAGAGGAAAAATCATGATCAAATTTACATTGCGCATGGAAATTGATTGAGTTTTGACAAAGTTATGGCAGTTCGAAGTTGTCAAAGTTGTCTGAACCGAAATTAACCCTTATAAATGAATCGGTTACTAAACGGTTATTTCGGTTTAAAGAGTTTCGGTTAATGGGTTTCGGTACAGGGGGAAAAAAATTTTACGGTTTCAGTTACGGTTACATATTTCAATCGGTTTTTATCGGTTAAAGGTACGGTTTCGGTTAAGGTTTTAATCCCTGGTTGTAACAAATATTAAATATTTTGAAACTTAATTTTAAATTGTTGAAAATATTTGTTTAATAATGTCAAATCGAATTGAGTTTGGAACTTTAACATCTTCCTTAAAATATGATGAAAAGAAATACTTAGACTACATATCATATTAAATGAGTCGAAATTTGTCCAATTGTGATCTACTTTCCAGAGACCAAACAAACATGCCAAGCATTATCCCATCATTATAAATAGTTCACTTGACATCTGGGCAGGTGCTGAAGTACCCTCTCTTTTTTCCCTTTTTCACATTGGGTAGATACGAGTATCTCCCCCCTCATTTTCAGTTTATTTTCAACTTCATGTCATTGTCTTTTTTATTTCTTTCCCCTTATGCAATTTCGTGCACAATTTGATATGTCAATTTTGCTGACTCGAATTGCAGTTGCAGTTTGCAATTTGGGTCAGGTAACCAGTTAACAATTGTTAACAATTCGCACGTGACTTGAGCATTGTTTTTTCTAATGGCCTAATCATAAATGATGTTAAATGTGCTGCTTGCCACAATTTTCTTCTTGTTAATAAAATCGATGTTATTTTAGCATACGCATTTTATTACCTCATTTAAAAATATTAAGCTTATTCAATATTCAAGATCTATTCTCAATTTTAATAGATTACATATTTTACCAATTTGAAATATCACACAAACTGAAATACGGAATTCTAGAATGAGTTTGGTATTTAAAATCTTATTTCAAGATCGATATGTGGATAAATATATTTTTATTGATAATGTATTTTGAGCGATATTTTTCTTGACACTAATCATAATATAATAAGTCATATTTAAATCTTCCAATTAATTTAGATTATTTACAAAATTCGAATATTTTTCTAATAAAAATTTTAATAGTTTTGAATATAAATTTGTTTATATAACAAATAAAATATTTTTTATATTTATATATTTGTGAAATTATCAATACTCCTAAATTGTTTTATATTAAAATTTCAATGATATTGATATATTTGAAAATATAAACTTCATTTCAAACTATTGATTACAATAATATATCATAATATAATAACTCATAATTAAATCTTTCAAATTAAATTATTAATATTATTACAATATTTTCCATATTTTTCTAACACAAATGTTATAGATTAAAATACGTATTTATAGATTTTAACTAAAATAATATTTATTTTATGTTAATATATTTAATATTAAAAAATCGATATTAATATTTGTGAAATTCTCAATACTCCTAAATGGTTTTATATCGAAATTTCATTGATATTGATCAAGATATGAAGACAACTTAATTTCAAAATATTGATTACAACATTTTTATCATATAATAATAACTCATAATTAAATCTTTTAATTAATTTAAATTTTTTACAAAATTTCCATATTTTTCTAACACAAGTTTTATAGATTTTAACTTAAGAAATATTTATTTTATATTAAAATATTTATGTTAAAAAATCGATATAAATATTTGTGAAATTGTCAATACTTCTAAATTGTTTTTTATCAAAATTTCATTGATATTGAGATACTTGTAAATATGAAGACAACTTAATTTCAAAATATTGATTACAACTTTCGATCATAATATAATAAGTCATATTTAAATCTTTCAATCAATTTAGATTAAAATATTTATATTAAAAAATCGATATTAATATTTGTGAAATTCTCAATACTCCTAAATGGTTTTATATTGAAATTTCATTAATATTGATCAAGATATGAAGACAACTTAATTTCATAATATTGATTACAACATTTTTATCATATAATAATAACTCATAATTAAATCTTTTAATTAATTTAAATTTTTTACAAAATTTCCATACTTTTCTAACACAAATTTTATAGATTTTAACTTAAGTAATATTTATTTTATATTCAAATATTTATGTTAAAAAATCTATATTAATATTTGTGAATTCTCAATACTTCTAAATTGTTTTATATCGAAATTTCATTGATATTGAGATACTTGTAAATATGAAGACAACTCAATTTCAAAATATTGATTACAATTCGCAAGGTTGGGCAATAACTTGAGCCACAGTTGGACTCGTCCGACTCGTCTGACTCGTGTGGTGCATTGTGGTTTACAATTTATGTAATTGGACATGCACTGTTAACGCCTTTGGAGGAGGAGAAGGAGAAGAAGGAGGAGGAGGAGCTGCTTGTGCCGCTTCAGCGCCTTCTCGATTATTATTATTATGCATATTACAACATTCTCATAAATGTTCTCAATCTGTTTTCATTTATTTTCTTGTCCAGGATGATGAACCGCCGGAGATTTGTGTGGTTGAGGGCGGATTTACATTGCAGACGTTGACGCCGACACAACCGATGCCCTCGGTGGATGAGCTGGACACGAAGTTTGCGGAGCTGGTTGAGGAATTGGATTTGACGGCGACCAACAAGGAGGCGATGCTCAGTTTGCCAGCCCAAAAGAAATGGCAAATTTATTGCTCACGCAAATTGCCGCTGGATGCCACCGATGGATCCGATGTGGCGGCCATAACACAGCCCCCAACAGCCGAGCATTATATTGAGAGACTCAAGGATTTGGTGGTGCATGTCTCCCTCTCACCGGAGGATTCGCCCAGCCATGAGTTGAGCACTCGTTTGGATAATCATGCCGCATTTGTGGATGCTCTTAAGACGGCACTTCGCACCTCAACTCACAGTTTTGTGTTGCGCTTTGTGGAATTGGATGGTTTGCCGGCATTGTTGAATCTTCTGCTTCAGCTGGACATTCGGGTGGCGAATAGTTCACTTCATACCAGTTTAATTGGTTGCATCAAGGCCCTGATGAACAATTCGATGGGACGTGCTCATGTTTTGGCCCATCCGACGGCAATTGATACAATTGCACGTTCCTTGGCGGCGGATAATATACGTACCAAGATATCGGCATTGGAGATTCTTGGTGCTGTCTGTTTGGTGCCTGGTGGACATCGTAAAGTCCTCCAGGCGATGCTACATTTTCAGGAATATGCCACGGAACGTACACGGTTCCAGAGCATTGTCAATGATTTGGATCGCTCGACATATGCGTATCGGGATAATGTCAATCTCAAGACGGCTCTCATGTCCTTTGTGAATGCGGTGCTCAATTATGGTCCTGGACAGGAGAATCTCGAGTTTCGTTTGCATTTGCGCTACGAATTCTTAATGCTCGGCATTCAACCCGTCATCGATAAACTGCGCACACATGAGAATGAAACTCTGGACAGGCATTTGGTAAGTAATCCTCTCCACAGATGTTCATATATGCATTACCATTACTTTTTAATTAGCATTGAAAAAAGTAGTGCTGATGAAATTGCATTTCACTAGCATTGAAAAAAGTAATGCTAATGAAAAATTTTTTAATTGCCATTGAAAATGAAAAGTAATTAAAATATATTCTTTTTTTCATTAAAAATAATTAAATTAGGAATAATTAAATTTGGAAATTTGTTATCTATGTTAAAAAAATGTTAAAAATTTGAAAATATGCTTAAAATTTGAGAAAAATGTTAAAAATCCAAAAAAAATTTAAAAATTTGAAAAAATGTTAAAATAATAATGTTAAGTAATTCTAGTGAAATCGCAATTTAATTAGCATTATAATTGAATTTCTGGAATAATTAAATTTGGAAATTTGTTACCTTAAAACTTTGTTAAGAAAAATGTTAAAAGTTTGAAAAAAAAAAATATGTTGTATTAATGATTATTTTATTTTATTTAAGAAAAGAATGAAAAGTTTGTTAAAATTACTCATTTTTTAATCTTTGGATTTTTAACATTTTTCTAAAATTCTTAACATTTTTTTAAGTTTTTAACATTTTTTTCAAATTTTTAACATTTTTTTTGATTTTTAAAGATTTTTCAAATTTTAAACATTTTCTTAAATTTTTCAAATTTTTAACATATTTAAAAATTCTTAACACATTTTCAAATTTTTAACATTTTTTATAAAATTTTAAAATTTTTAAAATTTTTTTTAAATTTTTAACATTTTCTTAACATATTTTAAAGATAACAAATTTCCAAATTTAATTATTCCCAATTTAATTATTACTAATTAAATTGCGATTTCACTAGAATTATTCGATGCAAAAAAAAATGTTTTAATTACTTTTTCACTGCCAATTAAAAAATGTTTCATTAGCACTACTTTTTCCAATGCTAGTAAAATGGCAAATGCATTACAAAAGTAAATAATTGTGCCCGTCTCTGATCCTCTCTAAAAATGTTGAAAATATATATTTTAATAAATTTGCAAATTGTTTTAGGACTTTTTTGAAATGGTGCGTGCGGAGGATGAGAAGGAGTTTGCCCGTCGTTTCAATGAGGAGCATGTGGACACTAAAAGCGCCGGCTCCATGTTCGAGTTGCTCCGACGCAAGTTGAGCCACTCGCCCGCCTATCCCCACATGCTCTCCCTGCTGCAGCATATGCTCCTGCTACCCTGTAAGTGACCACTTAATCACCTGATATACCTATCAATAATTGTGAAGGAAATATCGAAAATATTCCTATTCTATAAGCCCACATTGAAGATTTACTTTTGGTGGACGGATTTAGACAATTTTAGAATTTATCATACAGAATAGGAACTTAACTGTTATGAGGAATAAGTAAAAATTTAATTTTTAATGGTTAATTGAAGACTTTTATTTTACAAATCAAATTTAATAATTATTTTTGATTAAAAAAAATACAATTTAAAATAATTATTATTATTGATTTTTATTTTTGTCAGTCTTTTATAAGAGTTTTCGATGATTTTCTTGAATAAAAGTCTAGTAATAATTTTCTTCTAGTATTATAAACCATCGCACTTAATCGGATCAATATCGGTTAAATATAACGATAGTTATGTCTGTTTTAAGTATTCAAACAATGCAGTAGTTTTTACTGTTGGTGGTTAAAAAGGGTATCTCATAGTCGTTCTTTATTTTTTTTAATGTTTAACGTTTCCTCATAATATTATCAATTATCCTTCGTAATCACATCAAAATCGGGTAAATATTTGAAATAAGTAAAGGATATCTCTTAGTCGATCATGTTTTTTTGTGATTACCGTTTCCTCATAATATTATCAATTATCCTACCTAATCACATCAAGATCGGATGAATATAAAGATAGCTATGACTGTTTTAATTAATATATTTAAAATAAGTAAAGGGTATCTCTTAGTCGATCATGTTTTTTTGTGTTCAACGTTTTCTTATATTATTGTCAATTATCCTCCTTAATCGCATTAAGATCGGATGAATATAACGCTAGATATGACTGTTTTAATTAATATATTTAAAATAAGTAAAGGGTATCTCTTAATCGATCATGTTTTTTTTGTGATTAAAGTTTCCTCATAATATTATCAATTATCCTACTTAATCGCATCAAGATCGGATGAATATAACGCTAGTTATGTCTGTTTTAAGTTTATATTAAATATAAGAATATTTAAATAATTAATCCTCTTTGGAATCCCCTCCAGATACGGGTCATTGCACGGAGCATTGGCTGCTCATTGATCGGGTGGTGCAACAGATTGTGCTGCAGGTGGAGCAACGACCCAACAGCGACCTCATCTCGGATCCCGATGAGCCCGGCAAGCAGCTGAAGCTATCGAGTGAGTCACCAGTTCATGATCCCGATGTGGCGCCACTGCAGATCGATGTGGGTAAATTGGTGCGTCTGCTGGTGAAGGAGGAGCAATTGACACAGGCCCGAAAACGAGCCGACGAATTGGAGAAGGAGAACTTTGATGTGCAGTCGCGTTTGGCCAAAAAGGAGCAGGAACTCGATCTGCGCATGCAGGAAAAGGAAGATCTCGAGACGGGATTGGCCCGCATGCGCGAACGTCTCGAGAAGGAGTCGGCACAGCATTCCCAGGCCGTGCAACGTGCCCAGACCGCCGAGATGAAGGCCGAGGATCTGCAGCATCGTCTGCAAACTGAGCAACAGGAACGCGCTCGATTGGAGCGTCTCGTTACCGAGGGCAGCATTCCCGATGACCAAAAGGTCGCCGGCTTAACGGGCTGCAATGGCGCCGTCTCACCACCGCCGCCACCACCGCCCATGTTGAAGGCGGTGCCACCACCGCCACCTCCCATGGCACCAGCGATGTTGCCACCACCACCGCCACCATGTCCCGGCGCTCCTCCACCGCCGCCCAACATGACGCCAGCAATGGGTAAGTCCCCTTTCCTTTCCCTTTCCCTTCTTTTTCCGTTGCACAGTGGGATGAATTAGCTCATATTAATTAGTATCTGTCAGAGCTTGCAAATAACAGTCGACCGTTTTTCCCCTTGCGGTTGGGTTGCGATTATAACCGAAAAAAACGTGCACGGTCGCTCTCTCTTTCTCTCTCTCTTTCGTTTTGGTTTCGGTTGAGTTTTATCAGCTGAGTCATTCGGGTTAAGCTGTTTCAACAACCACTTTTAGCAACCGATTCCCCCAAACGGTCACACTTTGTGACTCAGTAGACGAGCAAAAACATGAAATTCTCAGTGCAAACGGTCTTTAGCTCTATAATTTGTAGTGTTTTTGGCACTTGGTAATGAACAACAACGCAGTAAATAAATTTGAGCGAAAATGAGTCGAAACAACCACCGGTGCAGATCTCTGATAATCGCATAAAAACGCAGAAGAGTTTTATTTTATTCGACCGCGACCAAAAAATCGGTGAATAACCAAAGAAGACCGATTTACTTAAGAGACAATGAAAACGGTTTATCTCGGATGCTTTGTTTAAAGTGTTGGTAAACAAAAGTTATTTTCGGACAACGAAAATCGGTCGAAATTAAAAATTTAAAAAAAAAATAAATTAAAATCAATTTATTTATTTTTTTTTTACATTACATTTTTACATTCAAAAATTAGCAACAGGCGTTTAAACATATCGAATATTTTTCTCTATAATTTGGTTTTTAATTGAGCTTTTTAAAAATAAAAATATTAAAAAAAATTATTTAATTAATCAAATAAAATTTATAAATAAGTAACAAGTGCTTAAACATCACATCATAAAATCAAAGATGTTACTTTCATTTAGGCTATTTTTGTTATTAATTTATTTTTTGTTTTTAAAAAAAATAATAATTAAAATAAGCAAATTAATTCAAATATGAGTACTCGATATTTAAATAGCATACTCATGTTTTGTGAAGGTACCAAAAAATTACCTACGTATGTTTTTAATACATATAATTTTTTCGAATGTAATTTCTTTTTGCAATAATTTTGTTTTTTAAAAGTTAATTAAACAAAAGTGTTGGAAATTGAATAGCTTAGAAAAAACAATCTATATTCAAGATTGGAAAATATTAATAAATATATATTAAGCAAATCTCGCTGTTTTTCCCACTGTGATTTTCTGCCAAAAAAAAAAAAAAGAAAAATGAATGAATCTTATTGATTGCACATTCTCAGCTCCCGTTGCACCCAAAGTGGAGTTGCCAAAGAAGAACGTGCCACAGCCAGCGAATCCTCTGAAGAGCTTCAACTGGTCCAAGCTGCCCGATGCGAAGCTACAGGGAACCGTCTGGAGTGAGCTCGATGAGAGCAAATTGTACAACAACATGGAACTCGAGTCCATTGATAAGCTCTTCTCAGCTTATCAGAAGAATGGCGTTTCGGTAAGATCAACAGCGAAGAAGAGAGTGAAAAAAGTGGAAAAGAAGAAAAGAAGAGTTGAAGAGTGGAAAAATATACTGAAAATGATTAATTGAGAAATATTTAAAGGAAAGAGTAGAAAACTACATCTATTTAAAAAAAAGAAGACAGAGAAGTTAAGAAAATAATAAACCTTTTCGCTATTCGTATAAAATCGAATTTGAAATGAAAATAAACTTCATAATAAAATAATGAAAAATAGACTGAAAATTATTAATAGAGAAATATTTAAAGGAAAAGAGTAGAAAAGTACATCTATTTAAAAAAGAAGACAGAAAAGTTAAGTAATTAGTAAGCCTTATACTTTTTCCGTATAAAATCTAATTTGAAATGAAAATAAACTTCATAGTAAAATAATGAATAATAAACTGAAAATTATTAATAAAGAAATATTTAAAGGAAAAGAGTAGAAAACTACATCTATTTAAAAAAGAAGACAGAAAAGTTAAGTAAATAGTAAGCCCTAAATTTTCCGTATAAAATCTAATTTGCAATGAAAGTAAATTTCATAATAAAATAATGAACATTAAATTGAAAATTATTAATAAAGAAATATTTAAAGGAAAAGAGTAGAAAACTGCATCTATTTAAAAAAAGAAGACAGAAAAGTTAAGTAAATAGTAAACCTTATACTTTTTCCGTAAAAAATCGAATTTGAAATGAAAATAAACTTCATAATTAAATAATGAACAATAGACTGAAAATTATTAATAGAGAAATATTTAAAGGAAAAGAGTAGAAAACTACATCTATTTAAAAAAGAAGACGGAAAAATTAGGAAAATAGTAAGCCTTATACTTTTTCCGTATATAATCTAATTTGAAATGAAAATAAAAATTTTACAAATTTAAATATATATTTTAATAAAGGGAGTAACTACATAGTAAGTATGTATATTTAAAGGCAAGTGCAGTGAAGACTAAAAAGAAATTTATTAAAAAGAGTCCATTGAAAATTAAAATAAAAATAATAATAAATAAAATAATTAAAAAATAAAAATATATAATTTATATAATTTAACCAGAAGCGGAATTTAAAGAAAATAAATTCCAATTTTTAGCACACAATGTATAATTATAACTTATAAATATAATTAATAATTTTCTTGATTTATTTTTTACTTTTATACCAAACAGACCACCGATGGATCCTATGAGGATCTGCGGGTAACGGGCAAAAATAAACAGAAGGTGTTATCGGTTATCGATGGACGTCGCGCTCAAAATTGCACAATATTGTTAAGCAAACTTAAGATGAGCGACATGGATATATCCAAGTAAGTGACTAGCCAAATAATGCAGTCAACAGAATATTGAGTTTAATAATAAGAAACAAAACGATCCAATTATCTGGATGCAGGAGAAAATCTCAGATATACAATTTTTAAATCGAATATTCTGTTAAAGGATTCACTTTATTTAGAGTTTTAATCGTTTCTAATTTTCAAAAATTTTAACAACGAATTTTTAAATTTTTTCTTTGTCAAAATAAATAAAAATGCTTAAAGCAATTATTAAATATTATTTTAATTACTATAATTGTATGATAAAATCATCGTCTTAATTAATATATTTAAAAATTTGGGAATCTTTTCATAATATAAGCAATTGATAAAATCAAATAATTTTTTTTTATCTTTACTAATTATTGCATACTTTATTTACTTAGAACATTTTTTTGTATAAATAAATAATAATAATTAAATTAAATAAAAATAAATTTGATAAATTTTAGTTTAATTATTTTAATTTTTTAAAACCTAATTTTGTTTTAGTCGTGTATAAATAAGTAAAATAATTAAATGAAAAATAAAATAATTATAGAACTAATTTCCATTGAATTGTAATTATATTTAGGAGCATATAATTTAAGTATTATTGTAATTTCTTAACACTTAGTTTTCATTTTGGCGACTGCTCTTAGTCGTGTATAAATAAGGAAAAAATTTAGATCAAAAATGAAATAAATATAGAACTAATTCCTATTGAATTGTATTTACATTTTATAGCAATAATAATTACTTAGTGGAGAAAAACCACTATTAATTTTTATTTAAACAATTTTAATAATTACTGTTGCTGATAAATTTAAAATTTTTTAAAATATAATTTGTAGTTTAATTATTATTTTAATTTTTTTAACCTAGTGTTATAATTTAAGTATTATTCTAATTTTTTTAACACTTAGTTTTTTTTTTGCCTACTGCTTTTAGTCGTGTTAATTAAGTTAAATAATTAAATGAAAAATAAAATAAATATAGAACTAATTTCTATTGAATTGTATTTATATTTTAGAGCAATTTTGTCCATGGATAGCAACGAGCAGTTGGCATTGGACATGGTTGAGCAGCTGTTGAAGTTCACTCCCTCGGCTGAGGAACGCGCATTGTTGGATGAGCACAGTGAGGATATTGAATCCTTGGCACGTGCGGATCGTTTCCTCTACGAGATATCCAAGTAAGTACAGGACAACACACTACAAAACTACAGATATATAACTGATCAATTAAATATTATAACTTAGGATACCGCATTACGAGCAGAGATTGAAGAGTTTGCACTACAAGAAGCGTTTCATGCTGACGGTTAATGATCTAATACCGCGCATTACGAGTGTCATGGAGGCATCCAGGGAGGTGGCACGTTCCCGACGATTGCGCAAACTCCTCGAGCTTGTCCTGGCATTGGGTAAGTCCAAAATACCTCATAGCATAAGTCAATAATTCAAAATCTATCCGATATATTAAATCATACATAAATCAAAGAAACAAATATGATATTATAATAAAATAAATTAAAAATGAAGTATTCTACATACAGTGCTTCACAGCATATTTGACCCACTTAATTTTAAACTTGTATGGAAAATTAAATCAAAATGTTTAGCTTAAGTAAAAACATTAATTAGCAAAAATGAATAGCAAAAAATTTAATATTAAAATAAAATATTAAAAATGAAGTATTCTACATACAGTGGCTCACAGCATAGTTGACCCACTACATTTTAAGCCAGGGATTAAAACCGAAACGAATATCGGTTTCAGTTACGGTTTCGGTTATGCTCGAATTAAGGTTTTCGGTTATCGGTTATGCAAAATCTTGGAGTATCGGTTTCGTAACGGTTATCGGTTTTTTTTACAAGTTTCGGTTTAAAAATGCCGGTATGGTTTCGGATCACAAAAAAAATAAAAATAAGGTTTTCGGTTGACCAAAATTAGAAGCTTTATTTATTGTTTTACATGGGAAAAGACTTAATACTTTTATTAGCCTGGAAAATAATGTTATCTGGTTACTGGAATGGTCCAGTATAATGTCGATTTTATTGTATTTGATCCCTTATAAATTTGGTTAATTTGGTTTGAAAATTTCGATTATTTTGATTTTACTGATTTTTAATAACTTTGAACTGTCGTAACTTTGTCAAAAGTCAATCAAATTCCATGCGACTTGTAAATTTGAGCATAATTTTGCCTCTCAATTCATTCTGCATTTAAATTTTGTTCATTTTGAAGAGTCGAAAATTTCGAATTTTTTAGAAATTTTACAGTGTTACCCCTTATAATTCTTCGAAAAATTTCAAAATTTTCGAATTTTGAAAATGAAAATGAAATTTAAATGCAGAACGAATTTAGAAGTAAAATTATGCTCAAATTTACATTTTGCACGGAAATTGATTGATTTTTGGCAAAGTTATGGCAGTTCAAAGTTATCAAAGTTGCTCAGTAACCGAAATTAACCCTTATAAATGAATCGGTTACTAAACGTTAATTTCGGTTTAAAGAGTTTCTGTTTATGGGTTTCAATACAGCGGAAAAAACTTTTTTACGCTTACGGTTTCAGTTACGGTTACAAATTTCAATCGGTTTTCATCGGTTAAAGGTTACGGTTTCGGTTAAGGTTTTAATCTAATCCCTGGATTTTAATTTAATTTTTTAATTCACTCAATTTACGCTAAATATATTATTTCTGTTGTTGATTGCACTTTATTAACTTAAAATAAATAATTAAAAAACTATTATCTCACTCTCAATTTTGTAGGGAACTACATGAATCGTGGGGCCCGAGGAAATGCGTCGGGTTTTAGACTGGCGTCGTTGAATCGTCTGGCGGATACGAAGTCGAGTGCGGCAAAGGGGACGACATTGTTGCATTATCTGGTGCAGGTGATTGAGAAGAAGTTCAAGGATCTGCTGAAGCTGGAGGATGACATACCGCATGTGCGAGAGGCATCGAAAGTGTCGCTCGGGGAGATGGACAAGGATATACAAATGTTGCGCACTGGACTCGGGGATGTGGCACGTGAAATCGAATTCCATCGGAGTTCGGGACCAGCTCAGCAGGGAGATCGCTTTCTGCCCGTGATGAGGGAATTTCATGCGCAGGCCTCGGTGCGTTTTGCCGAATTGGAGGATAAATTCCAGGATATGAAGACGCGATTTGATCGTGCGGTTCGTTTATTTGGCGAAGACGGTTCCGTATTGCAACCGGATGAATTCTTTGGCATCTTTGATTCGTTCCTCGCCGCATTTGCCGAGGCGCGACACGACAACGAGAGTTTCCGACGCCGCCAGGAGGAGGAGGAGAAGCGGGCCAAACAGGAAGCGGAGCTCAAGAAGCGCACCATCGAGCGTAAAAACAAATCCGGCTTAATGAGCAGCGTTGCCCGCAATCTGGGACTCAAATCCTCAGCCAACCACAACGGCAGCTCCTCCACTGCAGGTGAAGTCAACTCCAAAGGCGACAACAAAGGAGAATTTGATGATCTCATCTCTGCACTGCGAACCGGCGATGTATTTGGTGAGGATATGGCCAAGTTTAAACGTTCCCGCAAGGCGCGGGTTCTCAACGGTTCCAGCGGAACTGCATCCGGAACCGGTTCCGGAACCGGTCAAACCTCTCCGCCGCGGCAGCGCGAGGAGAGCGGACGGGAACGGGAGCGTACAGTGAGGCGTCAATAGTGAATGCCAGCAAATAAATAATTATCAATTAATAATTAATAATTATTAATAATCATAATTATTATCATTATTATTATTATTATTATTATTGTTGTAGTTGTTGCTTGGCTTCCAGTATTTTCATTTGTTTTTCTTTCTGTAATTATTTATGCATAAACATACATAAAAAATATAATATATAAATATATAGATCAGCAAACCAAATTTTTAACAAAAAAAAGCAAAAATTGTAATTGTAATTTGTAATTTAATGAAACAAATGTTATAATGAAAAACAAAAAACAAAAAACAAAAAAACAGAAAACATGCTATACATATATTAATTGTAGCGTACATTTCAAATTGTTTTTTTGCAATTACATATATCAAACTATAATAATAATTATAAACATATAAAATATTAATGATTATAACAGAAATTCAATGCTCATTAGCACACAAAATGAAATCAAATTCAAGCATGCAACATAATCATAATACTATATATAATATATAATAAATACATACTACATACTATATACATACATTTATATATATTATATATTATAACAAAGAACAAGAAGAAGATGAAGATAATACCCAGATGGAGAGTTTGAGGCAACTGCGGCCTGCCATAAAAAGTCATGTTCATTATTAACAATTATTACATAATAATATTATCTATATATTTTATTATATGTATTTTTTTTTTTTTTAGCACGAATCTCGCTAAAAATTATCTAAACGCACTTTACAAAGTTTTTACAAAAAAGAATATAGATGGAAGAATATTATTATAAATAATAAATATATTAAACACTAATTAATGATGATATGTGTGTGTTTTTTGATATATGAAATGAAAATATAAATTTAATTTAATTATTGCAAGTGCAAAAAAGTATTGAAAACTTATAATAAAAATAATAAAATCGAAGGAAAAAAAACGAATAGGAAAAACTTTGATTTTGATTGATTTTGATTGTTAAATTTGTTTGGATGCATCCTCCATCGGCTCCATCGGCTCCATTGGCTGCTCCAGCCACTTGTGAATTGCCAGCTTGGAGTCGATGTCGGCGGTGGAAATGCGTTGCTCAAACTCCTCATATGAGATGCATTGCCGTGCTCCAAATGCAAGCTGCTCGACCAATTGCAACTCCTGCTCGCTGCTGTGGGGATAAACATTGGCAACGCCATCGGACGGCGGCGCACCATCGAGCAGACTCATCATTACCTTACGGAAATCGGTGCGTTCAATGTGTCCACAACGTTGTGTGTCAAACATCTTGGAGAGCAGACGCAACTTTTGCCCATGGCCATCGACACGTTGCGGATTATTGGTGAATTGTGGCACCAGAAATGTGGCACAAGTGCCAACAAATTGGCTAAAATTAATGTGATCTCTACAATTGGAATTCGTGTCCCCAAAGAAGCCATCGATGATCTGTCGATGCAGCGGATTCTGTGACAACTGTGGAATGCGCAGCAGCTCCGTGGGTGTCAGATATCCTCGTTGACGGCGATCCAGCGCCAGGAAGCGCACATGCAGCTCCTCCAATTGCTCGATCGATAATCCGGTGGCCTCTCGATGCGCCTCCAGCTCGACAGCACTTAGCTGATGGCTCTGCAATTGGCCCATTTCAGTTCTGATCTTTCCGATCAACCCACGTTGTAATCCCGTGTTGAATTTGCTGCCTCCTGCTTCGACGACAACTTCAACTCATCACGTTCTCATCACTTTTCTCTGCCCCCTTTTGCCCCAAAACAATATAGTTTCTGACTGTTTGACAAGGAATCCAAATCCGAGAAAATCGCCACTGAAACAGCACAAGCTGACCAGAAAATAGCGTGGAAAATCGGAATGAAAAATTACAAATGAATATGCAAGCCAAGATTTTATTTAAAATTTCATTATTATTCGGAAACTATTTAATTCTTGAGATTAATTAAAAAGATTCTAGTACACATAATTATATTTTATTTAAGAAAGTGACTAGTTATAACATCCATATTTTTACATTTTTAAAAAAAAATTGCCAAAACTATATTTATTAGTTTAAGTAGATTTATTAATTATAAAATACAAAGATTTATGTTTGTGATTAGTGCATTAATTTATATTTATTTATTTATTGCTCCTGCACTTATTCAGCAAAAAACAAAGAAAAACCATCGAAATCAATCAACCGCCACATACCCTGTCCTATTAAGGGGCAACAACAACATATTAGATAAGCGCGCTTGACTTTGCAAAAGACTAGAAAAATCATAAATATGACGATTTCTACCAGGCGAACAGAAATGAGCAGCAGGTGGCGATAGATAAAGTCAGGAGCACACATCCACACGCACATGAAAGCAGTGTACGAGCTTAGCATCCACACAAGATCCACAGGCGCTAAGCGGCCATCATGCCAGCGGCCATCATGCCAGCCACCTTAACCAATCGGAGCCTTGTGCGCTCTGAGAGGATCAGAACTTTTACCGCTGCTCTCCTGTGCTTATCTCTCTCCCTCACTCACAAATGTAAACAAACAGTGCAGCGAGATTTGTTTACTTTCTGCTTGCTGCTGATTCTGTTCGCCTGGTATTTCAGCTTAGTGCAAGCGAAACTTAGCATTCTGTGTTTAATCGCTAGATAATTTTTTCATGGCGTACAGCTCTGTTTTTTATGGCAAATAAAATAAATAAATATAATATGCGTATTTTAGCTACACATTAAATCAAGAAATTACTCATTTTTACTCGGATATCCTAGAATATATGACTAAAATCTAAATATTTCAGATATGCATCGGGGCCATATAAAGGGATCATAAAAAGGAGTGCTACAAAAAATAATAATAAAATTATTGGTCATATTCCAAATTGATTGTTTTATTTTTAGACTGTAGATCTACGATTAGTTATCTATTTTTTCAGTACTTATGTAGATGGCTAGCAAGGTAGTCGCTAAGCAAACTCTGCGAACAAACAAATTTTTTTATGCCCAAGTCGAGGTGAGCCAGAAAAATCATAAAGTCGACAATTTCTACCAGGCGAACAGAAAAGAGCAGCAGGTGGCAGTAGATAAAGTCAGGAGCACACATCCACACGCACTTAGCATCCACACAAGATCCACAGGGGATTAGCGGCCATCATGGCAGCCATCATGCCAGCGGCCATCATGCCAGCGACTTTAACCAATCAGAGCCTTGTGCGCTCTGAGAGGATCAGAGCTTTTACCGCTGCTCTCCTGTGCTTATCTCTCTCCCTCACTCACAAATGTAAACAAACAGTGCAACGAGATTTGTTTACTTTCTGCTTGCTGCTGATTCTGTTCGCCTGGTATTTTTGCTATTTCTGCGTTATTCAGTCGCTGGATAATTTTTTCATGGCGCAACTCTGTTTTTTTAGGAAAATAAGATAAATAATTATTAGATATGTATATATTTTAGCTACACATTAAATCAAGAAATTACTTATTTTTATTCGGATTGTAATCACTATATTGCAGATATTCATCGCGGCCAAATAATGGGATACTAAAAATGAGTGCTAAAAAAAGTAATAAAATTAGTGGTCATATTCCGAAATGTTTGTTTTGTTTTTAAATTTAAGCTTTCGAAATATTCCCCTATTTGTTTAAGAACATATGTAGATGGCTAGCAAATTAGCCGCTAAGCAAACTCTGCAAAACAACAAACACTCTTTTTTATATGTCGAGCTGCGCCAGAAAAATCATAAATATGACGATTTCTACCAGGCGAACAGAAATGAGCAGCAGGCAGCAGGTAGATAAAGTCAATGGCACACATTCACACGCACATGAAAGCAGTGTACGAGCTTAGGATCCACACAAGATCCACAGGGGATTAGCGGCCATCATGGCCGCCATCATGCCAGCGGCCATCATGCCAGCGACTTTAGCCAATCAGAGCCTTGAGCGCTCTGAGAGGATCAGAGCTTTTACCGCTGCTCTCCTTGGCTTATCTCTATCTCGCTCTCACAAATGTAAATGAACAGTGCAGCGAGATTTGTTTACTTTCTGCTTGCTGCTGATTCTGTTCGCCTGGTATTTTTGCTGAGTGCACGTGATTTTTTGCGTTATTCAGTCACTGTCAAATCTTTTCATGGCACACATCTCTGTTTTTGAGAGCATTAAAATAAATTTAAATAATATGTAAATTTCAGATACCCATTAAATTAAAACATTGCTCCTTTTTTTATCCGGATTTCCTTGATGCATATAAGAGATTAATACTTATGTAGATGGCTAACAAATTAGTCGTTAAACGAACTCAGCAAAATAATAAAAGAAAATTGCATGCCCAAGTCGAGCTGGGCCAGAAAAATCATAAGTATGTGGATTTCTACCAGGCGAACAGAAATGTGTAGTAGGTGGCAATAGATAATGTCAAGAGCACACATCCACACGCACATGAAAGCAGTGTACGAGCTTAGGATCCACACAAGATCCACAGGGGATTAGCGGCCATCATGGCCGCCATCATGCCAGCGGCCATCATGCCAGCGACTTTAACCAATCAGAGCCTTGTGCGCTCTGAGAGGATCAGAGCTTTTACCGCTGCTCTCCTGCGCTTATCTCTCTCCCTCACTCACAAATGTAAACAAACAGATCAGCGAGATTTGTTTACTTTCTGCTTGCTGCTGATTCTGTTCGCCTGGTATTTCTGCTAGTGCACGCAAAACTTAGCATTCTGTGTTTATTCGCTAGATAATTTTTTCATGGCATACAGCTCTGTTTTTTAAGGCAAATAAAATAAATAAATAAATATTATATGTATATTTTAGCTACACATTAAATCATGAAATTACTCATTTTTATTCGGATTGTAATCAATATAATGCAGATATGCCGCGCGGCCAAATAATGGGATACTAAAAAAGAGTTCTAGAAAAAATAATAAAATTAGTGGTCATATTCCGAATTGTTTGTTTTGTTTTTAAATTTAAGCTTTCGAAATATTCCCCTATTTGTTTAAGAACATATGTAGATGGCTAGCAAATTAGCCGCTAAGCAAACTCTGAAAAACAACAAACACTCTTCTTGATAAGTCTAGCTGCTGCGCCAGAAAAATCATAAGTATGACGATTTCTACCAGGCGAACAGAAATGAGCAACAGGTGGCGATAGATAAAGTCAAGGGCACACATCCACACGCACTCAGCATCCACACAAGATCCACAGGGGATTAGCGGCCATCATGCCAACCACTTTAACCAATCAGAGCCTTGCGCGCTCTGAGAGGATCAGAGCTTTTACCGCTGCTCTCCTGTGCTTATCTCTATCTCGCTCTCACAAATGTAAACAAACAGTGCAGCGAGATTTGTTTACTTTCTGCTTGCTGCTGATTCTGTTCGCCTGGTATTTCAGCTTAGTGCACGTGATTATTTGCATTCTGCGTTATTCAGTCGCTGAAAGAGTGCTCTCTCACTCTCTCGCTGTCATATATGTATGTCTCTCTTCAGTTCACGCATTTGTATACCCTAACAGTGAGTATTATGAATTTGTCAAGCATTAAGTAACTGCTGCATACGTCTTTATATATTTACATTCAATTTCACTTGAATTGTAATGATGATGATATAATTTCTTAATATGTTTGTTTTTTAACGTTTATTTGTATTATTTCATTAAAATTGTTAACATTCATATAATTGATTGTCATTGAATTAATTATATTTTTGTTTTTTACATAATCAATTTATAATTTATAAACTGTAAATTTGTAAGAAAATTAAAACATGAAACTTTTATCGATTAGATTATTTGTTCGATACACAATAAAATACTACAGAAAAAGTACATCCTGAAAGTATACAAGCAAAATTTACAATCTAGTTTTATTTCCATCCTAAAAGTATGCAGGCAAAATTAGTATTCTAGTATTTATATTTCCATCCTTAAAGTATGCAATCAAAATTTGTCTTTAAGTATTTCAATTGTTCCGTCAAAGTATGCTTAATTTTTAAGTTGCCTTCAAAAAGTATGTACTACAGCTTTCAGCTAGATAAAATTTGGTTGCTTGCTGCTGATTTCTGTTCGCCTGGTAAATCACCTGTGAATTTGTTCATTTCATTGGATTGGGTTGTATTTGAATTCCAACTGAAATACCAGGTGAACAGAAATCAGCAGCAAGATAATTTTTTATTTGAGCAAAGTCATATTTTCACTTAATTTAAATATGACTCAAAGAAAGTTTATTTCATTTCTGCTAATTCCTGTGTGCCTGGTATTTTAAACGTTGGCATTTTATTGCAGGCAGGAAAGATAACCTTCATAGACATCAAGTTGTGGTTTCCCCTTCATCACGGCCATCGTATTACGAATCACGACCGGCGACTGTGCAGCTGTAAAATAAAAATCCATTTTATAATTTATTATAACTAAAATAAATAATCTCATTAATTAATAATAGTATTTATAAATTATCATAAATTGTTGTGCATTCTAAACATCAGAATTTAAGCATATAAATTAGACATCAATTTTACTCCCTAGGAATATAAATTAAATTTTGTAATACGTTTTTGACTGTTAATTATGAATTCTATAATTAATGATTATATAAAAATATTATACATTCTTTATATGTCAGAAGATAAGCATAACAATTATATATTAATGTTACCTCTTCAGGATAGTATTTTAAAAATGAAATTAATTTAAAAATGACAAATTCTATGTTTTTTTCTTTTTTACGGTAAGGGTTTTATTTTCAGCTGGGGAAACATTAAAAATAAATTTCAGGAACTAACTAAAGGAAACTCCAAAAATAAAAGGTGAACAGAATTTAAAAATTCAAATTTATCTGTTGCTCAAAGAAACGCTCAAGCATTTACTCAAACAGGAGAAATTTCACTCAGCAAAGCAACTCAAGGTCATATTTTCACTTAATTTAAATATGATGGAATACAATTTATTTGCTTTCAACTCATTTCTGTTCGCCTGGTATTTCAGCTGTACTTTGGGTCACGCAATACATAATATTATAAATATAAAACAGGGATTAAAATCTTAACCGAAACCGTAACCTTTAACCGATAAAAACCAATTGAATTTTGTAACCGTAACTCAAACCGTAACCGAAATAATTTTTTATGCTGTACCGAAACTCATAAGCCGAAACTCTTTAAGCCGAAATAACCGTTTAGTAACCGATTCATTTATAAGGGTTAATTTCGGTTCTGGCCGTCGCTGCTACTGCGCAACTTTGATAACTTTGAACTGCCATAACTTTGTCAAAACTCAATCAATTTCCATGCGAAATGTAAATTTGGGCATGATTTGACTTTTAAATTCGTTCTTCATTTAAATTTTGTTAGTTTTAAAAATTCGAAATTTTCGAATTTTCAAAATGAAAAAAATATAAATGCAGATCGAATTTATAGGAAAAATTATGATTAAATTTACATTGCGCATGGAAATTGATTGAGTTTTGACAAAGTTATGACAGTGCGAAGTTATTAAAAATCAGTAAAATCAAAATAATCGAAATTTTCAAACCAAATTTATATGAGATCAAATTATAAAAAAATCGACATTAACCTGGAATATTTCAGTTACCAGATAACATTATTTTCCAGGCTAAAAAGAGCATTAAGTCTATTTTCATGTAAAGCAATGAATAAAGGTTCTGTTTTTTTTTTGTGAACCGAAACCATCCCGGTATTTTTAAACCGAAACTTACAAAAAACCGGTTTTAATCCCTGATATAAAATATTCTGTATTCACATTATTTTATTGTATCCTTTTACAGACTTTCACAGATTGGTGGAGTTCGTCCTTACGAAAATTACATAAATATTATATAATAAATATACTAAGTGCAGCCATTACAATTACAATTTTTGTAGCATATTTTGAGGCTGCGGAATTCAAATAGGAGTTGCGACAACGAAGCATAGATGGCGCCACACAACAGTCGGCAAGTTGACAGTGCGCAAGTTAAAACAGATTAAACTTTGATAATCCGAGTAACTTTGAATACCAATCGATTGAATTTGTCCCAGAGAAGTTTAAGCTGATATTTTTATTTAAAAATATAAGCACACGATCAAGTTGGGAGTCATTTACAACTCAAGCGATTGAACTTGAATTCCCTGCTGGAATTGAAAGGACATGCTGTTAAAATTGACTTTGGCTGAGCACAAAAGCTGGCAGAAACCGTTGGGCGGAATTAACATAAAAATTGCGAAACCCCAAAAATAAAACCGCATGGCATTCAGATGAGGATCAGGATCAGTGCAAGGACAAGCCATAACAAAGGCATTGCCAAAAATAATATGAACCGACTGCTGTGAATGTATTGCAAAACAATAAGCATAACAATAAATCAAAATATGAAATAATAATACGAGGCAGCAGCGCCCGAGGCGAATGGCAGACACAGGCAGACAGAAGGCAACAGGACGAAGTCGAAGTTAAAGTCGATGTCGAACAGCTGTGCAAAGTCCAAGACACGGCGCCTATTGTCAAGAGCCTGAAATTCGAGCAGGAAAAAAGGCGGCAGGAAAGGAGAGGAGAGGAAGCAGGAGAACAAGGATCGCAAGGATCGCAAGGATCGCATCTTGCGGTCGCCTCCTGTGCGCAGTTTTTATTCCTTTTAGCATTTTGGCAAAAAGTCCTTTGTATTTGCTTTGCTTGACTGCAGCTTCCACACAGCATAAATAAATAAATATACATAAATCTTAATATGTCATAATTCGTAATAATTTTTTGGAAAAAACCGCAAACTGCTTTTTCCCGCTGCGTTAAGATTCAACTTGCATCTTCAGTTGGACTTCATTCAGTTGGTGGTGCAATTCCCAACTACACTGATAAAAAAGATGTTCTAAAATCAAGATTTTGGTCTCAGAACTACGAATTTTGGTCTAAAAATATAAAATTCTTCATTTTAGAAAACAAATCTTGATTTTAAGAACATTTCAAATAAGAAAAAGTTCTTAATTTAAGACCAAACAGTCTTAAATTCTCAAACCAAAAATATAAAAATAAGGCAGGTGTTTATTAAACTTTAAATTTATTTTTTTCTTTTGATATTTATACTTTTTTGGGATTTTTTTTTAATAAATATTCCGATTATATGTTTTTTCCTTGACTAAAAAGCTGGTTTCGATCCCTCCCTATAAATATGACATATTTATATTTTCTTATCAATTTAAGATTTTTAATTCTTATATTAAGAGCTGCAAATTTTCAGATTAATATTCTTAGTTTTATTAATTTGGTCTTAAAATGTTCTTATATTAAGAACAAATTATTTTAGATGAATGTTTTTGATTTTAGAAGTTGGTCTTCTTTTTTCCAGTGTACGCAACTCCGAAACTAATCCCACAAATTATTACCCTAATCGCCTGATATTGTCGCGGCTTAGCGACGTGCTGCCAACTTCTCATTCTCTCATTCTCTGATTCTCATTCTCTGATTCTCATTCTCTCATTTATCATCTGGCGAAATTATCAAAAAGTAAATAAATATGAAATGCACTTTTGCTTTATTTGCTTTATTTATTAAAAATTACAAAATTACAAAATTACAAAAGGAAAGGATGCAGAGAGAGGGAGGCAGGGAGGCAGGGAGAGGGAGGGAGAGAGGGAGAGGGAGGGAGGCTTTTCTACCTCTTTTGTGTGCTTTCCAAAAAAATAAAATAAAAAAAAGAGTCAGCTGCTGTTGTTGTTGCTGACCTTTTGAACTCGCGTGCGGTCAGTAATCGTAACTAGATCAGGTTCATTTCCCTTTTCCTTTTCCATTTCCCATTCTGTATTTTCATTTACATTTCCACAGCATGCAACATCAGCAGCAACAACAACAACAACAACAACAACAGCAGCAACTTTTGTTTATTTAGGCAACATCTCGTCCTGCGTCCTGCGTCCTTTTCATCTTTATTCTCCTTTTTTTTTGGTAGTTCGCGTGCTGACCAAATGTTGAATATACAAATAGATTCACTGTATGCTTATGAGTGCACTCGTATTCAAAGTGAAACACCCGTTTCATAACTGACGCGTGGATAAACATTTATTTCTATCTCTATAAATTTCTATCTCTATTCAATTAACTTTCCATGAATTGCAAATAAATTTCAAATATTAAATTTAGAATGCAACTCTTATGTATTATAATTATAATCAGGGATTAAAACCGAAACGAATATAGGTTTCAGTTACGGTTTCGGTTATGCTCGAATTAAGGTTTTCGGTTATCGGTTTTGCAAAATCGAGGAGTATCGGTTTCGTAACGGTTATCAGTTTTTTTGTAAGTTTCGGTTTAAAAATACAGGTATGGTTTCGGTTCACAAAAAAAATAAAAACTTAGGTTTTAGTTGACCAAAATTAAAAGCGTTATTCATTATTTTACATGGAAAAAGACTTAATGCTCTTATAAGCCTGAAAAATAATGTTATCTGGTTATTATAATTGAATCTCATATAAATTTGGTTCATTTGGTTTGAAAATTTAGATATTTTGATTTTACTGATTTTTAATATCTTCGAACTGTCATACTTTGTCAAAACTCAATTAATTTCCATGCGCAATGTAAATTTGAGCATAGTTTTACATCTTTATTCGTTCTGCATTTCAAGTTTTTTCATTTTGAAAAATCAAATTTTTTTGAAAAAATCAAAAAAGACAAAGGGGTAACACTGTACATTTTCAAAAAAACTCGATTTTCAAAAAAATTTTAAAAATGAAGAAAATTTAAATGTAGAACGAATAAAGATGTAAAACTATGCTCAAATTTATATTGCGCATGGAAATTGATTGTATTTTAACAAAGTTATGGCAGTTCAAAGTTATCAAAGTTGATCAGTAGCTGCGACGGCCAGAACCGAAATTAACCCTTATAAATGAATCGGTTGCTAAACGGTTATTTCGGTTTAAAAAGTTTCGGTTTATGGGTTTCGGTACAGCGGAAAAATTATTTTTGGTTACGGTTTCAGTTACGGTTACAAATTTCAATCGGTTTTTATCGGTTAAAGGTTACGGTTTCGGTTAAGGTTTTAATCCCTGTTTATAATTATAATTAATTATTATTATATATTATTATTATTATTATTCCATCTGATAGATTTTTGCATTTTACAGATACTTTTCTAACTTTCTGATATTAAAACAATTTCTTTTTACTTATTTTTGAGTTTGTTGAATCTTAAAGATACTTTTCAATCTTACAGCTACTATGCTTACAGTCTTTTTAATTTCACACTTTACAGATATTAATTTATCACATACTTTTCTATCTCATGGAGCATTTAGTCTATTTCTGAATTATATATATATAGATACATATATCGAATTTTAAAATGTATTGTAAATTAATCAGGCCCGGATTTTTCGGAAGTGAATATCTTTAACCTTTTCTAATATCATTTTGAATTTGAGCTGATGAATTTAAGTTGAATTCAAGTGAAAAACTATACATTTTAAATAATTTGTCTAAATTCAATGTGAAAATTTACATTTTATTAATTGCAATATAATCTAAAGTAAAAACTGGAACAGGCCTAAATATTTTATATATTTTCTTTAACGTTTGATAAGCAATTTCCTAATCTCTGTAACTCACAGTTAAATTCTGTTTTTTACGGATAAAGTTTAAATTTAAGATTTTTTTAGAGAACCTTGTGCATGTCATAGATACAATTGCAACTTAAATTATATTTGCAATCGTAAAGATGTATTTGTATCTCATAGATATTTATTAGACACTTTATGTATCTTCCATACCATTTAAATCACATAAAAAGCTTTAGATTTACCATATTAGTTTTAAGATACATTTGTATCTCATATATAGAATTCTCTCTGTGATTCTAAAGTGGGATTTGAAGCACATTTCGTTCACTGAAAAAAAAGACCAACTTCTAAAATCAAGAACATTTATTTTAAATATTTTGTTCTTAAAATATGACCATTTTAAGACCAAATTAATAAAACTAAGAATATTAATCTGAAAATTCGCAGTTCTTAATATAAGAATTACAAATCTTAAATTGATAAGTAAATATAAATGTGTCATATTTATAGGGAGGGATCAAAACCCGCTTTTTAGCCAAGGAAAAAACATATAATCGGAATATTTATAAAAAAAAAATCCAAAAAAAGTATAAATATCAAAAAAAAAAAAAAAGAGTTTAAAGTTTAAAACAACTGCCTTATTTTTTTATTTTTGGTTTGAGAATTTAAGACTGTTTGGTCTTAAATTAAGAACTTTTTCTTATTTGAAATGTTCTTAAAATCAAGATGTGTTTTCTAAATATATGAATTTTATGTTCTCGACGCATTTTTTAGACCAAAATTCGTAGTTCTGAGACCAAAATCTTGATTTTAGAAAATTTTTTTTTATCAGTGTTTAGATATTTTTGTATCCATTAAAGTTAAATCGTATTAGGCAACTTAAAATTAGCATTTGAATATGAATATGAAAAGCATGAGCTACATTTAAATTCATATTTAAATTCATATTTATATTCATATTCATAAGCCCTACCCTGATGCTGTAGGCACACATACACACACACTTACACACACACACACACACACTTACACACACACACACATACAGAAGCAGGACACCCTCAGAGAGATTGGAAGAGTTACATGATTTGGATTATAATTTGATATTTAGAGTTGAGAATTAGCATTTAAATTGCCTCATTAATGTAAGTAGCTAGTGGATAATGTTGCACATTTCAATGTTGTCGATGCATGCAACAGTCTGCCAGACGTTTTACAACACTGGAAAAGGCAGCAAATAAGAACGGAAAGAAACTGAAGCTTTTCCACTATAATTTTCCTAATCAAAACAAAAACAGCAATTCACAATAGGTGCTAACCAAGATGGGGAGAAAGGGGAGTGGTAGGGGCAGGGGTAGGGGTTGAAAGAGTGTTGAGAAGGGGGCTGGGGGGAGGGGGGAGGGGGTGCTACCTAGGCGGAACCATTGTAACGCCCATCGCAGTGCCGTGTCGATAATTTAGAAATTAAATGTAGCTCGAAGGGAAAAAAGAAAGCAGAGCAAGAGAGAGAGGGAGGGAGAGAGAGAGGGAGAAAGTAGAGTAGCGAAATGCCACAAATAACACAAATCAAATCAAATCAAATCAAGCAAAAGAAAACGCGAAGCGACTTTCCCAAGGCAAGGGGTAGTCTTCAAAATTAAAAGAAAAGAAAAGAAAGGAAAGGAAAACCAAAAAAATACATCAGTTAAAGAAAATCTCCCCTCGACAAAGGCATCGCTCACCCCTCGCACACACACACACACGCACACAAGGCCAAGACCTTGGTCTAGTTTTCTTTCTTTCTTTTTTTTTATCAAATTATTTTCTTTAGTTTTTTTAATTTTCAATTTTCTTGATCCTTTGCTGCTGTTGTTGTTGCTGTTGCAGTTGTTGTTGCTGTTGCTGTTGTTGTTGCTGTTGTTTTTGTTGTTGTTGCTGTTGTTGTTGCTGTTGTTGTTGTTGTTGTTAGTCCTTTCACTAAGCAACACTGCAATTACACGTTGATTTCATTTTCAATTCTCTTGATTTCGATTTCAATTTCGATTTCAACTTGGGTGTTGTTCCCGTTCTTGTTGTTGTTGCTTCTTCCTCACGCCACCAACATTTGTTGTTGTTGTTGTTGCTGTTGTTGATTACATGGTTGCCCATGTCCCATGTCCCATGTCCTTTGGGTTGTTCCTTGGCTTCCGTTCTGGGTGTCAAGCATTTGGTCCGTCTCTGATTTTGGTTTTTTTTTTTCCTTTAGCCTGTCGAGCCTTGTAATTATTTAGTTTACGTTTCTTTTTTTCCTATACTTTTTTTAATCCCTACCCTCTACCCCCTACCCCCTACCCTTTACCCTCTACTCACTACCCCCTCAGTCCTGGCTTCATCTATTTCTGAATACAGCTCAGTGGCTTGGAAACTTAAGATTTTTCATGCTTTTCAATTAAATCTTGCAATTATTCAAGGATAAATATAAGAGCCCAAATCTTTCCTGTTCTTAAGTTTCTCATTTACTTTAATTAAACTCTGGATGAGATAAACTTTGTAAGGATTCCGAATTTCATATATTAAAAGCATTTCATAATATTACAGCTATTGTAATAAACAACTGAAAATAAATACTAGATAGTAAAAATTAAAAGAAAAAGTAAATTTTACCAGCTAAAAAAAATACTAGATAGTTGAATTTAAAAGTAAATAAAAGTAAAAGTAAATTTTAAACAGGATTTTTCTTGTGATCCAGAAAAGGAATCGATCGGTGATCTCGAATTTTCTGGAACCAAGTACAAAAAACTTGATTCAAACACGATTTTTCTTAGCAATATTTTAATTTTCAGGTGTTCTCCAAATAATATTTTTTAATTAGATCAAATATTTTATGCTTCCTAGACTTTTTCATTTTGAGTCGTTTTCATCCGCATGTTTTAATTTTACAATAATATTCTGAATACATACTTTAAAAATGCATGATTAAATCAAGAATTTTAAATTTGAATTTTAGAATGTTTTTTTTCTATCTCTTTAGTGTTATTATCACATCCTTAAAAAGAGCTTTAGGTAGCACACTTAAATTAAATTTGTACTTTTCGCATATCTAAAAAATACAAATAAAAAATAACTTCCTTAAAAGTCAATAGATCTTTATCTTTATCAAGTTTTTGACTGAAGTTTAGAATGGAATCGATTTGATATAGAATGAGAACAACTATAAAGAGTTGTATATGTGGGAATTGGTTGAATCTGTTTTATAAATGGGTGGAAAGTACACAAAGTATATTTCTTTTAGGAGCATTTTTATACTTTTTATTTTATTATTTATTTATTTTATACTTTTTATTTAAGATTAAATTTGATGTTATATAATAGCGACTAGTGCCTTAAATAATAAGGAATCTAAGTAAATAAATAAACCTATTGTAACTAAAATTTTAGTGAAACAATTTCCGTGAAATTTGAAACCGTTGCTTATTAACTATTTTTTAAGAATTAAGAAACGTATTTAGAAAGAAATCAGCTTGATTAAAATCATTTACAGATTTTCTATAGAAAAAAAGCTTATTTTTATTAAGATATATATTTGTAAAGATGTTTAATATTTGGTATCACAATATTTATTATACATTTATGAATGTGAACCAAATGTGGGAACCAAAAATAGAAATTCCTTCAATTCTTATTCCTCAGTATTTGTCCCTGTTCCTTTCTCTCTCTCTCTCTCTCTGTCTCTGTCTCTCTCTGTGAGACAGCAATTAGTTAATTAAGCGCAACTTGAAGTGTCCCGTTTTGGGAAGTATTCCTCGTACTTGGACTCGTATCGGAAGTCGTTTATCACTCGGGAATCGTTTGCATTTGACATTTGTCATTTGTGCAGCATCATCAGGACAATTTGCATATTTAATTGAAGCAAACAAAAATTGTTTTCTACAATTTTCGGTTCAATTTCACTTAATTTTTTTTTTCCTTTCTTTCTTTTTGATTTTAATAAAAACATTGAAATTGAAAATTTGTAGAAAATAGAAAATCAAGAAGCAACACAAAAAGTGGCTCAAGGAGCAACTTTTGAGCCGGTGACAAGGACGAAGGCAAAGTGAAAATGAAAATGAAAGTGGAAAATGTGAAATAGGAAATGTGAAATAGGAAATGGAAGTGGAAATCCCGCTGTGTTCAGCTAAAAGGGCGTTCAAGGGTTAAATGCAAATGAAGCGCCGAAAAACCGATCGAAGAATAAATTTTTTCATTTTTTTATTTTGGGTGGAAACAGGACATGTCCTGTCCTGTCCTGTCCTGTCCTAACCCCTTTTGATAGATCTCTTGTGCCTTTGGTCTTCTGTCTCCTGTCTCTTGTCTCCTGTCTCTTGTCTCTTGTCTCTCTGGGCCACATCACTCTTGGGACATTAGAGAGAATGCGGCTGCTCAAGAAATTAATTTGCCGCCAACTTGATTTCGATTTTTTCTCCCTAATTCCGATGCATGTCTCAAACTTCCCTCTAAGCTATGGGAAGTTTCTGGTCATTTGACTAACAATGATGTCCAAACATTGAGACCTTTCTCTGTCTCCCCCCTCCCTTCAATCTCTCTCTCATTCTCTAATTCTCTTGCTTGACCAATGCCTTGAGGTTTACACTTATGATTTATGTTTTCCATTGAATTTTCATATCTCATCATAACAAAATGTCATAACAATCTGCTCAATACATTTAAAAGGGTTGATGGACAAGAGAAAGTAACAAGTGTTAGCTCGACTTAAAGATACCCTATACTTGCATCGATCGCTATGAAATATTCAGAATATTTCATTTAAACACTTAATTTTATATCTACCAAATATCAAAAGTATCTTTTGACAATTGCAGTTGTAATTCACATTTTAAAATTTGTTGCAAACTGAAGAAATAATACAAATTTGTTGTAAAACTTGTGTATAAATTGTTAAATGAACAAACTATAACTAAGTACTTAATAAATTTGCCCCTATATCATATGGTAACTGAGTTCAATGAGGTTATAAGGATGAATTAAAGCAGTTACTAAAGCTAATATTACTATTTTCGATAAATTACATATTTAGAAACAAGTCTAGCACACCCTACAGGGTATACTAAAGAAAAGATTGACCAAATATATTGTACAACTTGTATATAAATTGTTATATGAAGATATTATAACTAAGTACTTAATAAATTTGCCCCTATATCATATGGTAACTGAGTTCAATGAGGTTATATGGATGAATTAAAGCAGTTACTAAAGCTAATATTACATTTTTCGATAAATTACATAATTAGCAACAAGTCTAGCACACCCTACAGGGTATACTAAAGAAAAGACTGACCAAATATATTGTACAACTTGTATATAAATTGTTATATGAAGATATTATAACTAAGTTCTTTATAAATTTGCCCCTATATCATGTGGTAATTGAGTTCAATGAGGTTAAACGGATGAATTAAAGCAGTTACTAAGGCTGTGACACTTTGTAGTATTTTAGATAAATTTCATTTGCTTGTTACATAATTAGCAACAAATATAGCACACCCTTCTTGCGCACTTTACAGGGTATACAAAAGGAAAAGACTGACCAAAAAGCGCGTGCCGCGATACAAAGAAAAACAAAACATTGGGAAAAACAAAAACTGGACAGACAGACAGACAGACAGACAGACAGACGGTCAATTTACTATTCAACCCTTTTTCATGATCGTCATCGTCATCGTCGGCAGTTGGTCAGCAGCAGCAGGAATGGAAAATGCAGCGGAAAATGCGCCTTGGGTAAGCGTGAAAAATGAGAAAAGCATTAAAATCGACGCATTTGATGAGGGTCGATGAGATGTCAACAATAAATGCGGCAAGTGGCAAGTGGCAAGTGGCAGGCAACTGTTTAGCATATTCCATCTGCTTCCCTAGACAGGTTGATCTCCCTCTCTCGCTATCTCTGTGTGCACCTTCTTGATCCTATGATCCTCTGATCCTCTGATCCTTGGAGTCCTCTTAAGCACGCGCCATTTATGTAAATATAAATATCAGCGGGGCAACCAATAAGTCGGATACACCTGCTTCGCATTGGGGCAAGGCAATCAATACGATTAACAATCGAGTTGCAGCTGCTACTAAATTGTATTCCGATTATTTACAATACTTATGGCCTATAAAATACTTTTCTTTACATACAACATTTGTTATTTTTAGCATTTAGCATTTCTAGAATTTAAAAACTCCTTCGATCAGATTAAAACTTCTCTTCAGAGCTCTAAATAACAAATAAATTGAGTTATTTGGAACAGGAACGATTTAAAATTTCCTTTATTTTCCTTTAAACAAAAAATAAATTTGTTGCGTTGTGTTTTCAAATTCCATTTGATCATATTGAAGTTCCATATATTTCAGAAAAATAAGTATATCTTAAACAAAAGGAACTTAAAATTTCGTTTCCATCAGATTCAAACTTATTTTTAAAACTTTAAGCAAAAAATAAATTTTGGATGTTTCAGCGCATTTTTTTCAAATTCCATTTGATCATCTTGAAGTTAAATATATTTCAGAAAAATATATCTTAAGCAAAAGGAATTTAAAATTTCCTTTCCATCATTGAAACTTATTTTTAGAACTTTAACAACAAATAAATTTTGAGGTGTTTCAGCGAATTTTTTGCAAATTCCATTTGATCATCTTGAATTCATATTTTAGAAAAAATATCTTGGAGCAATAGAAATTTTAAAGTTTTCTTCGATCAGATTAAAACTTATTTTCAGAACTCTAAATAAAAAACAAAATATGACGAAATTTTTTCAAATTCAACCTTTTATAAAATCAAATGAATAAGTCGAAAAACTCTTACAACATTTTCAGAGAGAAGGAAATTTATTTTCAAAACTCTAAATGAAAAATAAATTGACACAGTGAAATTTTGAGTTCATCTTGAAGTTATATTTCAGAAAAAGATATTTTGAAGAAAGGGAATTTAAAATGTCATTTAATCAGATTGAAACTTATTTTCAGAGTTCTAAATAAAAAATGAATTTTGAGATGTTTCAGCAAAATTTTTCAAACTCTAATTAATCATCTTGTAGTTATCTTTCAAAGTTTTGCGATTTGTGAAATTTTTAATAATCGAATAAATATATCAAACATTTCTTACATTTTTAGACATTTTTGAAGAGATGTAAAAATAAACGTTTTTTTTTTTTTAAATGACTTATTCTGAATTGTGTTTCATTAAGAAACCTAAAATCACATTTTTAGAATAACATGACGGGGAGTCGAACTCAGTTATTTTTCAAACTAAAGTTATATTTATGTGACAGATCAGATATGTGAGAAGTTTAAATTTCTTTTGATTAGTTTGAAACTTATTTTCAGAGACCTGTAGAAAAATCATATGACACATATTTCAGCATTTTAAAAAAATTGAATGCAAATATAAGAAAATTTGTTGAAAATTCTTATAAGGTGAAGGAGAGACTTAAAAGGAAGTAATTGCCAGATAGTACAAATAAGGAAGGTATGATATATGATCATATAAGTTGACTGACTTTAAGCTGGAAAAATGGGAAAGATTAATGGCCGAAACGGGGGTCAGTTTAAACGGAGTCGATGGAAAATGGGAAATGGAAAATAGGAAATAAGAAAATGAGAAATCACCGTGTTAGATTGCCATGGCAAACAATTTGAATAGTGTAAGAGTAAAAGTAAATGTTGAAATTGTGGAAATTGTTGCGCCTTCTGCGAGTGTCCCGAATCCAGTTTCAGGATCAGTTTCAGTTCCAGTTGCGAGCGATATGACAAAACGGGATGGCAAATGGACACAGGACACAGGACGAAGGAAGGACGAAGGACGAAGGATATACAGGATATATGGAATACAGGAACTGGAATTGGAAATTGAAGAAACGGGCAACGTTTATAGGAAACAGGCAGGCAATTAATGCGTCAGTTGCACCGAAGCGGAAAACTGGTTCGCAACTCTAGAAATTTCAAATCAACTGACAAAACTGAGAAAATAGAGAAAACAGAGAAAACAGAGAAATGCGGCAATTCGGAAACTTTGTCTGCACAACATTTGAAGCATTCGACACAGGAGCAGAGACAGAGACAGAGGAAGAGAAAGAGATAAAATTGAGGTAATAGGAATAATAGGAATAATAGAAATATGACAGAGGAAAATGAGCAGGATTAAAAGTCCTGCTCTTGGCAGGTATTCTCAGTGTCCCAAGTGAGAGCAGAAACAAATGGAGAGAGAGAAAGAGAAAGAGAAAGAGAAAGAGAAAGAGAAAGAGAAAGAGAAAGAGAAAGAGAAAGAGAAAGAGAAAGAGAAAGAGAGAGAGAAAGAGAAAGAGAAAGAGAAAGAGAAAGAGAAAGAGAGAGAGAAAGAGAAAGAGAAAGAGAAAGAGAAAGAGAAAGAGAAAGAGAGAGAAAGAGAAAGAAAAGAGAAAGAGAAAGAGAAAGAGAAAGAGAAAGAGAAGAGAAAGAGAAAGAGAAAGAGAGAGAGAGAAAGATTAGTTACTGGAAGTGCAAGTATAAAATGTTTCACCAATATTAATTTAAATTTAATTTGTAGAGCTTCGTTAAAGATTTACAAATATTTTCCAAAGTACACTGAAAAAAAGACCAACTTCTAAAATCAAGAACATGCATCTTAAATATTTTGTTCTTAAAATAAGACCATTTTAAGACCAAATTAATAAAACTAAGAATATTAAATAAGCCGAGGCACCGAATCCCGCGCATTCTAACCAAGGAAAAAAAAACATATAATCGGAATATAAAAAACTGCCTTATATTTTATTTTTTGGCTTGAGAATTTAAGACAGTTTGGTCTAAAAATAATAACTTATTCTTATTTAAAATGATCTTATAATCAAGATGTGTTTTCTAAATTCAAGAATTTTATGTTCTCGACGCATTTTTTAGACCAAAACTATATTTTTTATCAGTGTATAAATTGAGAATTTAATTGTAAAGAAACATAAAAATTAAAATACAGTATATATAAAAAGCAGATATCTTAAACTCTACAATCTATCTAACCTGCATTTACTTTTGAGATATACAAGATATATTAAAAAAAAAAATTAGATCATTTCAAATGCTTACCAGTTTTGAATAATTTTGAAAAACATCTATAAAAAATGAAAGTACCAATATTAATTAAGTTGAGGTATAGATGATATATAATTATTTAGATATAAATATGTGTAGCTACTGATCAATCAATATTATTTCACTTAATTTATTTATTTCATAAATTCGACAACTCTAAGAAAAAAAAAAACAAAAAAAAATCAAACCTTTATTTTGACGAATTTTTGAGAGGAATTTAAGATTGTTGTCTCAAAACTAAAAATATTAATTTTAAAAAATGTTTCGATAATCAACATTTTATTTATCAGTGTAGATATTTAACCCAATTTCATGACTATAGAAATTGGTTTGTTACCAAATTTTAATAAGTTTCATAAACTTTGTTATTATAATTTTTAATAGAATTTTCAATCCTAAAAGCTTAAAGTTTTTAAGATAAAATTTTAGTTTCATATTCTGAATATTTCATAATGTTTGAATAATTAATACAGAATTTATTTGCGAAAGTTGAGGCCAAAAGTCTTTTATGTGGTAGTTCGGATTTAAAGTCTAACAGCTTAAACTAAATTTTTGTAAACTTAAAGTAACGAATTTAAATTTATTATAATATTATATATTAATATATATTAATATATATTAATAATATTAATATATAATATAATTATAATATTAATATTAAATATTTAATTTTACATTTTTATATTATAATTGTATTTAAAATTTAATTAATCAATATTTTTTTCTCTCTATCGACTGCTTTAAGTCAACATTAAATAAAATAATAATAACAAAAATAAATAAATAAAAAAAATAATTAAATAAATAATAAATAAATAAATAAATAAATAAATAAATAAATAAATAAATAAATAAATAAATAAATAAATAAATAAATAAATAAATAAATAAATAAATAAATAAATAAATAAATAAATAAATAAATAAATAAATAAATAAATAAATAAATAAATAAATAAATAAATAAATAAATAAATAAATAAATAAATAAATAAATAAATAAATAAATAAATAAAGATACACTTATAAAAATATGCAAAAAAAAAACAGAAACTAAAAAAAAGACTCAATTTAAATATCACAAAATAAAATAATGTTTAAAATACTAAACAGTAGTAACATCTTTCTTTTTCAAATTATTTTTAATTTATTATCAGGCATACCACATAAATCGAAACCAACCCAAAACTTTAAACATTTTTGGAAGATTACCTTATTATTTATTTTTGTAATCAAAATATAGAGTATGTCTTCTAAGCTTCACTGTATTCAGTTACTCTAGCCAAGGAATATGTTTTGCATTTATTATATTATTTATTAGAGACTAGTTTAGGTTTTCACAATGGAGTGATAACTTTTCAGACCTGTCTGTTGTTAATCCTTAAACTTAGAGCTGTAGGTTTCAGTTTTGGGACTGTTACCTGTATGCAAACCCAAGAAATAAAGAGAAACTGAAACTGAAACGAAGACAGAGTTGAGACATTAGCGACACATTTGTTACGCCTTTCGACACCAGGAATCTAGTGTCTTGATCCTGATCCTGATCCTGGCTGCATCCTGATACCGGCTTATTTACGACTCGGGCAAAGTCCATTAGGAAGAGTTAAAAAAGGCGGCAACTCCTGAGGTGAAACTAATCTGTCCATCATTTATGCAGCTTCATTCATGAAAACTCATTTAGATTAGCATTACACTGATAAAAAAAATGTTGTTAAATTAAGATTTTTGTCTCAAAACTAAGAAATTTTGGGCGTCGAGAACATAAAATTCTTAAATTTCGAAAACACATCTTGATTTTAAGAACATTTCAAATAAGAATAAGTTCTTATTTTTAGACCAAACAATCTAAAATTCTCAAACCAAAAATATAAAAATAAGGCAAGTGTTTTAAACTTTAAAGTTTTGTTTTCTTTTTGATTTATATACATTTTTTGGATTTTTTTTTTTTATAAATATTCCGATGATGTGTTTTTTTCCTTGGCTAAAAAGCGGGTTTCGATCCCTATAAATATGACATATTTATATTTTCTTATCAATTTAAGATTTGTAATTCTTATATTAAGAACTGCGAATTTTTAGATTAATATTGTTAGTATTAGTAATTTGGTCTTAAAATGGTCTTATTTGAAGAACAAAATATTTAAAATGAATGTTCTTGATTTAAGAAGTTGGTCTTTTTTTTCAGTGTAAATATTCATATGCAAAAAGGAAAATCAACTAAAAACTAAACACAGGACTAAGGACTAAGGATCAAATAAAAACATTTGCACCTGTTTTGGCCACAAACGATTGACGATCACAAAGGACCTTCCCCTCTCTCTCTCTTTCTCTCTCTCTCTCTCTCTCTCTGTCATTGTCATCTCTCTCACTCACTATTGATTGCCTATCGAGGGAGCAGAAAACAAGTGTCGAGCGTTGACTTTAAACGAGAGCAGTACCCAAAAAACAGAAGACACGAGGCAACTTAATGAAGACAAAAATGAAGACAGGTGCTGCCAGACATCTCAAGACCCAAGACCCAAGACCCAAAAATAACATAGAATAACAACCAAAAAACAAAAAAAAAATAAAAAAGAAACAATGACCTCCGCGCACAGTGGAATGTGTGCTATAGAGCTACCGTGGTGCCAAATTGAACAAGAACATTTGATACAACATGCTGATATCGCTAAAGTATTTCACAAAGAAAATTAGAATATCTAAAAATATAACACACAATTAAGTTGAAGTACAGGAAGTTGCTCTGGGAATACCCTGTAATTTCAAAGAGAAATATATTCACACAAATCGAGCATTGAGAGAAATTCAACATTTTGTTTATTTCGTTTTCAGTTTAGTTCTTTTATCAAAATTACTTTTAACTCGTGTTTTTCAATTTTTAAGATAAAATAAATATTGAATAATTATTAAATTTTAATTTTAATTTAAAAAATCATATCTTTTCAATCTAAAATATCCTTAATATACGTCCTTAAAGGACGCGTGATGTATTACATGAAAGGCATCATGAATGTTTTTAGATTTTGGAAATACACAACTTTGTTGAAAAGATATTCACATTACATTTTTATTGTAGCTTTTTATTATAAATATTTATTTTAAAAATTGAAAAATAATTTTTATTTTAAAAATTGAAAAAAAAATGTTAATTTTGTAATTGTTATTTTAAAAATTATAATCGTTACGGTCCCTGTCAGAAAATTTACAGGATATACAGGTTCAGAAAATTCTTCTTTTTTACAATTCCGATTTGAACACAAAAAATACTCATTAATTGAAATTCTGAAATTCTGAATTGAAATATTTATCAAATTTACAGGGTATTAAAACAATCAAAAAATGGTTTTGTTTTACGATTCTGAAATCAAATTAGAATATTACTGCAATTTATCGGAATAACATTCTGATATCAATTAAGGAATCAAGTGAAATTTACAGGGTAAAAATACACAAAACCTTTTCTATATGCAAATTCTAAGGTCAACTAAGGTTATTACTAACATTTACAGGGCAAAAAATCATTTTTGTAGAAATTCTAATAACAAACTGAAATAATACTATAAATTTAAATCTATATACATAAATTTAAAATCTATATTGAAATGATTATTGATTAATGATTATTATATAATATTACTAACATTTGATGGGTATAAGCAGACAACAAAAATTATACTTTATTGAAATTCTAATATTTACTATACTAGATTAAAATCTATATTAAAATGATTATTTTATATATAACTGAAATTTACAGGGTATAAATCCACAAGAGGTTCGTTTTTATTGAAATTCTAATATTTACTATAGATTAAAATCTATATTCTATATTGAAATGATTATTTTATATATTACTTAAATTTACAGGGTATAAACAGACAAAAAAATTCGACTTTATCGAATTAAAGTCTATATTAAAATGATTATTTTATATATAACTGAAATTTAAAGGGTATAAATCCACAAGAAGTTCGTCTTTATTGAAATTTTAATATTTTCTATAGATTAAAATCTATATTCTATATTGAATAGATTATTATATATAATATATTACTAACATTTACAGGGTATAAACAGACAAAAAATTCTATTTTATGGAAATATTGTTACTATAAATTGAAATCTATATAAATTGAAAATCTATATTCTATATTGAAATAATTATTGATTATTATATAATATTACTAACATTTGATGGGTATAAACAGACAACAAAAATTCTACTTTATTGAAATTCTAATAATTAAAATTATTCTATATTGAATTGATTATTATACATATTACTAACATTTACAGGGTATAAACAGACAAAAAGAAATGCCACTTTTTTGCAATTTTGTTATAGCGAAATTACTGAAATTTCGCACCCGAGACGAAATAACAATTTCATAAAAATGTTTGAGTGATAAGATAACGATGACTGAGATCAAGATAACTTGATGAATAATGTCAAGTAAGAATAAGAAGCCAGTTAGGGGTATAAATGGAGCCTTCATAGGGAGTAGAGAAGTCAGTGTTATGTGCAAAATGTTGAGAAATACAACAAGTCTATTGATTTTATTGGCTGGAGTTGCCTTAAGCCTGGGAATTTCCATAACGCCCATCGTAAGGGAAGGTATTACAAATCGATATAAGATAAAATTTTGAATATCATTAAATTCGAATGTATTTTTCTAGGTTCCACGGAAATTGTAACAATTCCATTTGTTAGGGTCGGCAATGGATATTATTATTTTGAGAGCGCAAAAACTGTGAATTGGTTTGAAGCCTTCGAAAGTTGTCGTCGAATGAATGCCACACTTATAAGTTTTGATACGATGGAGAAATGGATTGAAATTACCAACTTTTTGGATGTCTTTAAGGATGTCTTCGGCTACTGGACATCGGGTAATGACTTGGGCGTCGAATCTCGTCACGTCTGGTTTGGCAATGGACATCCAATTGGCCTCAATATTTGGTCTCCGGGTCAACCTGATAACTACAAAAATATTGAACACTGCGATCATCTGGGATATAGAGACTCCAAGTCCCAAAATCAAAAGGGTTTGATGAACGATGCCGATTGTCAAGCCAAATTGCGATTTATCTGCGAGGCACCACAACCTTATACAGTATCATTTGTTATATGGAAGTAGGAACTGAATCGGTTCACAAATAATTACAATAAAGAACATTTCTCACTAATCAATCAATCAATCATTAAACATATTTTCAGATTTAGGTAAAGTTATTAGTCATCAATCATTGAACTTAAAGATCAAATAAGGAATATGCAAATTCTATAAAAGAACTCTTAACTGAAATATACGTAAGTGCTCCTTGATTGATCAATCATACATTACGCAGCTTCTCAATTCGGAAACATCCTAATGGAATTATTTTTCTATTATAATATATTAACTGATCAATCTTGACTGATCAATTAACCACAACCCTATACAGTATCATTTGTTATATGGAAATAGGAACTGAAACGAACCGTTTCAAATACTTACAATAAAGAACATTTCTCACTAATCAATCAATCATTAAACATATTTTCAGATCATTGAGCTTAAAGATCAAATAGGGATTATGCTTATTTTATATAAGAACTCTTAACTGAAATATACGTAAGTGCTCCTTGATTGATCAATCATACATTACGCAGTTTCTCAAGACTAAGTCGGAAACATCCTAATGGAATTATTTTTCTATTATATTATATTAACTGATCAATCTTGACCGATCATCGAACCCACAATTAAAAGGTAAAATTCAATCAATCACATATTCCTTCAATGATCAGTCAATCATTGAAAAAGCACTATATAAATATTTAAAGAAACAATATTAACCTATGATAAAGGCACTTGGAAGTCAATCAAAATCATTCGCTTAGCAATAATTTGATCATACACTTTACTGAAATTTAAGTTTGTCAATCAAGTATTTTACGAATGATCAGTCAACTAATAGCTGCAAAATAGAAAAAAAGAACATGAGCTTTAAAACCGATATCAAACGGAAGAAACTAAATTCATGAATGAAAATCCATTTTAATCAAATATTCATTGATTTATCAATCACCCATTAGTAAAGCTAGATTTAAAGGCTTAGTAGAGTATTAACTAAAAACAAGGAAACCTTGGAAGCATATCAAAATTGTTCACTTAGCAATAATTTGATCGAATGTTTCACTACAAAAAAATATTATTACAATCAAATATTTCTTGACTGATCAATCAGTTTTGGACAGAAGATAAGTATTCACTAAAATAAAAAGATCAATCATTAAAAATTATTTGATTAAAAATTGTTTGAATGTATTTTTAACTAAAACTCAAATTATTAATCAAATATTCGTTGACTAATCAATCACACTTTAGAAAAGTCCGATTACAAGGCGACTATTAACTGAAAATTGAGAAACTTTAGAAGCAAATTAACAGTATAATAATTTCAATTAAATAATTTATTTAATAATTCAATAATTTAATCGAATATTTTAGTATAAATAAAGTATATCAATCAAATGTTACTTGACTGATCAATCTTTCACAGAAAAATAACAGTCCACACAAAAAATCAAAGATCAAAGAACTTTGCTAATCATAAAGAATTATTTAATTTTATGTTATTTAAATAACTATTTAACTGAAACACAAATTATTAATCAAATATTTGTTGATCGATCAATCACTCACTAGAAAATCTAGATTAAAAGGCAACTATTAACTAATAACCAAGAAACTTTAGAAGTCAATCAAAATCATTCGCTTAGCAATAATTTAATCGCATTTTTTTCTAAAAATTAAGTATATCAATCAAATGTTTCTTGACTGATCAATCAATCATTGACCGAAGAATCAAAGTCCACAAAAAAACATTATTCAAAGATCAATGAACTTTGCTAATCAAACAGAATTATTCGCTTGGAAATTGATGAGGTATTTTTATGTGTTACAAAGAAGGAGTATCAAGTTTTGTGGGTTTGTCCCGAGCTAGACGACCAGCATAATCAAGCAACCCTCTTGTGGGACAACTATTTATATGTAGAATATGCAGTAGTCGGTTAATTAGTCGCTGCATACGCTAATTTCCAATAGTTTCCACTTTTTCGCACATGTTTTCGATTGTTTCCATTTGTTAAACGACATCAGATGATGCGGGTTCAAGGTGCAATTTCACTTCCGACTCTCTCTCTCTCTCTCTGTCTCTCTCTCTCTCTCTCTGTATGTGTGCCACACGTTCCCGAGAGGTATTTGATTTTAATGACTCTCCGGTTTTCAGAGAAAATCCTCGCGATTTATGATCGTGCTCATAAAAACTGCATCCCGATCGTAAATCGTAAATCGAGGAGGAAAATCCTTAAAGTGCAATTGTATCCTTAAATGTTTATTCATTATTATGGTGAGTTGATCATAAAACCTTCGCCTCCGTTTTACGAGCAGTTTAAGAAATTACGAGTACTCATCTATGAAAAACAATTCAAATTATTTTACGCGCTTTTTGTGACATCTTTGTGTGTAAATATTGTGGCTTTACATAGGGGAAAACTTGGGATATTGTCTGGAAAACTGGCAACTGAGTTCAGTTCATCAAAATGTAAGTTGCGGGTAGGTCATAAATGTAATGATATGCCATATCTATGAGATATGCAGGGAAGCAATTAAAGATAGAAGAATAACACAAATTAAAAAGACTCGACAGGAATTGACACCCGGAACATTTAACTATAGGCAAGTGCAGACCTCTTTTGATATATGGTAAATTATTATGATAATGTCAAGAGAATGAAGTTTGGAAATGCGGAATCTTCGGGTTCTTAAGGAACATTTATAATTATGAACAATGGAATTAAAGAGTTTATATTTCTTGCTCGTTATTATAATATATATTTAATTTCAAAGTAATCTATTAAAAGTTTTTGTTTGAAATTTGGGAATTTGCAATTCATTTTAAATTTTATTTGTATGGAAAATAAAATGATTTTATTAAATATATTTTTGATTTAAAATTTCATATTTTTATTGCGAACTATTGATGATTGAAAAATTTAATTCAGATTAATATTAAAATATAGTTTCACATATAATTTCAAGTTTCATTTAATCAATAGAAAACATAGTTGACTTTATTATTATTTATTTATAATTTATGTATTTTCAAAGAAATCTTTTAAAAATGTTTGTTTAAAACTTGCGAATTTGCAATTCATTTTTAATTGTATTTATGTGGAAAATAAAACGATTTTATTTACATTTTATTAAATATATTATAGTTATAAAATTCATTATATTTTTTTTAAATTATTAATGATTTAAAAAAGCCACTCAGATAAATATTAAAATATAATTTTAAGTATCATTTAATTATTAGAAAACATAGTTGACTTTATTATAATTTATATATTATCAACGAAATCCATTAAAAGTATTTGTTTAAACTTGGTTTTTTTAAACTGTATTTATATGGAAAATAATATAATTTTATTTACATTTTATTAAATATATTATTGGAATTTCTTTTTTTTTATTGACGATTAAAAAATGTAATTCAGATAAATATTGAAATATAGTTTCACATATAATTTCAAGTTTTATTTAATTATTAGTTGACTTTGTAGATTATTTTCTAAACTTAAATACGGAAGCTGAACTTTAAGATCACACACATTTTATAGTTGAATTTAACTAGGATCCATTTATAATACTCTTTATTTAATTTCCACAACTCTTTGAGCTAATGGAATTTAAAGAATATTAATGAAGACAGGAAACTTTATCTAAGATTACAAAATAAAATGAACTCTTTGAACTTAATTCAGTTAGATGTTCATTGTATCAAAGTTCGTACAACAGAGATTTTGTCTTATCGAGGCAATCAAAAGCCGCAAAATAAACAAGAGTAATGGAAAAAGGAAAAAAAAAGAAAATTGTTGCAAGGGAAAATTGGCTTAGATGCTTAGGAAGTGAACCGGAAAGAAAATGCAGGACATGGACTTAATGGAAAGCAATTAATGGAAAGGAAGCTGAGGCAATGAAAGAGAGAGAGAGACAGAGAGTGAGAGAAAGAGAGAGAGAGAGAGTGAGAGTGAGAGAGAGATTTTCATATTGTAGATCTCATGTTGGGAAACCACTTTTTGACCCCTTTTATTTTCTTTTGGGCTGACCGTAAAGATTTTTAATTACCAAGGATCGAGGATTGAGGATCGAGGATCGCGAGGACCTTTTCTTATCCCATAAATGTATCTATTAGTTTGGCATTTGGCATTGTCAGTGTCAAAGTTTGTCGTGCAAACAACATTTACATATTGAATTCAAATTTCAAACAAAGGACAACCCTTTTATTTCTCTCTCTCTCTCTCTCTCTCACTCTCTCTCTCTCTCTCTCTCTTTTTCTTTGGTATGCAAATGCACATCGATTGAATTGTTTGATCTTTTGCGGTTTGAATGTCATCCTTCAACCCTAAACCGCATTCAAAACTATAAAAAATAAATATTACATTTAAATGTGGGAGAAGAGAACAAAGCATGAAATCAATAGAATCATTTTTATCATCTCCTCATTCAAAAATAAATTGAATTCTTTACAAAACAGTCAATCAATTGAATTGACTGAACCCTTCCTTATATTTTAAAGTATTTAAATATTGTGGGTGTTTTTTATATAGATCGTAGATCTTTTATTTTAAAAGTGGGAAAAGAGAACAAAGCATAAAATCAATGGAATCATTTTGATCATCTCCTCATTCAAAAATTAATCAAATTCTTTACAAAGCAGTCAATCAAAAGAATTGATTGAACCCCTCCTTATATTTTAAAGTATTTAAATGTTGTGGGTGCCTTTATTATATTTGTTAGATTGTAGATCTTTTATTTGATATTATTTAAATGCAATTCCTTTGTGACAGACAGATTGAGAGCGGCACAGGACACAGAACTCAATCAGAATTAAACACAAGGACATCTTCCCAGTTTGGCGCGCAAAAACCCGAACCCGAACCCGAATCTGAACCCGAACTCGAATTGAACTGAAACTGGCAAGATGTCCCAAAAAGCAGACCAAACAATCAAAAAAAAAAAAAAAATCCGAGACGAGGACGAAACGAAAACGAAGCAGGAAAAATGCGCACACGTCACATTGATTAATCGTCTCGTCTTCTCTAACGCCCCTGTCTCTGTCCTTTCACTCGCCCAGCCAGTCAAACATCTCTCTGTCTCTCTTTTTTTGGAAATCAGAGCCTTTTGACAAATACAAATAGTTTGGCGAATAGTTTCCTTTCGAGTTTCGAGTTCCTTTAAGAACTTATCGCGCACGTCGCTTGGGATTAGTTCCCTCTTTCCTCTCTTTCTCTCTCTCTCTCTCTTTATCTCTCTCTTACTCTCTCTTCCTTTTGGGCTGCTCCATTTATTGACAGTTGCAATTGCTTCCACTTCCACGCTCCCTGACATTGATTGAGTTGCCTTATCTTCTTCTCCTCTCAATCTTCCGCAATGATCCTTATCAATATATAATATATAACATACATACATATATATTCATTTGGCCAGCTGCCTTTTATATCTTCTTCTTCCTCTTTCTTATGAGAACTATTTTGCCAATAAAAATATCGCCAATAATTAAATAGATCATTTTAATTAATCAACTTGCATTAAAAATTAAAAAATAAAATGCAAATTAAATGTATAATTAAAAATTTTAGAAAATATTTACTATAATTAAATAAAAACAAATAAAAAAAAATAGGAAAGCCTTTTATTAGCAAACATTAAAAATAACACATAAATTAAAATGATAAACAAGACTTTTAGAAAATATTTATTGTAATTAAATAAAAACAAATAAAAAAATTAAGAAAGCCTTTTATTAGCACACATTAAAAATAACTCGTATGTAAATTAAAATGATAAGCTAAAATTTTAGAAAATATTTATAATTATTCAAAGAATAAACATAAAATAAAATAATAATTAAGGTACACTTTTTAAGCACACATTAAATATAATATACAAATTAAATTAAAACTAAATATTATGGAAAATATTATTGCAATTTAAATCAAATCATAAAATAAAAATTAATACATTAAACCTAGCACATAAATTAAAATGATAAACAAGACTTTTAGAAACTTTTTATAATTATTAAAAAGTAAATTAAAATAAATATAATAATACGGTACAGTTTTTAAGCACACGTTAAATGTAATATGCAAATTAAAATTATAGCTAAAAATGTTGTCAAATATTATTATAATTAAAATAAAAATAAAAATATAAACTAAAATAAATTAGGAAAGGTTTTTATTAACACACATTACAAATAATACGCAAATTAAACAGCTAACCAAAAATTAGAATGATCACCAAAAAATTAAAAAATATTGAAAAACAAATGTTAAAATAGTAATTATATTAAGTAATTTGTACTAAATATTAGGAATTAACTTGAGTAATATTATTGCCATTTTTTTATTTCATATTAGAATCAATTCAGACAATAAAAATTAACTTTGTAGAAAGTAAAAACTGATACTCGAAAAAGAAGTTTAAAAAACATAGAAAATATGCAGTTGAAATAAGTTTAAATAATTGATAAGTCAATAATGTTTATATAATTAATAAGCTGTTCAAATTTTTAAGGCTTAAATGAAAAGCAACAAAAGTGAATGAAAACTTTTTGTGATACTTATAAAAGTTGCTATATAAAATAAATGAAAATAGAATAATAATAGTAACAGTTACAGTAACAGTAACAGTTATTTTCAAACAGCATTTTTGGCTACTTCCGGCACTTAACCCATTTTCATTTGTTGGCCAAAAAATAACACAACACATTTTGTCGGCCACTTCAAAACACTTGAGAACTTTTCGAGCATTTCCATTCAATTTCCATTCCCCATTGGTGTTCAACTGCATCCACGTGCCGAACAGCCTCACACACACACACACGCACAACACACACACACAACACACACACACAACACACACACACTTGGCATACTCACACCCCCACACACACACACACCTACACACACATGCGTTGACAGCTGTCCCATGAGCTCGAAAGGTTTTTGCTTCTTTTTGTTATACCCTGTGAATGTAGTGAGTACCAATAAGGTATCCTAATAAATAGGATATGAAATTTAATTAATAATGTTAATTAAGTTTAGTCAAAGTAACCTCTAGTATGAGTTTGGTTGAGATTTCTTACGAAATAAAAACAATTTTCATACTAAAGGTCAATTGGCATCCATTATTCCTATGGCAGCTATATGATATAGTTGTCCGACTTTGACTAAATTTGGTCAGGATGTTAGAGACAGTCCCAAATACACAATCTGTGAGTTTGGATTGGATATCTTAAGAAACAAAAAAAAGTTTTTCATACTAAAACTTGATTTTTGACCAATCTTTCCTATGAAAACTATATGATATAGTTGACCGATTTCAACCAAATTTGGTCATAAGAGACATGTAAGAGACAGTCCAAAACATGAATTCTGTAAGTTTGGTTAAGTTAAGAAACAAAGCAATTCCATGACCTCTGACCTCAGGTAAACACACTTACAGGTGGAATTTTACAAAACTAATACTTATGGATATGTTTGGATTGTTCTGGGTTTTTCGCAATTCTAGCAACAAATGTTGGAACATTTCAATTAAAATTGTTTTACAAATTTTTGTTTATTTTCTTTCAGTTTTTAATATTTAATATACATAGCTGTTTATTTAAAGTTGTTATTTGCAATGTTATTTTAATTTTTGATAAATTTATATTTATCACTGCGGACGGCAGTCCGCGTTAGTGACGAAAGCACCATGTAGTGTGCAAAAGTGTCTAACAATATTATATTTTAATTTACAGAGTATCTGTCAGTCGACTCTCGCAGTTGTTGACATACTTTTTTGTTGCTTCTTGTAGCCGGTTATCCAATTTTTGGCGCAATTGCCGAAAGGTGTGCCAAGAAGTCGACGCCGACGCAGAAACAGAGGCAGAGGAAGAGGAAGAGACAGAGGCACTCGAGGATCTTAAGGTCCTCGTGCTCTCTTGTGTGACATATTCACAGCTCAAAGAAAATCAGAGCAGACGAAGGAGAAGGAGAAACAGGGAGAAGGAGAAACAGGGAGTAGGAGAAGCAGCTGCCACAGGGGATTTTGTCAATTGAGCGAACAGCAACAATAAACAATAAACAATGGACAATGGACAATGGCATTTACTTAAAGGCATATTTAATAGACATTTAAGGAGACGACAGAAACCAGAAGCTAACGACCCACGCATTGCCACATCCTAAACAGAGTCACGAGTCACGAGTTCCGAGTCCTGTTTTCCGAGTCCTGAGTTCTGTTTTTCGAGTCCTTTTGCCAGCTGTTGGCATCGTCAACCATTTTCCATAGAGTTTTGCATAAGTTTTTTGTAGTTTTGTTTCTTTACGGTTCGTTGGCTAAAATAACAATGATCCCATAAACCGAAACATATTCAAATTTATGCAAATGTTGCAACTGCTGTGGAATTTCCGAGTCCTTCCGAGTCCTGCACAGGTGTCTGATAAATGGCATGTAAATGCCTCAACAGGATATGCGGAACAGTAACAGTATTTTGTACTTGTACTATCTAAAAGGTATCCCTACTTTGTACTATATGGCAACAGGGTTGATAACAACCCTCTCTACCCTCTCTCGAAACCCTAAACATGTATCTTGACCACATCAATAAAACAAATTTCATTTAGTTCGGCCATATAAGTATTCCTACGTAATTTGTTATCTATCAGTCTTTTAACTAGGATTTCTACGTTTAAAAAACTGCATATTTTAGGCATAGAAAAAAATATGAGTATAAACGGAGAAATGCTAACGAGGCAGTGTGGAAATCGAACCCACTTATTCTAATTATGTGACGAGAGAAAAAAGTAAAGACATTTTTTGTAGTGTAATGAGTATTCCGACTTTTAACTTACATTTATTGCCTTTCATAATGGTGAAAAATTCCTAAAAATGGAGAAAGAAATTAATATTTCTTAAAATAAATATTTAAAAAAAAAATAATAGTAAATATTCTTAACTTTTAACTTAACTTCTAACTAGGATTTATACGAAAAATTGAATAAAATCATAAAAAAAAATGCTAACGAGGCAGTGTGGAAATCGAACCCACATATTTCTAATTAGGTGACAGCAGAGAAAATTAAATACATTTGTAGTAGTGTCAAGAAACAATAAGTCAGGTAAAAGAAAGTTCATAATTTGTTCTTTATAAGACTTTTATATTAATTAGCCCTAATAATGGAGGAAAAATGGAGACAAAATATAAAGATTTTTTAAAGAAGTTGTAAGTAGGCTATAAAAATACTCTTTAAGCTAGTCCACAAATTGTTCTCTATTAGATTTTTAACTCGAATTAAAAGTGTACAAAACTACATATTATAATAATGGGAAAATATATCCAAAAACGAAGAAAATATATTATTCCTAGTAAAAAGAGGCTAAAGGTCAGGATAAAAAAAAACAGACTTTGAAGTTTAATTTACTGTCTTTAAAAATGGGAAAAAGTAGAGAATAAATTAAATAGTTTTAGTATTGAAAAGAAAATATAAGTCAAACTATATAAACTTGTAATTAAGTCAAAATATCTCTATCAGACTTTTAACTTTGGTTTAAAAAGTTGTTTTTTGAATTAAAAAAGCACTTTATATTTATATATTTTATTTTATAGTTATATATTTTATTGTATTTTTAAATATTTTATTTTAAAGAGAAAATTAGACTTAAAAGCTTTGAATTTGACTTAACTGAAAGCTCATTTAATCTGTTTACCTCTCTTTGTTATCTGAAAGCTCTCTAGTGCTTTAAGCTCTCAAGAATCTTTAATTCAAGCTGAGAACTTTTTAAATCGAATTAAAGACACTGAAATGTAGCATTTATTAAAAACTTTAAAGAAGAGTTTTATGGAAAAATAAATATCGCTTATCTGGAACTTTTCTGCGAACCAAAAGCAATAAAAGCGAACTAAAATTTCACTGATTCTTAAATAAAAATTATCTAAACCAAGTATTAAATTAACTTTCCTAATAAAATTATAGACTTATAGACTTCTTTAAACTTTCGTCTTTCATTATCAAAGCTCCATCTTCTAATCTTAATTTTTCCCAGAATTAAAAAAACCGTTCATAATTTTTGTTTTCAATAAAATCGAAATATTTTATATTTTATTATAAGATGAAAAAAATAGTCATTTAATGTTATTACATAAATGAATTTGGAATGTGAACTGGATAAAGGCAATTAATTAATTGTAATTTTGCAAACGCTTTTAGCAACAAATTTGCTAATTAAATTAAACAAAATTTCTTGAATTTTAATCATAATTTTTCACATTTCTTCAAGTAACAAAGTAAAAATAACAAAGTTCGGAAAAAAAAAATTAATGTTGGTTTCTAAATTAAATTCGACAGCCAAAATTCCATTTTCTGGGAATCAATTTGATTATCCCATTTTAAGGATCAGCAAAGGGATCCTCCTGAAAGGAGAAACTCAGACGCCGCTTGGTTCCTGCCTCCAGGATGCATCTACCAAATGAATCCACTTCCTCCTCAAAGTCGCTCGTCGAGTTGTGTCCGCTGTCGGGGCTGATGTGTCGCTGCTTGGAGCGGGATTGGGATCGAGATTGGGATTGGGAGTGGGATCCAGATTGGGAGTGGGAACGAGGGGGCAGCTTGTGGGCGGATCGTGAGGCGGCTGCCAGCAGCTTCTGCGCCGATTGCCTCACACTGGACGAGATCTTCGTGGTGATCTTCCTCTTGCGTCGCACGACGCGTTGCCTCCTCAGCTGCAGGGAACAACGTCGTTTCCCCTGTCCCATTACTCCAGATCCTAATCCTATCCTATTCCTAATCCCATTCCTGATCCTGATCCTGATGGCTGTGGTGAACACACCTCCCGCTCCTGGTAGACATCGGGATTCGGATTCGGATTGGGATTGAGATTGGAAGCTGCAGCTGGAGAGGATTGCCAGTACTCGCAGAGATCGCTGGCAGGATCAAAGGCAGGACGATAGGTGGGTGAATGTGTGGCAACTGTCGAGATGAGACGCTGCTGGATGCGTTGACTCCTCACTCGACTCCTAATCCGACCTGCTCCTACTCCTCCTCCTCTTATTCCTGCTCCTGTTCCTGCTCCTGGTGGCTTTCGCGTGCTCTCTAGGATGGCATCGATCATCCGCTCCAGAGTCACATCCCCCATTTGGCTGGAACTGAGAGTGGACTCGGTGGGGGCGTGGCTAAGGGGTAGTGGCAGTGGGAGGGGAATCTCTTTCTGCTCCTGTTGTTGTTCCTGTTGTTCCTGTTGTTGTTGTTGGAGGTAACGCGGCTTCTCAAAGTAACTGTCGGGGATTCCCATGCCACGCAGAGCGAGTAGATGTCCTGGAATGATCCTGTTGTTGTTGTCCTCATTGATCCTGATCCTGGACTGGCAACTGTAACTGTAACTGTAGCTGGGCGAATATTCCGCCTCGAAGGTGGGAAGCGTGGAGGCGTAAACCGTTGCCGCCTTCACCTGCGAGTGGAAAGTGGGCGGTGAAGTGGAGGTGGAGATGGAGGTGGGCGTGGTCGACATGATGTTGCTGAGATCCCTGAGCAGCGGCGTTCCTCTTCCTGTTCCTGTTTCTCTCTCTGTTCCTCTCTCTGCTCCTCTCCCTCTCCCTGTCCTTGTCGTGGAGTAGGAAGAGGAGGAGGAGGAGGAGGAGGCAGCGGGCAACGGAGTGGAGGTCAATTGATTCTCCTTTCCCTTTGCCAACTGGCAACCAGGTGGCAACATTGAATGTCGCTTCTGCTTGACGCGCTGCATCCAAGGAATGGGAGTGGGCGTGGCAGTGGGCGTAGGAATAGGTGAAGGGGTAGAAGTTGGGGTAGCAGGAGGGGAGACATCAACTCTGCCTGGATTGGGATCCAGGTAGGAAGGACGCGGCTGGTTGACAGCCCATTTCAACATCT
>JAWNLU010000982.1:0-78446 GCA_035042165.1 Drosophila kuntzei
AATAATTGTGAGTGTGCAAGTAGTCTGTATAACTACTGACCTATAGGATGAGAATACTACAAATATTTCAAAATAATAAAAAATTAATGATAGAAATATTTATATCGAAAAAAAATCAACTATTTTAAAAATAATGATTTTTCAATTTTTCTATATTATACGGTATTATTTAAATACATAAAAATATTATTTAAACGTAAACTTATAATAATACCAAGTATGCTAACTTGGAATGTACCAAATTTGCATGTAGTCTGTACAAAAACAGACTTGTATTATATGCACTAAAATTATATTAGGCAAGAAAATACTACAAATATTTAAAACAATAAAAACAATTATTGAGAAATATTTTTATGGAAAAAATCGGCTGTTTTAAAAATAGTGATTTATCAATGTTTCGATATAATAGTGTACAATTTAAATACCTAAAATTATAATAGTACGAAGTATGCTAATTTGGAAGGTACGAAATTTGCATGTAGTCTGCACAAAAACAGACTTGTATTTTATGCACTAAAATTATAATAGGCAAGAAAATACTACAAATATTTAAAACAATAAAAACAATTATTGAGAAATGTTTTTATCGAAAAAAATCAGCTATTTTAAAAATAGATACTTGTCAATGTTTCGATATTATAGTTTACAATTTAAATACCTAAAATGATATTTATACGTAAACTTATAATAGTACCAAGTATGCTAATTTGGAATGTACCAAATTTGCATGTAGTCTGTACAAAAACAGACTTGTATATTATGCACTAAAATTATATTAGGCTAGAAAATACAACATATATTTAAAACAATAAAAACACTTATTGAGAAATATTTTTATCGAAAAAAATCAGCTATTTTAAAAATAGTGATTTATCAATGTTTCGATATTATAGTGTACAATTTAAATACCTAAAATGATATTTATACGTAAACTTATAATAGTACCAAGTATGCTAATTTGGAATGTACCAAATTGGCATGTAGTCTGTACAAAAACAGACTTGTATTTTATGCACTAAAATTATATTAGGCTAGAAAATACTACATATATTTAAAACAATGAAAAACAATAATTGAGAAATATTTTTATTGAAAAATATCAGCTAATTTAAAAATAGTGATTTATCAATGTTTCGAATTATAGTGTACAATTTAAATACCTAAAATGATATTTATACGTAAACTTATAATAGTACCAAGTATGCTAATTTGGAATGTACCGAATTTGCATGTAGTCTGTACAAAAACAGACTTGAATTTTATGCACTAAAAAAATATTAGTCAAAAAAATACTACAAATTTTTAACACAATAAAAAAAATTATTGATAAATATTTTTATCGAAAAAAATCAGCTATTTTATAAAATTTAAATACCTAACACTTAAATTTATTTATTTATTTATTTATTTATTCACGACTAAAAGCAGTCGGATAAAGGAAAAATTAAGTGTAATTAAAAATTAAATTAAAAGTTAATAATTAAACTAATATATAAATATAAATTAAGAGCTGGAACGAAAAAATGATTAAGTCTGGGGAATACAAAATTAATAATTGATCCAACATTTGTTGCAAGGAATGGGGAAAACCCAGAAAAACCCAAACAGATCAATATGAAAATATAAAAATATAAAATAATTCCAAAAAAAGATAGATCTCTGATCTGAAGGGCGAGGTATTAGGACAGCTTAAGTCAATATCACAACCCAATAAGATCAGAGATTTACCTTAGGTAATTAAAAATAGAGGCTTTAATAAGGGGGAGAGAGAGATTGCTTGAAATTAAATGATAAAGTTCATTATAATTAACGCATAAAACCCGAAAGCGATTGTGCAAAGCGTAGTCTGTAGTACATGTAGACAAGTATAACGGGTAGAAGTTCCTAGTCGCCCTCAAGGGGACATTGAAGCTAAGACGTTCTAATAGCGAAGGGGAGTTGATATCGCCTATAATCAACTTATGGAGAAAAGTAACTCCAAGGACTGTCCTACGGTGGGTAAGGGACGGAAGATTGAGAAGCAGGAGTCTACTAGAGTATGGTGGTAAATGCAGATTGGGATTCCAATCTAAGTCCCGGAGTGCAAATAGTAGGAATTGCTTCTGCACAGACTCAATTAGGTCCTGATAAAGTTTGTGTTGGGGATCCCAGACACATGAACAATATTCAAGATTTGGGCGAACCAGGGAACGTAAGCTAATAATAATTATTGCACCAAGCTTGCTAATTTGGAATGTACCAAATTAGCATGTAGTCTGTACAAAAACAGGGAGTACAGTATAATTCAATAATTGTACTAACCCTTTATTAAATTAAACTGTAAGGTAACTTACGTGAATTAAAAAGAAGAAATCTCGTCTTTTGTTTCACTTTTATTTCGCGCAAACTCACGCGTCAAATACAAACATATCGATACAAATACCAATGGAAATAGAACAAAAAATATGTTTATTATATTTAACTTGCCAAATTTTGTAAAACTTTGGCAATCACTCAAAATATGGACGCAGGTCAAAAACCATAGATAAATGCATGTATGTACATATATTAGATTATTTGTTCGATTTTCTTGTATATTAAGCTGTGCTGCCACTCGACACGTAATTCACCGAAATTTTTCTAAGTTCCGTTATAAACAAATATCTATCGACATACATACATGTAACAGCGATATGCTCTGTTATTTCGGCCTTATAACAGCGATATGCACTGTTATTATTGCATTAAATGTTAAATCAACTGATCATAAGCAATCATATTTAATGTTGCCATTTAAATTTAATTGGAATTGAATTACATTATAATGCATTTAATAAATTAAATAAATTATTTTTTCAAATAATTGCAAATGTCAAAATTATGGTAACATAACAGCGATATGAGTTATTATTATTATTATTGTTATAATGACTATTATTATTATTTATTAGCATTTATATCATTATTTTTTACATTAATATTGTATCTTCAAAAAAAACTTTTTAACAAAGTAAAAGTCTAGTGACGAAAGTCTTTCCCTGCCCCAAAATTTCTGATATCCCATTTTGTGACGAACGATATTAAATTAAAAATATAAATAATTATAAAATAAAAAGTTTGGCATTCAGCATATTGCGCAAAGGGAGCTCGATTCTGGATACCCTAAAATAATTTTAATGCGCAGTGCCGAATGCCAAACATTTTTTTTGTATTAATTTACATATAAAATTTAATATTGTTCGTCACAAAATGGGATATCAGAAATTTTGGGGCAGGAAAACCCTTTCGTCACTAGACTTTTACTTTGTAAAGAAGTTTTTTTTGGAAGATATCAGAAATTTTTGGAATTTCATATGCTTCTGACATAACAAGTTTGATATAAAATTATCGAAATGCTTACAGCAAATAAAAAATGATATAGTAAATTTTATATCGACTTTAACCATTGTGCAATACTAGGCGGCTCCGCCGCTTCGAACGCGGAAATGAAAATTAGTTATGTTAACCTCTAGTATTAGTTTGATCACTGCGGACGGCAGTCCGCGCTAGTGACGAAAGCAGCACGAAGGGTGCGAAAGGCGACTAGCAATATATACACGAAGAATGGAAAATTTGCTATGACTGTAAGATCGGATTGAGTTATATACCGATCGTAAGGTATGACTTAAACTAACAAAAGTGCAGCTTTTGTAAGTAACAATGTAACTTTTGGTAACTCATCTACTTCATGAGATAAGTTGGTGTAAGTGGGACGGGCAAAATTTTACTGATTGCAGCTGGAGTTGAGAGAAATTTGGATAAATTTTATAATTTTTTAAAATTCTTATCAAAAATACGCGTTGAATGATACCTCGGTCATTCCAATCCGACATTTGGTTCAAAAGATATATTAATTTGAAATTTTTAAGGGCCTTCTCAAAATAAGATGAAAAGTTTGTTTGTCTGTTTGTAGCACTGCGCAAAAAGTTATTCTTAGGTATAAAGAAGCTGAACATTTTTGCGCAAAGTGCGGAATACAAATATTTTTTAAAGTTTTATGCTAAATTTACTATTTTTCGTCACAAAATTGGATATCAGATATCAGAAAGAATACGCTTTCGTCACTAGACTTTTACTTTTTTTTTTATATATATAGAGGTTTTTTTTATGTAAAAAATAAAGTAAAAAGTAAAAATCATTAAAAAATATTTGTTATATAATAACTTAAAAAAAAAACTTCTTTACAAAGTAAAAGTCTAGTGACGAAATCGTATTCTAGCCCCAAAATTACGGATTTTCTGAAATTTATTACATTTAATATATGAATTATTCTAATATTAAAAAAAAATTGTTTGGCTCGGCACTGCGCACTTAAGATATTTTTTGGCATAAATAATCGTGAACTTTTTTGCACAATGTCAAACATCGTTTTTTTATTTTAGAATAATTCATATATTAAATGTAATAATTTGAAAATCGTTTGAGCCGTTTTCGAATAAACTGCCAAAATATAAGCCTTTTTTATCCTGTAGCATTTTACCTGAGCACTTTGCAAGAAAATATTCAAGGCACGTCTAAAAGCTCTCAAAGATACCTTTCTAACAACATATAGAACACATCTGGTGCTTCTACGAATTGGAAACAATAGGTCAAATTTATCGGGTGTTAGCTATTTCCCGCTAAAGCCGTAGAACAAAAGCTTATAGATTTCTTATAAGAAACAATTCCTAATTATAAAATCTAAGCTTTTCTTTAGCGCTTTGATACAAACAAACATACGTCATACAAATAATTATATGTGCATCACCTATTTTTCAAATTAAAACACGTATACTATTTTTTAATTGTTTCAAAGTATCTTGCTGTATTTATAGCATAATGTAAGATAAGAAAGCTTATTAATGTTGGTCTATTTTAAAATTGTCTTTCTTTTAATAATAAATACTTCTTCCTTTATTATTAAAAACTAAAGTGAGGCGATTCGGCATAGAATTGACTAATGATTGTAAAGTAGAAACGTCAACGATTTAAGGTGTCGTTCCGTCTCAAACTGTGTTCCGTTTTTGAAAACACAAGCGGACAGAATCCTCCAAAAAATTTCGATGGGATTCAGATCCGTACTCAATGCGGGCCACTTCAATACAGGAATTTTTCTATCTTCGAAAAAGTCTTTGGTGACCTGTGCCGTGTGGATAGATGCATTGTCCAATTACCGCATTGGTAAGTCCAATCATCGCCTAAAAAACTGCCAGCAAAGTCTATTAATTCGCTGTCCAGAAGCTCCACGTACATCCTGGCATTCATACGTGTGGATATGAAGCATAAAAACCTCGCTTGTAGCAGGACAGCCGATCCTGGCGCCAATATTTCTTGCAGTTGTCTGGGCCATCTAAATTAAATTTTTTTTTGTTGCTAAAGACGATGTTGTGCCTCTCTTTATCCCAGAATCGATATCTATTAGCAAATTCTAAGCGAGCCTTAATATGGCGCTCCAAAAGTATTGGTTTAGGTCAGTGGTGCTCAAAACCAGCATACGGCCGGGGCACTCACTAATACTCACGAACAATAACTCCAATACAATGAAGCGAATAATTTTGTGTATTTGAATTTGTGCACTGAAAAAAAGTTTGCATACATTTTCATTAATGAGAATATAAAAAAAGTGTTTTTGCAAATGATTTCATATTCTTAACAATATATTTAATAAAAGATTTCATATCTTTAACAAAAAATTTAATAAAAGATCTCATATTTTTAACAATGCAGATACAAACAAAAATACATTTTAATACTTCATTTTGCATTTTACTGGCAAATTAAACTAAATTCCAATTTTTTCAAGTGCAAACTTGAACGCAAGAGCACAAGAAAATCACATTGATGTTGGGTGAAACAAAAACCAATTCATTGAAATTGTTGTTGGTCGTTTTGCTTCTACGAGCAAACACCAATCAAAGAAGAGAACTGCTTCTGAGCAGTGCATGCATGTTTAATTTCGTATGTTCGGGGCAATTCGGGCTCTCGGGGCTATGGGCTGAGCACCTCTGGTTTAGGTACTATTGAGGTATCTGGCGTTTGCATCGTTCGCTACGTCATGGTGTACCATATTCAGGTGGATTTTTCAGAAAAATGGAAATACAGTTCCTATGTCGGTTGAGTCTGGTTGCTATATCTGAGATCTTAGAGCCGCTTTAATGCATGCCCATGATAATTCCCTGCTCGTCATCGGACAAACTAGTACCACGAGGCATTTTAGCCTGAGAACAATAAATATTATATACAAATTTAGCAGAATTCTTATAAATGATATACTTACAATAGTTATTTTAACACATTTCCACGAATTAAGCTTCAGCTGCAACACTATCAGCCAAAAAATGCGGCTGGAACTATTTTGCAGTGATTGAAAATGCTATGCAACATTAGAGTATTTTTTTTTGCTCCCGCTATTGCTCTGATTTCGAACGGCTCTGTAGCATAGCAGAGAGCACAAAAACAAAACGATTGCTCTCTGCCATGCTCTGTAGCACAGAACGTCAGAGTACAGAGCAATAGCAATAGCAAAAAATGTGCGATACACTATTTGTAGTTGTAGCAATAGCACAAGCATCGACAGCGAGATGAGAGCTGAGCGAATAAAAATAATTTTTGTGCTACTGCGAGAGAGCATATGCATTCTTTTTCTCTTTTCCTTCTGTTGTTGCTTTCGTAGCAGCTTCGTAGCCGCTCTCTGAGTATTTTTGTAGTTGCTCTCATAGCAACTCTGTATTTTGCCGCATAATGTTATTTGATCTCATGCGTAAGCATGGCTTCGCGAAAAAACACATTTAATATTTTTAAATATTTTGAAGACGATGGGTCAACATATGTGCAGTGCAGCAAATCATGTAATCGGTCTTTAAAGAAAGATCGTACATTTAATTTAAAGAAACATATTATTGGAGTGCACAAGATAAAAATAGATTATCAAGACGAGGAGTCCACTTGTTCAGAAAATATTACACAGCCCAGAAAAGAAATAATTAAAGTTAAAATAAACAAAAAACAGTTAATTCGTTCGTACATAGGACTGGTGACAGACTGGTGAAAAAAGCGTGCCTTTCAATGTTTTAAATTCGACAAACATGAGAAATATAATAGATCCGATTTGTCACGGTCTTACAGAAAAGAGCTGAAAAAGCTTTAAACTAAATGGCAGTAAATGCAAGAACATGCTCAAACATGTTGCGGAAAACATACGCAGCGAAATGCAACAAGAAATGCAGGGCCGATTACTGCCTTTAAAAATAGATAGCGCAACTCGGCTTAACCGTAATATTTTTGGAATAAGTGCGCAATTTATTAATGAAAATGAAATTATATCCCGGCATTTTTATTATTTTAGGCATGTCTAAAATTAAAGGCGCTAGTGGAAGTACATCTAAAAATCTGGCCAAAGAAATTATAGCTACTTTGGAGAAGTACAACATCCGATTGAATCAAATTATTTCAATTACATCAGACAATGGAGCTAACATGATTAAAACAACAAAAGTATTATCACATAGTTATATATTTGATGATGATTTTGAAGGCACAGAGGAAGTGGGAAAAAACATAGACTACACTGAAAAAATTGATAATTTTGAGACCTCAGAAGAAGTGTACATGGGTAATATTCAAATATGCCGGTGTGCTGCACATACTGCACAACTTTGCGCACTTGATGTTTCAAAAAAGGCAGACATTAAAAGCTATTTACTTCAATGTCGCAACATGTCAAAATACATTCGTAAGCCATCAAATGGTTATCGTGAGGTATTTGAGTTTCGTAAACTGAAATTGCCTCAATTGGATTGTCCCACAAGGTGGGGATCAACATATGAAATGATCGATCGACTAAACAAAGCTAAGGACGTATTAAGCAAAATTGAATCGAAAATAAAACGGATGATGAAAATTTCGACGCTAGCTCTATGTTGTGGGAGTTCATAGATAGCTACACTTGCATTATGAATCCACTGCAAAAAACAATTCCAACAAATTCCAAGAAGAGCAGTTGCACTACGGCAATTTCTACGCTTTATGGCTCACGTGTAAATTGACTACAAATCAAATTTTACTATCACGGTCAGATAGCGAAAATTCTATTAGTTTTGAAATTGGTAAAACCCTCATTAAAAGCATAGAAACGCGAACGGAAAAACTTACATATATCGAATGTGGGATATGATGCATGCCTATACTTAGACCCAAGATTTCAACAAATTCTCTCCTGGACTCAGAAAAAAAATGCTGTGCACTTCTTAAAATCTTTGTGGGAAAAAATTAAAGCAAATAACCCAAAACTTAGTTCCTCAATAACTTCAGTTAATTCTATGAGTCTTGAAGAAGGGCTGGAAAATAATGAGTTCGACTTGTTAGACAGCTATTTGGGAGCTACGATATCGCCATCAGACGAATGCACCGATGTTATTACAAAAATCTAAACACTAAAGCTCCCTTACATGAAATCAAGTGTTAATGTATTGAACTTCTGGAGAGAAAGAAAACCGACTGATCCTGAACTGTATGCACTAAGCAAAGTATGCTTTGCCATTCCACCAACACAAGTAAGAAGTATTGTTTATGCTGCAATAAATATGTTAATAACTTTTAATTTTATTTAGGTCACAATAGAACGCGCATTTTCATCATTAAAACTTATATTGGTCGACAATTGGAATAGGTTAAACCACGACACATTAGAAAATATTTTACTTGTCAAACTAAACTCATCCCATTTGGATAGTGCCATCGACAATTTCCCTTAATTTGAAGAAGAAGAAAATTATTATTAAAATTACAAATTATGTTTTGTTTGAAATTTCATTTTTTATTTTTGTAATATGTTTCATTCATATATATATATTTAGTACAGACAATATTGGAAAATAAATAATTTCTTATAATTTGAAATTAACGTCTTTAACGGTAATATCAGGTATGCGGCAAAATACAGAGTTGCTATGAGAGCAACTACAAAAATACTCAGAGAGCGGCTACGAAGCTGCTACGAAAGCAACAACAGAAGGAAAAGAGAAAAAGAATGCATATGCTCTCTCGCAGTAGCACAAAAATTATTTTTATTCGCTCAGCTCTCATCTCGCTGTCGATGCTTGTGCTATTGCTACAACTACAAATAGTGTATCGCACATTTTTTGCTATTGCTATTGCTCTGTACTCTGACGTTCTGTGCTACAGAGCATGGCAGAGAGCAATCGTTTTGTTTTTGTGCTCTCTGCTATGCTACAGAGCCGTTTGACATCAGAGCAATAGCGGGAGCAGAGCAATATTTTTATTGAAATTGCTGCTATGTAGCATATATGTAGCATATAGCACATATTTAATACGCAATACACAATGCACGAAAATATTTTCGAAGTAACTGTACTACGCATGGCATACACAAAGCATAACAAAATCAGTCTGCATTTATCAAACTCGAGCTCCCGACTATAGGATACCCGTCTAAAGATATACTAACTCCAAGTTTATAATGATAGCATTAAAGTTAAAATTAAATCATTAAAAATACTTAAAGTACTTTAAAGTAATAACTATCCAAAAAAATATTTGACAAAACATTTGTTTTATATTGAATATTCCTAAAATGTGCCCACGCACTTGGATACCCTTCGGCACGCCGAAGATTCGATGCCCTTAAATTTTCGACTGATTGTTCCAATTACAGTTATATGATTATATCAAAATTCGATCATAAAACGAAAGAAAAGTCGCAATCAGCGAGTGATTGGGATATCTCAAGAAAAACCACAATTTTCACCGAAATCCTTAATTATCGACCAATCCTTTCTATGGCAAATATATGATATAGTGGACTGATCTTAACCAAATTTGGTCAGGATATAGAAAACAAACTTAAATGCGTATTTTATCAGATTGATTGAGACATCTCAAGAAACAAAAAATTTGTTCTTACTAAATCTTGATATTTGACAAATCGGTTCTATGACAGCTACATGGTATAGTGTGCCGATTTGAACCGATTTTGATCAAGCTGTATAAAACCTACTATAATGCATATTCTGTCAAATTGGTTGAGATATCTCAGGAAACAAAAAAGTTTTTCGTACTAAAACATTATTTTCGACAAATCGTTTCTATGGTAGCTATATGATATAGTGAACCGATTTGAACCAATTTTGGTCAAGATGTATAGGACCAACCTAGATGCAGATTATATCAGATTGATTGAGATGTCTCGAGAAACGAAAGTTTTTCGATCTAAAACTTAATTTTAGACCGATCGTTCCTATGGCAGCTATATGATATAGTGGTCCGATCGAAAATTTAACCAAACTTGATCTGCGCGGGGTTTATAGATGTCTGTGTGCCAAATTTGGTAGCTCTATCTCTTATAGTCTCTGAGATCTAGGCGCACACACGGACGGACGGACAGACAGACGAGCAGACGGACGAACGGACATCGCTAGATCGACTCGGCTGTGTAGCATGTAACGAGTACTTCGTCCATGTGACAAGTGAGCTGGTGGTAGTGTAAATTTTTGGAGCACGCGCTGGATTCCGGCTATTTCTCGTCGGCTGGGGGGTTCCAAATGTACCAAAAAAAATTACGTGCTCTTAGTCTTTAAAAATTATCATTATTATCGCGTGCTATATTACTTAAGAAGCCTAACAACCAAATTGGAAAGAATAAAAGCAAAGGGGAAAGAAGAAGAAAAAGTAGAGGAACAACACAACTAGGATTTCACAAAAATCTATAGTGAATTGATGGCCACACTGAGGTGTTGTCCAGTTGCCAATTGCCCCGCCCTTCCATGATCGTCAAGGTGCAGTTGTATAAGATTAACAGACGATCCCTTAATTCACTTAGATTCTAACAAAAGGTCAAATCACTTCCGCCTCGCATGACTCCGGATATAAAAATGATTTAAGCGCGATTCATTATAAAAACTATTTTATTCATTTAAGATTAGAGTAAGAATAAGAAAAATATATATACATATGGATCATCTCTATTTAGCAATATTTTTATTGAAATTGCTGCTATGTAGCAGCAAATGCAAACACTGCTATTTTGCACATAGAATTACATATTTACTACGCAATACACAATGCACGAAAATATTTTCGAAGTAACTGTACTACGCATGGCATACACAAAGCATAACAAAATCAGTCTGCATTTATCAAACTCGAGCTCCCGACTATAGGATACCCGTCTAAAGATATACTAACTCCAAGTTTATAATGATAGCATTAAAGTTAAAATTAAATCATTAAAAATACTTAAAGTACTTTAAAGTAATAACTATCCAAAAAAATATTTGACAAAACATTTGTTTTATATTGAATATTCCTAAAATGTGCCCACGCACTTGGATACCCTTCGGCACGCCGAAGATTCGATGCCCTTAAATTTTCGACTGATTGTTCCAATTACAGTTATATGATTATATCAAAATTCGATCATAAAACGAAAGAAAAGTCGCAATCAGCGAGTGATTGGGATATCTCAAGAAAAACCACAATTTTCACCGAAATCCTTAATTATCGACCAATCCTTTCTATGGCAAATATATGATATAGTGGACTGATCTTAACCAAATTTGGTCAGGATATAGAAAACAAACTTAAATGCGTATTTTATCAGATTGATTGAGACATCTCAAGAAACAAAAAATTTGTTCTTACTAAATCTTGATATTTGACAAATCGGTTCTATGACAGCTACATGGTATAGTGTGCCGATTTGAACCGATTTTGATCAAGCTGTATAAAACCTACTATAATGCATATTCTGTCAAATTGGTTGAGATATCTCAGGAAACAAAAAAGTTTTTCGTACTAAAACATTATTTTCGACAAATCGTTTCTATGGTAGCTATATGATATAGTGAACCGATTTAAACCAATTTTGGTCAAGATGTATAGGACCAACCTAGATGCAGATTATATCAGATTGATTGAGATGTCTCGAGAAACGAAAGTTTTTCGATCTAAAACTTAATTTTAGACCGATCGTTCCTATGGCAGCTATATGATATAGTGGTCCGATCGAAAATTTAACCAAACTTGATCTGCGCGGGGTTTATAGATGTCTGTGTGCCAAATTTGGTAGCTCTATCTCTTATAGTCTCTGAGATCTAGGCGCACACACGGACGGACGGACAGACAGACGAGCAGACGGACGAACGGACATCGCTAGATCGACTCGGCTGTGTAGCATGTAACGAGTACTTCGTCCATGTGACAAGTGAGCTGGTGGTAGTGTAAATTTTTGGAGCACGCGCTGGATTCCGGCTATTTCTCGTCGGCTGGGGGGTTCCAAATGTACCAAAAAAAATTACGTGCTCTTAGTCTTTAAAAATTATCATTATTATCGCGTGCTATATTACTTAAGAAGCCTAACAACCAAATTGGAAAGAATAAAAGCAAAGGGGAAAGAAGAAGAAAAAGTAGAGGAACAACACAACTAGGATTTCACAAAAATCTATAGTGAATTGATGGCCACACTGAGGTGTTGTCCAGTGGCCAATTGCCCCGCCCTTCCATGATCGTCAAGGTGCAGTTGTATAAGATTAACAGACGATCCCTTAATTCACTTAGATTCTAACAAAAGGTCAAATCACTTCCGCCTCGCATGACTCCGGATATAAAAATGATTTAAGCGCGATTCATTATAAAAACTATTTTATTCATTTAAGATTAGAGTAAGAATAAGAAAAATATATATACATATGGATCATCTCTATTTAGCAATATTTTTATTGAAATTGCTGCTATGTAGCAGCAAATGCAAACACTGCTATTTTGCACATAGAATTACATATTTACTACGCAATACACAATGCACGAAAATATTTTCGAAGTAACTGTACTACGCATGGCATACACAAAGCATAACAAAATCAGTCTGCATTTATCAAACTCGAGCTCCCGACTATAGGATACCCGTCTAAAGATATACTAACTCCAAGTTTATAATGATAGCATTAAAGTTAAAATTAAATCATTAAAAATACTTAAAGTACTTTAAAGTAATAACTATCCAAAAAAATATTTGACAAAACATTTGTTTTATATTGAATATTCCTAAAATGTGCCCACGCACTTGGATACCCTTCGGCACGCCGAAGATTCGATGCCCTTCAATTTTCGACTGATTGTTCCAATTACAGTTATATGATTATATCAAAATTCGATCATAAAACGAAAGAAAAGTCGCAATCAGCGAGTGATTGGGATATCTCAAGAAAAACCACAATTTTCACCGAAATCCTTAATTATCGACCAATCCTTTCTATGGCAAATATATGATATAGTGGACTGATCTTAACCAAATTTGGTCAGGATATAGAAAACAAACTTAAATGCGTATTTTATCAGATTGATTGAGACATCTCAAGAAACAAAAAATTTGTTCTTACTAAATCTTGATATTTGACAAATCGGTTCTATGACAGCTACATGGTATAGTGTGCCGATTTGAACCGATTTTGATCAAGCTGTATAAAACCTACTATAATGCATATTCTGTCAAATTGGTTGAGATATTTTCTATTTTATTTATTTATTTATTTAACGTCAACTAAAAGCAGTCGACAGAAGTGATTAATTAAATATTAAATCAAATTGTAAAACTAAAAGTAAAATTAAAGATTAAATAATATAATAAATTTTAATTTTTAACTGAAAAAGAAAAATATAAATTTAAGTTTAAGTTTAAGTTTAAGCTGGGGGTATTCAAAAATGATGATCCAACATTTGTTGCAAGGATTGGGAAAACCCAGAAAAACCCAATCAGATCAATGAGTATTAGTATGTTTATTAGTATTGATAGAAGTATTAGAGTTAGTTGTAGTGCGGTGTATATGCTATAAGTGGGAATGTTATTATTCTAAGGGATTTCTCAAAAGGAATAGGTAAATAGAGGATTTTATGGAGGGGAGAGAGAGTTCAGTGGAAATGACGTGGTAAAGGCTATTATAATTGCTGCACAAAACCCGAAATGAACTGTGCAAAGCGTAATCAGTCGTGCAAGTAGACAGGGACAAGGGCTGATAATTCCTAGTAGTTCTACGGGGGACCGAAAAATTGAGGCGACGTAAAAGGGAAGAAGAATCAATCTCACCGCTAATCAATTTGTGAAGAAAAACAACACCAAGAGTTGTTCTTCGATTGACCAACGACGGAAGATTGATAAGAAGAAGCCTACTTGAGTACGATGGTAAACGTAGATCAGGATCCCAGTTTAAACCACGTAAGGCAAAAAGCAGAAATTGCTTTTGAACTGATTCAATTCTAACCTGATTTATATGATACTGCGGGCACCAAATGCATGAACAGTATTCCAGGATAGGACGAACTAATGAGACATAAAGGAGTTTAGTAATGAAAGGATCATTAAATTCTTTCGACCAACGTTTAATGAATCCAAGTACACCCTTGGCTTCATTGACAATGGTGGAGATGTGCAAATTGAAGTTCAATTTGCCATCAAATAAAACTCCAAGGTCCTTTACAGAGGAAATACGTTGCAACAGGGTGTTGTCAATCGCATATACAACAGAAAAGGGCCTAAAGCGACTAAATGTCATATACATGCACTTTGAGCAGTTGAGATGCAACTGATTGGCCGAACACCATAGTTGCATAGCGCTCAAATCGTCTTGCAGACGATTATGAAGTAGGGGATCTGTGTATGAAAAGATAAGTTTAACATCGTCTGCATACATTAGAATATAAGAGTGGGACAGAACGGTAGGTAGGTCATTGATAAAAAGGGTAAAAAATAAAGGTCCCAAGTGACTTCCCTGAGGTACACCAGAAGTAACGTGAATCGAACTCGAAGTGGTTGACCTAAGAAGCACTTTCTGGGTCCTACCCTTTAAGTAGGTCGAAATCCAACTTAAAAAGGCTGGGGGAATACCTATACAATCAAGTTTGTATAGTAAGAGGTCGTGGTTCACAGAGTCAAAGGCTTTACTGAAATCGGTGTATATGACATCAGTTTGCTTTTTCTCTAGAAATGCGTCATTTACTAAAGTGGTAAATTCAAGCAAGTTGGTCGTAGTGGACCGACCCTTAACAAAGCCATGCTGTGCAGGGGAAATGATTGATTTACAGAAATGTTGCAAAGAAGAAACAAGGATTTTTTCAAAGAGTTTAGGGATGGCTGATAACTTTGCAATGCCTCTGTAATTCGAAATATCAGACTTGCCACCTTTTTTGTGGAGAGGAATGATATAAGATTCTTTCCAAACATGTGGAAAGATTGAAGATTCAAGGGATAGACTAAAAAGCTTTAGCAACGGTGCAGCTAAAGAAGAACAGCACTCCTTAAGGACACAACTTGGAATGTTGTCAGGTCCAGGAGAGAAAGAAGATTTTAAAGAACTAATAGAAGAGACTACGGTATTATATGAAATGTAGGGAGCAAACGTAGAGTTAGATGAGAATAAAGTATAAGGATAATGTGAGTTGGCGTAGGAGGTAGTAGAGTAGGTTGATTGGAAAAAGTTAGCAAAAAGTTCAGCGGCTGCAGAGTCGTTGCTGGCTTTATCAAGCCCAAGAATAAAAGAGGAAGGTAAATTGGGAGATTTACGCTTCAAGTTAACAAATTTATAAAATTGTTTAGGGTCACGGGTAAACTGTCTTTTGCATCGAGCTAGATAATTCTCATAGCAAAGCGAGTTTAAAAGGGCAAAGTTTGACTTGGCTACTGTGTAGTTAGACCAGTCAAGAATTGAACCTGACTTCTTATATTTCTTAAAATATTTCGATTTCATATTTTTTAAATAAGAGAGTCTAGGTGTAAACCACGGTGGCTTAGTTGACGCAGAACCGGGAATAAAATTGGGGATACATATATCTAGTAGTGTGTTAAGAGTTTCGTAAAAGGAGTTTAAGACAATGTTAATGTCTGATGAGTTATCTATAAATTTCCAGTTGGTTGCAAGAATAAGTTCATTAAGCAATGAATAATTTCCTTTGCGAAAACAACGACGTGGTACTTGTGGAGGTAATGGAGGCGTGTTAATAAAACTTGGGATTGAAATAGAAATTTCTATGGCAGGATGATGTAAGTCTTCAGGAACTGATAGCGGGAATGACCTAAAGACGGCAGTGTTTGCGAAGTCGTTAATAAATACCAGATCAAGAATTCTATCTAAGCTATTTTTAATTGAATTCATTTGAAAAAGTGAGTAATCGAGCAAGCAATCTAAAAAATCGTGCTGATTTGAAGAAACAAGGTAGTTTGTGCTACTGAAAAATGACCAAGAAATGTTAGGTAAGTTAAAGTCACCTAGCACAACAAATAGGTCATTATCCCTCACTTGAAGAAAAATTTCATTTAAGCAAGCAATGTGTTGCATGTAAACTTGAAGCGGGGAAGTCGGAGGTATATAAGAGCAAGTGATATACATTGTACGACTAGGAAATGATACTTTAACAGCAACAATTTCAACATCAGTAGGCACACTAAAAAAGATACGTTCAGACTGAAGTGACGATTTAGTGGCAATTAATACGCCACCACCTCGACGAATCGGTCGATCATATCTATATATGGAATATTTACTTGACAAAATTTCACAATCAGATACCGTTGGTGTTAACCAAGTCTCAGATAGTGCGATGATGTCGGACTCAAAAGAAAAGCTACTCAAAAATAGATTTTTGAGTTTAGATAAAAGGCCTCTTACATTCTGGTATTTTACAATGGCAGAGTCAGGATAAGGGCCTAGTTTTTTGAGGCATTGCTGATAGAGGCTTGTGGGGCAGAATTTCCAGCTGGTAAATTAACAGGCAGGAGCTCAGATCGCCTTTTCGGTCTAAACTCATGAACAATCATATGTGGTGGCCAGAACTTTGGATCACAAATGATCGCAAAGGAATCATGAGGGACACTTATTTTAAAGGAGGCTATTTCGCGAGGCGTTGAAAATTTGAATTTCGATATTGCGACGTTAGCAGGGGATTTGCTTGCAATGTATGCCGCTACAGATTCACAAGTAGTGTCCGCGGATAACCTAGACACAAATACTTGCTTACGAGGAGCAACAACATTTAGAATGGGTAGGTCAGGTGCTGTGAGTGCAACAGTATTTGCACTTTCTTTTGGGGCTACAATGCGAGGTGGTCTACTTTTTCGACCAGATCCAACTCGCACCGAAGACACGATGACTTGAGCATCTGTTATCGGAGTGATAGCCTCACCTGTAGGTGGCACATTAGAAGTGCCTAAGTTTAAGGTGCCTGGAGAGACCGATAAGGACAACATTGGCGTAGCGTCAAGGTATTGACGAGATGCCAATGGAGTCGAAGTAGACTGGCTAACTGAGGGAAGGGAGCTAGCGGGAACAATTAAATGTTGAGACCCAGGTCTGGAATCAGGTGGTTGATTAAATTTAAATTGACTAAGCAACTCGAGACTAGAATCGAAATCCGTCGAGAGAAGCTTAGCCATCTTATTAAGTTTTAAGAATTGATTTCTCACAGAATTATACATTCGTGAGAAATCAATTTGTAAGTCGATACATACTGGGCAAGACCATTTTAAGCCCCCACACTCCTTTTTAGAGTTGGCAGTGACTTTATCACAGTCTCGACCCGAAAGACCAGCACACTTAGCATGCATGATGTTCTCACACAACCAACAATAAATAAATTGCGGTTGCGCAGAATCGTCAGCCAGCTTCACAGTGCAGTTTTTCTTACAGCACGACATATTACCTACTGGGATATTATTTCCAACTGGGTTATTTTTTCCTAATGGGTTACTATGTATAGTGAGCGACAACAACAAAAGCTTATGAGAGCGCGATGCAAAACAAAGTCGAATGCACAACGAACACACACACAAACACTTGTTGAAAGAGAAGGGAAGCGCCGAAAACTGATATGAGCAGATGATAGCACAACAACAATCAACTGCACACAAATAAGCCAGAGCGCAAATTGCAATAACAACAACCTGTGCGAGCGAGGTGTAGAGCAAAACGAAATACACAAATCAAACACACGCACAAACAGCTGTTTATTGAAAAAATGCCAAAGCAATGCTTGGCAGATTCACAAAGATTAAATTGCAATTAAATATTCACAAAATACACAAATGATTAGCACTTAGCACAGCAGATGGTAACTTCAACAGTACGAACCAGAATATATGCAAATATGTAATTAAAAGTTGATAATATTGAGCAATAATTATAAAAGAAAAGGAGCCAAAAAAACACGTCTTAACACTTCAAACAGAGAACTCTCTCTGGAAACAAAAAAGTTTTTCGTACTAAAACATTATTTTCGACAAATCGTTTCTATGGTAGCTATATGATATAGTGAACCGATTTGAACCAATTTTGGTCAAGATGTATAGGACCAACCTAGATGCAGATTATATCAGATTGATTGAGATGTCTCGAGAAACGAAAGTTTTTCGATCTAAAACTTAATTTTAGACCGATCGTTCCTATGGCAGCTATATGATATAGTGGTCCGATCGAAAATTTAACCAAACTTGATCTGCGCGGGGTTTATAGATGTCTGTGTGCCAAATTTGGTAGCTCTATCTCTTATAGTCTCTGAGATCTAGGCGCACACACGGACGGACGGACAGACAGACGAGCAGACGGACGAACGGACATCGCTAGATCGACTCGGCTGTGTAGCATGTAACGAGTACTTCGTCCATGTGACAAGTGAGCTGGTGGTAGTGTAAATTTTTGGAGCACGCGCTGGATTCCGGCTATTTCTCGTCGGCTGGGGGGTTCCAAATGTACCAAAAAAATTACGTGCTCTTAGTCTTTAAAAATTATCATTATTATCGCGTGCTATATTACTTAAGAAGCCTAACAACCAAATTGGAAAGAATAAAAGCAAAGGGGAAAGAAGAAGAAAAAGTAGAGGAACAACACAACTAGGATTTCACAAAAATCTATAGTGAATTGATGGCCACACTGAGGTGTTGTCCAGTGGCCAATTGCCCCGCCCTTCCATGATCGTCAAGGTGCAGTTGTATAAGATTAACAGACGATCCCTTAATTCACTTAGATTCTAACAAAAGGTCAAATCACTTCCGCCTCGCATGACTCCGGATATAAAAATGATTTAAGCGCGATTCATTATAAAAACTATTTTATTCATTTAAGATTAGAGTAAGAATAAGAAAAATATATATACATATGGATCATCTCTATTTAGCAATATTTTTATTGAAATTGCTGCTATGTAGCAGCAAAAAAATATTTGACAAAACATTTGTTTTATATTGAATATTCCTAAAATGTGCCCACGCACTTGGATACCCTTCGGCACGCCGAAGATTCGATGCCCTTAAATTTTCGACTGATTGTTCCAATTACAGTTATATGATTATATCAAAATTCGATCATAAAACGAAAGAAAAGTCGCAATCAGCGAGTGATTGGGATATCTCAAGAAAAACCACAATTTTCACCGAAATCCTTAATTATCGACCAATCCTTTCTATGGCAAATATATGATATAGTGGACTGATCTTAACCAAATTTGGTCAGGATATAGAAAACAAACTTAAATGCGTATTTTATCAGATTGATTGAGACATCTCAAGAAACAAAAAATTTGTTCTTACTAAATCTTGATATTTGACAAATCGGTTCTATGACAGCTACATGGTATAGTGTGCCGATTTGAACCGATTTTGATCAAGCTGTATAAAACCTACTATAATGCATATTCTGTCAAATTGGTTGAGATATCTCAGGAAACAAAAAAGTTTTTCGTACTAAAACATTATTTTCGACAAATCGTTTCTATGGTAGCTATATGATATAGTGAACCGATTTAAACCAATTTTGGTCAAGATGTATAGGACCAACCTAGATGCAGATTATATCAGATTGATTGAGATGTCTCGAGAAACGAAAGTTTTTCGATCTAAAACTTAATTTTAGACCGATCGTTCCTATGGCAGCTATATAATATAGTGGTCCGAACGAAAATTTAACCAAACTTGATCTGCGCGGGGTTTATAGATGTCTGTGTGCCAAATTTGGTAGCTCTATCTCTTATAGTCTCTGAGATCTAGGCGCACACACGGACGGACGGACAGACAGACGAGCAGACGGACGGACGGACATGGCTAGATCGACTAGGCTGTGTAGCATGTAACGAGTACTTCGTCCACGTGACAAGTGAGCTGGTGGTAGTGTAAATTTTTGGAGCACGCGCTGGATTCCGGCTATTTCTCGTCGGCTGGGGGGTTCCAAATGTACCAAAAAAATTACGTGCTCTTAGTCTTTAAAAATTATCATTATTATCGCGTGCTATATTACTTAAGAAGCCTAACAACCAAATTGGAAAGAATAAAAGCCAAGGGGAAAGAAGAAGAAAAAGTAGAGGAACAACACAACTAGGATTTCACAAAAATCTATAGTGAATTGATGGCCACACTGAGGTGTTGTCCAGTGGCCAATTGCCCCGCCCTTCCATGATCGTCAAGGTGCAGTTGTATAAGATTAACAGACGATCCCTTAATTCACTTAGATTCTAACAAAAGGTCAAATCACTTCCGCCTCGCATGACTCCGGATATAAAAATGATTTAAGCGCGATTCATTATAAAAACTATTTTATTCATTTAAGATTAGAGTAAGAATAAGAAAAATATATATACATATGGATCATCTCTATTTAGCAATATTTTTATTGAAATTGCTGCTATGTAGCAGCAAATGCAAACACTGCTATTTTGCACATAGAATTACATATTTACTACGCAATACACAATGCACGAAAATATTTTCGAAGTAACTGTACTACGCATGGCATACACAAAGCATAACAAAATCAGTCTGCATTTATCAAACTCGAGCTCCCGACTATAGGATACCCGTCTAAAGATATACTAACTCCAAGTTTATAATGATAGCATTAAAGTTAAAATTAAATCAATAAAAATCACTGCGGACGGCAGTCCGCGCTAGTGACGAAAGCAACACATAGTGTGCAAAAGGCGACTAGCAATATATACACGCAGAATGGAAAATTTGCTATGACTGTCCGATCGGATTGAGTTATATACCGATCGAAAGGTATGACTTTACCTAACAAAAGTGCATACTAAGACTTTTGGTAACTCACCTGGTTCGTAAGATATGGGGGTGTAAGTGGGAGGGGCCAAATTTTAATGATTGCAGCTAGTGGGGCCGTTGGAGCCTTTTGGCTCCTTGATCATTTCAATCCGACATTTGGTTCAAAAGATATATTAATTTGAAGTTTTTAAGGGCCTTCTCAAAATGAGATGAAAAGTTTGTTTGTCTGTTTGTCTGTTTGTCCATTTGTCCATTTGTTTGTTTGTACGAAGGCGCTGAATAAGCTAAATTTTTCTGATGAGGAATTGTTTCTTATCAGAAATCTAGAAATGTTTGTTCTACGACTTTAGCGGGAAATAGCTAGTTTAGCGGGAAAAAGCTAAAACGTGATAAATTTGAAACACCCATTGCTTCCAATCCAAGAAAGCTAGAGATGTGTTCTATATGTCGCAAAGTGCTCAGGTAAAACGCTACAGGTGAAAAAAGAATTTTTAGCTTAAACTTTGGCGATTTATTAGAAAACGGTTCCGACGATTTTTATTAAATTTCAATATGTTGTAACATATAAAATTTCGCGTCTTTTGATATATGACACATGTGTCTCAGCCATAAGGTTTGGAAGATATTAACGGTAAACTGAATATATACATTTTACTATTTACTATATGGTACTAAATAGAAAATCAAGCTATGGTACAAAAAACTTTTTTGTTTTTCAAGGTTTCTCAACCAATTTGACAAAGTATGCATTTAAGTAAGTCTTACACATTATGTCCAAATTTAGTTGAAATCGGTCCACTATATCATATAGCTGTCATAGGAACGATCGGTTAAAAATCAAGTTTTAGTATGAACAACTTTTTGTTTTTTAAGGTTTCTCAACCAATTTGACAGAGTATGCATTTAAGTTAGTCTTACACATTATGTCCAAATTTAGTTCAAATCGGTCCACTATATCATATAGCTGTCATAGGAACGATCGGTTAAAAATCAAGTTTTAGTATAAAAAACTTTGTTGTTTTTTCAGATCTTGATCACACTGTCAACATACGCATCTGGGTTGGTTTTATACATCCTGACCAACATTGGATAAAATCGGTTTACTATATTATATAGCTGCCCTATTTATTTTTTATTTGAAGTAAGCATTTTGATAATTTTATAGCAAAATTACACTGTCAGAATCATATTAAATTCCAAAAATTTCTGATATCTTCCAAAAAAAACTTTTTAACAAAGTAAAAGTCTAGTGACGAAAGTCTTTCCCTGCCCCAAAATTTCTGATATCCCATTTTGTGACGAACGATATTAAACTTAATATATAAATAATTATAAAATAAAAAGTTTGGCATTCGGCACTGCGCATTAAAATTATTTTTAGGTATACAGAATCAAGATCTTTATGCGCAATGTTTTATCAGATTGATTGAGACATCTCAAGAATCAAAATATTTGTTCTTACTAAATCTTGATATTTGACAAATCGGTTCTATGACAGCTACATGGTATAGTGTGCCGATTTGAACCGATTTTGATCAAGCTGTATAAAACCTACTATAATGCATATTCTGTCAAATTGGTTGAGATATCTCAGGAAACAAAAAAGTTTTTCGTACTAAAACATTATTTTCGACAAATCGTTTCTATGGTAGCTATATGATATAGTGAACCGATTTGAACCAATTTTGGTCAAGATGTATAGGACCAACCTAGATGCAGATTATATCAGATTGATTGAGATGTCTCGAGAAACGAAAGTTTTTCGTTCTAAAACTTAATTAATTTATTTAATTAATTTTTGGAGCACGCGCTGGATTCCGGCTATTTCTCGTCGGCTGGGGGGTTCCAAATGTACCAAAAAAATTACGTGCTCTTAGTCTTTAAAAATTATCATTATTATCGCGTGCTATATTACTAAAGAAGCCTAACAACCAAATTGGAAAGAATAAAAGAAAAGGGGAACGAAGAAGAAAAAGTAGAGGAACAACACAACTAGGATTTCACAAAAATCTATAGTGAATTGATGGCCACACTGAGGTGTTGTCCAGTGGCTAATTGCCCCGCCCTTCCATGATCGTCAAGGTGCAGTTGTATAAGCTTAACAGACGATCCCTTTATTCACTTAGATTCTAATAAAAAGTCAAATTACTTCCGCCTCGCATGACTCCGGATATAAAAATGATTTAAGCGCGATTCATTATAAAAACTATTTTATTCATTTAAGATTAGAGTAAAGCATTCTTAATATTTTTAACTTAAATTTTAAAAATTAAACAAATGAAATCACATGCCTTCAATATAGATAAGTGGACTTAACATTCTGGCCACTACTGTACTTCCAATTGCTTTTATTTTTATATGTTTTATTGACTAATGCTACATTTACCTTTATTTCATTTTTATTTTTTAAATTCTTTTTTATTTAATATTCAAGCATGTTAATCTTTTCATTTTTAATTTTAATCATTTGTCTAGGCTAATAAGTAATAAGGTGAAATGACCGGCTAACTGCTCTTTAATGTTTTGACTATTTCATATTACTTAAGGGGGAACTAAATTCTGGCCACCACTGTGGCTTCATAATAAGTTAGCCTAAGTCAGGCTTATACCAGCGACAGCTGATTTTAATTGAACATCAGACTTACAGTTTTATTTTATTTGTTTTTGGCTTATTCTTTTCTTTTGTTCTTGTCTAACTTTTTAGGTATTGCCGATTTCTAACGCTGAACTAACGGCAGGAGTTAGACTGGCATTAAGTGCAAACGAAAAATGAACAGTGGGATCAAAACAAAAGAAAAATGCATATCACCGGCAAACCCAAATAAATTAAATAAACAGAATATAAAACAAAATTATTATTATGCGATGATGTAGATATACTTAGGTTTTTGGGGTAATTTTAGTATATAACATTAATTTATTTTAGGTTGCACTCATTATTTTAATTAATTTTTTTTGTTTCACTCTGCACAGTCAAAAATAAGAATTTTCTCAAAAAAAAATATTATATAATTTGCTTTTTTTTCTAAGCCGACAAAAAAATAGAACTGCAACTTTTCCTTTTGATTTTTTTTTTGAAACTATATATATATATAAGTTAGGCTAGATTACATATATATATTCATATTTCTCATTAGCCACTATATTTTAATTTGCATGCTTTTTGATTTCATTTTTTTTAACTATATTTATAAGTCTAGGTTAGATTATATATATTCATATTTTTCTTTCTCTTTTAAGCACTACATTTTAATTTGCATGCTTTTTCTTAATACGAATTTTTGTTCTTGAATTATCTTTCTGGAGTGGCGAGAAAAATTGAGAGGTTCACTTTTAATCAAATTTTTTTTTGATTTTTCTGGCACTTTCGATTATGTCACTTTACGATCCGCTACTTCAGAAACCCACTGCGGCCTCGCGTGCCCTCCCGTCCGGGTTGAATATGCCGAGAACACTGCTAGAAGCGGCTCAAGAACCCTGGCGCATTCTGGTCACTGGGGCCAAATGAGCGACACAAAGAGTGGCCGTGATAGCCGATGTGCTGACTCTAGAGCACGAGATCGGGTGTCTAGACAGGGAACAAAAAAGACCAGATCTAAAGAAAGAAAAGCAATGAATACCGTGGGCAAAATATTTTGCTCATTAATTTAATATTTACCCCTTATTTGGGTCTGGCCATGAACTGAATAATTCACTGGCTGTCCCCGCGTCAACTTAAAGGACGGAAAGCCAGAGTCGCCGGATTGGAAACAAAATATTTTTTTATTTTATTTTATTTTCCAGCAAAAAAATTATATTTGACAATTTATTTCTTTGGCCAAAAATTCCAGATTCCACACAAAGTAATAGCTGGTTGGAGTCACAGGCAGAGACCACGTCTGCTCGGCTCGAAGATTATCAGAGAAAAAGAAACGTGACCGGATCTTCGAAATTCTCAAGACCCTCATTCGACTACCCGATGCAGGGAAGCTTTCGATGGTATGTTTTCGAAACAGACTTCGAAGTGCAATTGGCAAGATTGCATTGAATTTAATCAATATTAATTGGCAACTAGTTTACTCTCTCGGGCCATAGATGGCGGTAATGACGCCGTGAGCACGGCAATAAAAAGAAAAAAGGGGATCTACCAATGCAAAAAAAATAGTGCATACTTTTAAGCGGCTATTTTAATTATAATGTTGGTTATAATGTTACAAGCGCCACGTCAATTCCTCCCGACCAAAATCGCACTGAGGGATTTCAATAAGGGCGATCCGCGCTAGTAACAAGAAGGTAAAAAAAGGACTATTGTTTAATATCCTTTGCATGATATTTTCCAACGAAATTGTCTTGTAAATCTTCAATTTCGTAATAGCTGTTCCCCAGCTTTCGCCGGATTCTGGCTTTGACGAACGTTGGAGCTAATTTTGCGTTGAAGCCTTTGACAAAATTGCTTTGCTGAAAGTTACACGAAAACTTCTTGTCGAGGAAGGAAACCTCGACTTCTGAAATTGTAAGCGTTTTCATTCGTGATGTGCTCATGACATTACTGCATTTTTCGGTCAAATGCATCGTCTCTATTGAATCTAGTTGATCGATCTTCTAACAAATTCAGATCACGCAGTAATTTGTATGTATTGCCATTGGCGATCATATGTTGTCCAAAGACTAGCTTATAGGGCGTATTATTTACGGCGGAATGCCAACCTGAGCGTAAAGAACAACAAATCTTGCTCAAATTTTCATCCCAATCAGATTGACTTGGGTGGATATACGACTTTATGGCTGAAAGGATCGAACGATTTACGCGCTCTGAGGCGTTAGCTTGCGGGGAGTATATTGCAGTGTAAGCATGCTCGGTCTGCGGTCCAGCAAGTTGTTAAATAAATGGGATTTAAACTGAACTCCGTTATCAGACACGATGACTTCTGGTACACCGAAACAATGGAAGAGATCGTTTTCTAAAAAATTTAAAATATGTTCAGCAGTAAATTTTCGAACGGGCTTCAGAAAAGGAAATTTTGTAAAATGATCTAATACGACAAAAATTCCTACATTTCCAGATTTTGAACGGGGATATGGACCCAGATAGTCAACATAGAGTTTTTGGAAAAATCTTTGCGTTTCGCCTGTTTTTCCCAAAGGGGGACGAAGCACTTTATTAGGATGTTTGTGCTTTTGCAAATCTCGCACTGGTTAACGTACTCCTTAACGTCATTTATGAGATTGGGCCAATAATAGTATCGCCGTAACCGTTCTAAAGTATTGTTAATTCCACCATGGGACGACAAAGGGTCATCGTGAGCAATTTTTAATGCAGTCGGTATTAGTTCTGAAGGGAGCCATAGTTTCCAAACCAGGTCGTCGGCTACACAATCACCGGAAGCATGTTCTGTTCGCCGATAAATAAATCCGTTTATTACCTTCACGTCAGTTATCTGGCTGGTATTTTGTGTGATTTTGGAATCCAATTCGGTAGGATCACTGAAAATAAGGTGATTGCAAATCGACTATTTGGTCTGCCATTATCGCCGATAAATCATCAGTATATGTACGAGAGAGAGCATCGGGTACAATATTCTTGCTACCCTTGCGATGTTGTATCTCAAATGTATAGGCCTGTAATTTGAGAGCCCATCGTGCTAAGCGACTACTCAGATCTGTTTGAGACATGAGCCACTTTAAGGAGGCATGATCTGTAATCACAGTAAATGGATGTCCTTCTACATAGGGTCTAAATTTCTTTATACTTAACATCGCTGCAAAGCACTCCTTCTCAGTGACGGAATAATTGCGTTGACTTTTGTTCAACTTGCGTGACATGTAAGCGATAGGAACTTCGTCCTTTTCTTCATTTACTTGCATAAGTACACCCCCAACGCCTGTGTGGCTAGCGTCGCAGTGAATGAAGAAAGGCTTTTCAAAGTTTGGTGTGTGCAGCACTGGAGCTTTGCACATCTCTTCCTTGAGAGATTGGAATGACTGCTCTGCCTCTTCAGACCATTCAAAACGTTTTTTGTGCTTTAAAGCATCGGTAAGTGGAGACGTGAGAGATGCGTAGCTGCGAATAAACTTTTGGTACCACCCTGTCATACCCGGAAGAAACCTTCGAAGCTGTTTTAGAGAGCGAGGAGTAGGGTAGTTGGTGATGGCAGTTATTTTATCAGCGTCCATAGAGATCTTCCCATGGCCTACCACATGACCTAAGTATTTCACTTCTTTGACGCAGAATTTGCTTTTTTGAATATTTATTGTCAATCCTGCAGATGATAAACTAGCGGCTATCTGCCACAAGACGTCTAAATGCCTTTCAAAATGGTCCGATACTACCAAAAGATCGTCTAAATATACAAACACTTCATTTTTAAATTTGACATGGACGACCTTGTCCATTAGTTTGGACATGGAGGCTGTGGCATTGGTGAGTCCAAAAGGCATTACCTTGAACTGATATAAAGCTCGTCCTGGAACAGTGAAAGCAGTCTTATCTCGGGACTTCTCCTCTAAAGGGATTTGCCAATAGGCATCCTTTAGGTCGATGCTCGTTATAAATTCAGCTTTCGGTAATCGGCTCAAGATACCATCTATTATTGGAGTTGGATAGGCATCTTTTCGAGTAACGGCATTCAACTTGCGGCTATCGAGACACAAACGAATTTTCCCTGGCTTTTGCACTACAACAATTGGAGAAGACCATGCGCTTTTCGATTCTTCTATTACTCCCATTGCTATCATGCGATCAAGCTCAGCGTACACCAGTTTTTCCATAGCAGGAGAGATTGGATAGTGCCGCTGTTTGATTGCCTTAGCTTCACCTACATCGATCACATGTGATAGAAGCGATGTTTTCCCTAAACCTTTATCGGCAAAAGAAGGAAAAAGCTTAATAGTTTCTTCTAACTGAAATTGCTGCTGTTCAGACAATGGTCGATATTCATCAGTTGGAGTTGGGAGACTTGAGAGGCTTTTACTGGTATTGTTTTCTAAAAGATGAGCAGGCAATAGTCCATACTCTGTCCAAAAATCGATTCCAAGATAGAGGGTCTGCGTTAACGAGGGAATTAAATAAAAGGTTAAAGTTTTGGATTCTCCACGGTACTGAAGATTCGTGCGAATCTTTCCTATTATTTTCTGAGCCTGGCCATCGGCAGTGCGCACGAAAAACTCAATTAGCTTAAAGGGAATAGTGCTCTCTAATATAAACTTAGCAAAACTTCCGCCAATGCAACAGATTGAGGCACCGGTGTCCATTAATGCAGTTATTGATTTGCCCAACAGGATAACTTCAGCATATGGTCTAAAATCATGTCCTACAATTGCCTCAACTAACGCTTTTTTCTCGATATTGTGCCTCTTTCGATAATCAGACCGGCGTTTACGCGGTCGGGTAATTCTAGCTGAGATAGCACCAGATGCTTCATCCTTAGGATGCCTCAAGCGTTCGTGCAATGGAATTTCTGGGGTATATGTCAAGTCCGGTAGAAAGCAAGCTGTAGACGTTGCTACGCTTACTAATCGGTGTTGTTCGACTTCGACACAACCTGTTTGCGTGCACCTTTCACTGGTGCACTGCTCAATAAGTTTTTTGAGGACGCACACTTGGAACATGATGGTCTATACGTGTTCGCTTGGCCACATCCGTAGCAGAACACGCGGCGTTCAGCTACGCAATCTTGGTAGCGGTGACCATTTTTCCCGCAATTCCAGCAAACCAAGCTGACAGCAGCCAATTCTAATTCGCTTTCGTCAGATTCGCTCTCGGGCTCCAATTCAACAGCTTGGACTGAACGACGAAAAACAGGCCTTGATTTTGCTGCTTGTGGCTTACCTACAGTTCGCATAAACACCTCTCGGGTCCTTACAACGCGACGTAAATGAGCCATATTCGAGATTTTCTCGTACAGCAATTCATGCTGTATTTCGGGTAGTAAATTTGATCGGACTGTCTCGAGCAAAGAGAAATCTGTTAAAGGTGTAGCCAACTTGTCGGCCAGGAGAGCGATCGATTCGTAAAACTCATCGAAAGTTTCGCCTTCCTTTTGTTTACGACGATCGATTTCTGCTCGTATATTAACATCAGTGCGTTCGTCCTTAAACTGAGTTCTCAAAACGGTGCGTAATGTATACCAGTCAACATGGTCCACACTTTTGTGGTAACGCCAGTACCACTCATTGGCACTGCCGTCCAACAAATTACTCATGTTTTGAGCTAGCAGTTCCATATTGCCACCAAGCGTTTGTTCAGTCAACGCTTCAATCCTATCATCTATACTCATAGCAGATTTGTTAGAATATCTTATTTTCCAGTTGCTAATGATCTGACTAATGCGATCAGGACGAATTTCGGCATTTAGAGGAGTCACTCTTGGATTTGAGCTTCCCCTAGATGCGGATATTGGCGGCTGATAGTCGGTATGTTGCCTTGGCAACGTTCCGGATCTCTGGTCTGGCTGAATAGAATTAGACTGCCTAAGCGGAGAATCTTGTGCAGTCACTTCAGTGAGAAGAGTCTGAAATCCCATATTTAGGGCTTGGATAAGTTGATCAGTTTGTCTTGCTGCGGCGTTGGTCATTGCATCCGTTATAGACTTTTGAATTTCGTCCACAGGCAAGATCTGCTCGGGAGCGTTTTGTTGCAACGGAGCTGCTGCGCCTGCGCTGTTCTCTGCATCTTCTTGAGCAGAGACTGCGCGCAATGTGTGGCTTCTAGTATTCATTGTTACGGCGGGTAGACTTTCAGTTGACTGAGCTGTTTCAGAATTAAAAGTCAGGTTTAAAGTGGACGAAGGTAATGGGCTTTTGCAAACTGGACAAAGTTCTCTATTTCTCACTTTAGTGTTAAAGCATACCCAGTGAAATGTGTGTCCACAACTGGTGGATAACAATTGTGCAGGGTATTCTATAGTGCTTATGCAAATGTAGCACTGTTTTTCACCAGCAGAGGCTAAATTTTCGCAGCTTCTGGTTACGAACATGACACCATTGGCCTAACTAATTGATTGCGAAAACAGCACGGACTAATTGTTGTAGTGTAATTAGTTAATGTACCTTGTACTTGTTATATTGTATTTATTTAAATATTTTTTTTTTTTTTTTACCACAATAAAAGTAAATTTGAGAATATTTTAAATGAGATACAAAATGAAATCAAAACAGATATCAAAATTCATAAACGTGTTATCCGAAGTTCATGGAATGCTTCCATGAAACGCGATTTATTATTGTGAAAAGAACAGGGGAGGATAAAAGGAGATATGTTTTCAATGACTATTTAAAGATAGAATGTCGTTAGATTGTAAAACGATTCGACTTATTTAGCCATAACAAATTGAGGATTTGATTGATGCCAGCGGTGCACTGTTTAATCAAAACAACAAGCTAAAATTAAGTTTCGTGCTCGATCCGAGAAGGTTTCAATCAATTGCGAAGAGAGCTGTTATTGGCAATATGCTATTACGCTCGTCTTCAACAAACCATTAGGAAAAACAAGAGGATTTAGTAAACAATACATTGAGAAAGTGAAGCACTGTGGGAATTGGAAAAACTACTGATGAAATTCTGTGTTGCGGTGAGCCATAGATCTAGTCCATGTTGAACTCGTTTCCAGCAAAACATCTCACAATAGAACAAAAAGGATTAAATGACAATAGCTGTAGTATGATTTCGGCGTTAAATCTGTTGCAGAAAGAACTCATCCAGCTAATCAGAACTATTGATCATAAAACATTTGTTTTCTTCTAAAGGCAGGCAATTAGAGCTATTTTGAAGCTTCTAAAGAATCCACAACCTTTCAAAACAAAGCTTAGGACAAGGGGATGATAAGAGAGAGGTATCTAAAGGTGTATGAAAACCAAGTTTGGTTGAGTCAGTCAGGTGTCCTTGACTGAAAATCGAGAATCTATTTTTTTGTTTGATTTGCTTTTGGGGCTTGCCGGATAGGGCCCCACACGTTAGGTCGCCAAATAATAATTATTAATAAATAATTAATCTGTAGCATGTAACGAGTACTTCGTCCATGTGACAAGTGAGCTGGTGGTAGTGTAAATTTTTGGAGCACGCGCTGGATTCCGGCTATTTCTCGTCGGCTGGGGGGTTCCAAATGTACCAAAAAAAATTACGTGCTCTTAGTCTTTAAAAATTATCATTATTATCGCGTGATATATTACTTAAGAAGCTTAACAACCAAATTGGAAAGAATAAAAGCAAAGGGGAAAGAAGAAGAAAAAGTAGAGGAACAACACAACTAGGATTTCACAAAAATCTATAGTGAATTGATGGCCACACTGAGGTGTTGTCCAGTGGCCAATTGCGCCGCCCTTCCATGATCGTCAAGGTGCAGTTGTATAAGATTAACAGACGATCCCTTAATTCACTTAGATTCTAACAAAAAGTCAAATCACTTCCGCCTCGCATGACTCCGGATATAAAAATGATTTAAGCGCGATTCATTATAAAAACTATTTTATTCATTTAAGATTAGAGTAAGAATAAGAAAAATATATATACATATGGATCATCTCTATTTATTTCTATATGAGTTTTCTCTTTTACTTTCTAGGTTCTTAAAGCAAAGTTTATTTCAATAATGTTGCTTTCTAATTAGCTTTTATTTATTTGTGACAAAAATATCTAATTCTCACTTTATTTTAACTTCATTATAAATTTGTGCATTCAAGTTAACAGTGCAGTTATTCCCCCTTTACCTTCATCGCCCCCCGCGATAAACTGCACATGCCAACAATATCCGCTTACAGCCAACGTTCTACTTCCCCCGTCACCCCCCGTGCCGAGTCAGCATTCTAAGTGCCATCGACTTGCTGAAGCAGCGGCTGTGCTGAGACAGCGGTCACCATATCCGCTGTTGCCCAACAGCAGCAAGTTCGGGGCGAACCAACAACAACAATGTACTGCCAAATCTGCATTGTCTGCAATACGGGCGTCAACGCCGACGCCAACGCCGACGTCAACATGAGCAAGCGAGGCTTGCTAGGGAATTAGAGCTGGCCGGTGAAGGCAGAGCTTCTGGAGCAGCGATCTGAACAACATACTGACATTGCCTTGACGTTATAATAAGAAACAATTATAATAAAGAAATACTTATAACGATTAAACACAAGTCTAATACAATTAATAGAGCAATCCAACTGGCGACGGGAGGCGACGTATTCAAGGAGTCCGATATGATTAGGTAAAGTCGGGCGCCCACGGGGTGCCCAGACTTAACTGGCGCCCGAGCAGGGACCTGTCTAAAACATTAGATGGGGATCCCTATAGGATAAGTAGATAAGAGAACAAAATAAGTGAGAGTGAAGAATCGTGTAGTGAAAAAAAATATTATGACAAAGATGGAAATACGATCGTGGGGTGTTGTGCGAGAAATATAAAATGAAATAAGTTCCAAAAAAAACCCGAACAATTACCCGCTGCGGTGGTGACGTTCACCTTAAATGTGGTCGAACTATATACACGAGCGTTAATTAATTGTTATAACAATAATATAACTCACCCGCTGCGGTGATCTGCCTGTTCATAACTGAACGGATAACAGATTCACGGGCGCTAAAAAGGTTATTATAAAGTAAAAAAGTGACAAACCCGCCGCGGTGATTTACCTAAGGGGACAGAATTCACGGGCGCAATAAAGGTCACAGTTTAAAAAAAAAAAAACAAAACGACAACCGCTGCGGCAACTTGTTTGCGAGCGGCCCCATGTACATAACACCGAAAATATAAAAGAAAAAGTGGTTGTGGCAGCTTGCTAGATACGATCAGTGTTACCAGCACAGGGATCCGCCTAGTGAGTTGTGTGTGTTAACCGTACCCTAGTAGGCCATGCGCCAAAGAGGAACAATACGGCCCACCGCGCCTAAGACCCAATGTAATTGGAAATAAAAAGTATTATACTAAAAATCGAAGAAAGCCACACCCGCACTAAAAAAGAAAAGTTTAGAAGTTAAGAAAAGAACCACACACGCACGAATTCACTCGTCACTTGTTGCATAAATTAATTTCATTTGTGAGTTTAACAAATTACTAAAGTCGTTTTTTTACCTATTTAGAACTTGCACGTTGTAAGTAGAATTTATGTCTACTCGCTTACACTCACCACACAACTTCAGCGCACAGGATAGAATAACAAATTAAGTGCACAGTACACAGAAACACACATTGTAACGGGTGAGTGAAACGTTTTCAATAATAAAAAAATAGAAAATAAAAAATTTTTTGCCTACGTTTTTAACCAAAAAACTGTTAAACTGGTGATCTACCCAACCTCGCTTAGCCATTTGCCCCGAATCGCATAACATTAGTAGACCGTCTGATAAATAGGAAAATGGAAGAAATGAAGGAAACCCTAACAAAGTTCGATGCGACTCTTAGCGCATTACTTGGCCAGATGGCCAACATTAAAGAAGACATGAAAAAGATTAGCGACAAGGTGATTGTTCTCGAAAAAGTCCACGAGAAATCGAGTCCGGTCATCGCTCAGCCCAAGCCCTTGACGCCAGCTCGGAACGAATATGAGCTAAAGGAAATTTCGAAGTTGCCAGACTGCGTCAAGGAGCTACAGGTTTTTGAAGGCGAGTTTGAGAACTACGCCTCATGGATCGGAAGGGCTGAAGCAATTCTGAAAGACTATCAAATAATAAAAGACAGACCCCTTTACCGTTCAATAGTTCTCCACATTAGACAAAAGATAAGGGGCAACGCCGAAACGGCCTTGATCTCTTATAACGTGCCCGACGACGATTGGTACGAAATAAAACGTATCCTGACGCTCCACTACGCCGACAAACGCGACCTACGGACACTCGAACATCAAATGAGTCAAATGACCCAGGGGATGAAAACGATGGATGCCTTTTATACGGCAGTAAATAATCATTTTGCGCTCATTGTCCGATGTCTCAAAAACGGGGATCAGAATTCCGAGATTACTAGCGTTTTGGTAGAATCGTATAGGGACAGAGCTCTAGATGTTTTCATTAGAGGATTGAATGGGGATATGTCAAAGCTACTGATAATTCGTGGACCAAAAACCTTGCCGGAGGCATACGCCATCTGCTTGGAACTACAGAATATCACCTCAAAGGTCCACGTACCTTATGGCCATAGGTTCCCGTCCCAACAACCTGGTTTTCGCCCCCCAGGTGGACCTAGGTACCCGTGGGGATATCAACCCAATCAGGTAGTTGCTAATCAGGCCCCGCTGCAGATGCAGCAGTCCTCGCCACGATTTTCGACCCCCCGACCAGCCATTAAAATGGAGTCAAACCATTCGGGGCAGTCCTATCGTTCCAATACTAGCGCGCAGAATCACGGTAACTCGAGTTTCAAGCGCAGTCCAAGTACTTCATCCAGTCTCAACCCGTTCCGCAAGGCCCAGAGATTGTATAATTTGAATACCGTCCCATCTTCTGCGGGTCCCGCTATGTGCGAGTTTGACGAAAAGTCGAACAATGAGATCTACTACGAAGAAGCCTACCGCGGGAACGCAGCAATCTTACCGAACGGGCCGCTACAAGCGGACGATCAGCCTCGTACCGAGGGTGAGTTCGGTAACACGGACGAAATATAAAGCAGAAGAGGTAAAAGAGGATGGTAGGGTCACCGTTAAAACAAAATCAGGGAAACTTGTCCACAAGTCCCACCTAAAAGGTTAAGAAAATCAAAATGTTGAAAACGCTTCACAATCCATTCATTCACTTTAAAATAAGACATACAAAAAACAAAAAAAACACAAAAAACACAAAAACACGAAAATAAACAAAAGAACAAAAAACACGAATAAAAAAAACATATGTACAAGCAAACATACAAAAAAAAAACAAAAAAACTAAACAAATTAAGATATTTCGAACACCTAGAAAGTAAGCTCATTAAAATTAGAACAATTAAGTAACGACTCTCTTTTAAGAATGGCGTTCGTTCACGTCGCAACAGCTCTGCACATATTTAGATACGATGCGCCGGTCATCCCACTCCAACAAGGCGTTGTATGGCGTGTCAACGGAGTATTTAAGCTCGCACATGTAATCGACCTGCAACAACTACAGCAGGTCATCGACAAAACCACCGATGAAGCCTCATTAATCACTGACGACAGACTTGGAGCTCTGGTATGCCATTACCTGAAAAAAGCTACGGACGGGATCACAAAGATGACCGTTACAACACACCGTAAGCCACGTTCCATAAACTGGTTGGGATCCGCTTGGAAATGGGTCGCCGGATCTCCTGATGCTTCGGATTGGAACATTATCCTCCAGTCACAGGATAATGTGGTCAGGAACAGCAACCAACAAATCAAAATAAATACAAGGTTGTTCGATGCCACACATGAGTCGTTACAAAAACTAGACGACATTGTGACAAAGGTGAACGCCATCGACGGGGATGTGCATGTAGCTACAGTACTACTGCACAAGGCAATGATTCTGGTGAACCAAGTCGATGAGATCACGAGGGCTTGTCAACTAGCGAAGACGGGAGTCGTCAATACGAATCTGCTGGACCATCAAGAAGTAGAGACGCTGTTGAGGGAAACACAGAGCTTACCGTACCAAAATGTGGTGGAGGCAGTTGAGTTTTCCGAGCCATCTATGCTGACCAACGGAACTTCCCTGTTATACGTTCTGTCGCTGCCTAAAGTAGTCGACAAGAGATACCGACTAATGCTTTTGTACCCAACAATTACCTCTGGAAAACAGGTGGTATTGGAGTTTAACAAATTGGCAATGGACCCCCAAGAGACCTATGCAGTACTGGGAAACTGCCTATCGATTGGAAATACAACCGTTTGTCAGGAAAAAGACCTGAGGAAACTTGATGAGAACAGCTGCATCCCTAGGCTGCTGAAAGGAGGCCACACCATTTGCGACTACCTACGAAACGATGAAGAAATGGTTCAACTGGTGGACGACGGCACCCTATTCCTCACAAACTTCAACGGTACGATCGTGGCGGATTCAGGAAACCATCACCTATCGGGCTCATTTATAGTCCAGTACGACAACGAAACCGTGAATATTGGAAACCTGTCCTACAGCAGCTACTCGTCTACTCATATGATGGCTATGCCTGCCGTGCTAACCAATGTAACCGCCGCGGGATACAAACTTTCACTTAAATACGTGCATGATTTCAGTCTTCAGAATTTAAAAAAATTATCAACCATATCCAATAATTTTTTATTTTCAATCCTAACAGAAGCAGCGATGGCCTTTATTGTAGTCGCTCTACTGTATGTCGTATGGAGAAAAATAACCTCTACCAAAGGAATCCCGTCACATCAAGGCATTGACGAACTGGAGGCACAGCCCACCAGTACGACCCCCACGAAGGACCCTTGATCTGCGGGACGCAGATCTTTGAAGGGGGAAGAGTTAACAGTGCAGTTATTCCCCCTTTACCTTCATCGCCCCCCGCGATAAACTGCACATGCCAACAATATCCGCTTACAGCCAACGTTCTACTTCCCCCGTCACCCCCCGTGCCGAGTCAGCATTCTAAGTGCCATCGACTTGCTGAAGCAGCGGCTGTGCTGAGACAGCGGTCACCATATCCGCTGTTGCCCAACAGCAGCAAGTTCGGGGCGAACCAACAACAACAATGTACTGCCAAATCTGCATTGTCTGCAATACGGGCGTCAACGCCGACGCCAACGCCGACGCAAACGCCGACGTCAACATGAGCAAGCGAGGCTTGCTGGGGAATTAGAGCTGGCCGGTGAAGGCAGAGCTTCTGGAGCAGCGATCTGAACAACATACTGACATTGCCTTGACGTTATAATAAGAAACAATTATAATAAAGAAATACTTATAACGATTAAACACAAGTCTAATACAATTAATAGAGCAATCCAACTGGCGACGGGAGGCGACGTATTCAAGGAGTCCGATATGATTAGGTAAAGTCGGGCGCCCACGGGGTGCCCAGACTTAACTTTCATTATATAAGCATCCTTAATATTTTTAACTTAAATTTTAAAAATTAAACAAATGAAATCACCTGCCTTCAATATAGATAAGTGGACTTAACATTCTGGCCACCACTGTGGCTTCATAATAAGTTAGCCTAGGTCAGGCTTATGCCAGCGACAGCTGATTTTAATTGAACATCAGACTTACAGTTTTATTTTATTTTTTTGTTGGCTTATTCTTTTCTTTTGTTCTTGTCTAACTTTTTAGGTATTGCCGATTTCTAACGCTGAACTAACGGCAGGAGTTAGACTGGCATTAAGTGCGAACGAAAAATGAAGAGTGTGATCAAAACAAAAGAAAAATGCATTGCACAGGCAAACCCAAATAAATTAAATAAACAGAATATAAAACAAAATTATTATTACTCACATTATTATTGTTAGTCTCCAACGGCGAAAGATCTTTCTCCAGTGGTGACAAGGTCGATGTTTTATGCGATGATGTAGATATGCTTAAGTTGTTTTTGGGTAATTTTAGTATATAACATTAATTTATTTTAGGTTGAACTCATTATTTTAATTATTTTTTTTTTTTCACTCTGCACGGTCAAAATAAGAATTTTCACACAAAAAAAATATGATTTGCTTTTTTTTCTAAGCCGACAAAAAAAAAATAGAACTGCAACTTTTCCTTTTGATTTTTTTTTTGAAACGATATATATATATAAGTTAGACTAGATTATATATTATATATATATTCATATTTCTCTTTAGCCACTATATTTTGATTTGCATGCTTTTTCATTTGATTTTTTTAAACTATATATATAAGTCTAGGTTAGATTATATATATTCATATTTTTCTTTTGCTTTTAAACACTATATTTTAATTAGCATGCTTTTTCATTTGATTTTTTTAAACTATATATATAAGTCTAGGTTAGATTATATATATTCATATTTTTCTTTCTCTTTTAAGCACTATATTTTAATTTGCATGCTTTTTCTTAATACGAATTTTTGTTCTTGAATTATCTTTCTGGAGTGGCGAGAAAAATTGAGGGGTTCACTTTTAATCAAAAATTTTTTTTTGATTTTTCTGGCACTTTCGATTATGTCACTTAATGATCCGCTACTTCAGAAACCCACTGCGGCCTCGCGTGCCCTCCCGTCCGGGTTGAATATGCCGAGAACACTGCTAGAAGCGGCTCAAGAACCCTGGCGCATTCTGGTCACTGGGGCCAAATGAGCGACACAAAGAGTGGCCGTGATAGCCGAGGTGCTGACTCTAGAGCACGAGATCGGGTGTCTAGACAGGGAACAAAAAAAGACCAGATCTAAGGAAAGAAAAGCAATGAATACCGTGGGCAAAATATTTTGCTCATTAATTTAATATTTACCCCTTATTTGGGTCTGGCCACGAACTGAATGATGCACTGGCTGTCCCCGCGTCAACTTAAATGACGGAAAGCCAGAGTCGCCGGATTGGAAACAAAATATCTTTATTTTATTTATTTTTTTTTTTTCCAGACAAAAATTATATTGGCCAATTTATGTCTTTGCCAAACAGATTCCACACAAAGTAATGCTGGTTGGAGTCACAGTCAGGGACCACGTCTGCTCGGCTCGAAGATTATGAGAAAAAGAACGTGACCGGATCTTCGAAATTCTCAAGACCCTCATTCGAGTACCCGATGCAGGGAAGCATTCGATGATATGTTTTCGAAACAAAATTCGAAGTGCAATTGGCAAGATTGCATTGAATTTAATCAATATCAATTGGCAACTAGTTTAATCTCTCGGGCCATAGATGGCGGTAATGACGCCGAGAGCACGGCAATAAAAAGAAAAAAGGGGATCTACCAATAACAGATAAAAAATAGTGCATACTTTTAAGCGGCTATTTTAATTACGATATTGGTTATAATGTTACAAGCGCCACTACAATTCCTCCCGACCAAAATCGCACTTAGGGATTTCAATAAGGGCGATCCGCGCTAGGAACAAGAAGGTTAAAAAGGACTATTGTTTAAATCTTTGCATGATATTTTCCAACCAAATTGCCTTGCAAATCTTCTTTCGTAATAGCTGTTCCCAGCTTTCGCCTGATTCTGGCTTTGACGAACGTTGAGCTAATTTTGCGTTGAAACCTTTGACAAAATTGCTTTGCTGAAGTTACGACGAAAAACTTCTTGTCCGGCGGAAAAGGAAACTTCTCGACTTCTTAAGTTGTAAGCGTTTTCATTACGTGATGTTGCTTACGCATGACATTAACTGCATTATTTCTCAAGAGGTCAAATGCATCGTCTCTATTAAATCTAGTTGATCGATCTTCTAACAAATTCAGATCACGCAGTAATTTGTATGTATTGCCATTTGCGATCATATGTTGTCCAAAGACTAGCTTATAGGGCGTATTATTCACGGCGGAATGCCAACCTGAGCGTAAAGAACAACAAATCTTGCTCAAATTTTCATCCCAATTAGATTGACTGGGGTGGATATACGACTTTATGGCTGAAAGGATCGAACGATTTACGCGCTCTGAGGCGTTAGCTTGCGGGGAGTATATTGCAGTGTAAGCATGCTTGATATGGTATCGGTCCAGCAAGTTGTTAAATAAATGGGATTTAAACTGAACTCCATTATCAGACACGATGACTTCTGGTACACCGAAGCAAAGAAAGAGATCATTTTCTAAAAAATTTAAAATATGTTCAGCAGTAAATTTTCAAAGGGCTTCAGAAAAGGAAATTTTGTAAAATGATCTAATACGACAAAAATTCCTACATTTCCAGATTTCGAACGAGGTAGGACCAGATAGTCAACATAGAGTTTTTGGAAAAACCTTTGCGTTTCGCCTGTTTTTCCCAAAGGGGGACGAAGCACTTTATTAGGATGTTTAGTGCTTTTGCAAATCTCGCACTGGTTAACGTACTCCTTAACATCATTTATGAGATTGGGCCAATAATAGTATCGCCGTAATCGTTCCAAAGTTTTGTTAATTCCACCATGGGACGACAAAGGGTCATCGTGAGCAATTTTTAATGCAGTCGGTATTAGTTCTGAAGGGAGCCATAGTTTCCAAACCAGGTCGTCGGCTACACAATCACCGGAAGCATGTTCTGTTCGCCGATAAATAAATCCGTTTATTACCTTCACGTCAGTTATCTGGCTGGGATTTTGTGTAATTTTGGACGCCAATTCCGTGTAGGATTTAGACTGAAAATAAGGTGATTGCAAATCGACTATTTGGTCAGCCATTATCGCCGATAAGTCATCAGTATAAGTACGAGAGAGAGCATCGGGTACAATATTCTTGCTACCCTTGCGATGTTGTATCTCAAATGTATATGCCTGTAGTTTGAGAGCCCATCGTGCTAAGCGACTACTCAGATCTGTTTGAGACATGAGCCACTTTAAGGAGGCATGATCTGTAATCACAGTAAATGGATGTCCTTCTACATAGGGTCTAAATTTCTTTATACTTAACATCGCTGCAAAGCACTCCTTCTCAGTGACGGAATAATTGCGTTGACTTTTGTTCAACTTGCGTGACATGTAAGCGATAGGAACTTCGTCCTTTTCTTCATTTACTTGCATAAGTACACCCCCAACGCCTGTGTGGCTAGCGTCGCAGTGAATGAAGAAAGGCTTTTCAAAGTTTGGTGTGTGCAGCACTGGAGCTTTGCACATCTCTTCCTTGAGAGATTGGAATGACTGCTCTGCCTCTTCAGACCATTCAAAACGTTTTTTGTGCTTTAAAGCATCGGTAAGTGGAGACGTGAGAGATGCGTAGCTGCGAATAAACTTTTGGTACCACCCTGTCATACCAAGAAACCTTCGAAGCTGTTTTAGAGAGCGAGGAGTAGGGTAGTTGGTGATGGCAGTTATTTTATCAGCGTCCATAGAGATCTTCCCATGGCCTACCACATGACCTAAGTATTTCACTTCTTTGACGCAGAATTTGCTTTTTTGAATATTTATTGTCAATCCTGCAGATGATAAACTAGCGGCTATCTGCCTCAAGACGTCTAAATGCCTTTCAAAATTGTCCGATACTACCAAAAGATCGTCTAAATATACAAACACTTCATTTTTAAATTTGACATGGACGACCTTGTCCATTAGTTTGGACATGGAGGCTGTGGCATTGGTGAGTCCAAAAGGCATTACCTTGAACTGATATAAAGCTCGTCCTGGAACAGTGAAAGCAGTCTTATCTCGGGACTTCTCCTCTAAAGGGATTTGCCAATAGGCATCCTTTAGGTCGATGCTCGTTATAAATTCAGCTTTCGGTAATCGGCTCAAGATACCATCTATTATTGGAGTTGGATAGGCATCTTTTCGAGTAACGGCATTCAACTTGCGGCTATCGAGACACAAACGAATTTTCCCTGGCTTTTGCACTACAACAATTGGAGAAGACCATGCGCTCTCCGATTCTTCTATTACTCCCATTGCTATCATGCGATCAAGCTCAGCGTACACCAGTTTTTCCATAGCAGGAGAGATTGGATAGTGCCGCTGTTTGATTGCCTTAGCTTCACCAACATCGATCACATGTGATAGAAGCGATGTTTTCCCTAAACCTTTATCGGCAAAAGAAGGAAAAAGCTTAATAGTTTCTTCTAACTGAAATTGCTGCTGTTCAGACAATGGTCGATATTCATCAGTTGGAGTTGAGAGACTTGAGAGGCTTTTACTGGTATTGTTTTCTAAAAGATGAGCAGGCAATAGTCCATACTCTGTCCAAAAATCGATTCCAAGATAGAGGGGCTGCGTTAACGAGGGAATTAAATAAAAGGTTAAAGTTTTGGATTCTCCACGGTACTGAAGATTCGTGCGAATCTTTCCTATTATTTTCTGAGCCTGGCCATCGGCAGTGCGCACGCAAGACTCAATTAGCTTAAAGGGAATAGTGCTCTCTAATATAAACTTAGCAAAACTTCCGCCAGTGCAACTAATTGAGGCACCGGTGTCCATTAATGCAGTTATTGATTTGCCCAACAGGATAACTTCAGCATATGGTCTAAAGTCATGTCCTACAATTGCCTCAACTAACGCTTTTTTCTCGATATTGTGCCTCTTTCGATAATCAGACCGGCGTTTACGCGATCGGGTAATTCTAGCTGAGATAGCACGAGATGCTTCATCCTTAGGATGCCTCAAGCGTTCGTGCAATGGAATTTCTGGGGTATTTGTCAAGTCCGGTAGAAAGCAAGCTGTAGACGTTGCTACGCTTACTGATCGGTGTTGGTCGACTTCGACACAACCTGTTTGTGTGCACCTTTCACTGGTGCACTGCTCAATAAGTTTTTTGAGGACGCACACTTGGAACATGATGGTCTATACGTGTTCGCTTGGCCACATCCGTAGCAGAACACGCGGCGTTCAGCTACGCAATCTTGGTAGCGGTGACCATTTTTCCCGCAATTCCAGCAAACCAAGCTGACAGCAGCCAATTCTAATTCGCTTTCGTCAGATTCGCTCTCGGGCTCCAATTCAACAGCTTGGACTGAACGACGAAAAACAGGCCTTGATTTTGCTGCTTGTGGCTTACCTACAGTTCGCATAAACACCTCTCGGGTCCTTACAACGCGACGTAAATGAGCCATATTCGAGATTTTCTCGTACAGCAATTCATGCTGTATTTCGGGTGGTAAATTTGATCGGACTGTCTCGAGCAAAGAGATATCTGTTAAAGGTGTAGTCAACTTGTCGTCCAGGAGAGCGATCGATTCGTAAAACTCATCGAAAGTTTCGCCTTCCTTTTGTTTACGACGATCGATTTCTGCTCGTATATTAACATCAGTGCGTTCGTCCTTAAACTGAGTTCTCAAAACGGTGCGTAATGTATACCATTCAACATGGTCCACACTTTTGTGGTAACGCCAGTACCACTCATTGGCACTGCCGTCCAACAAATTACTCATGTTTTGAGCTAGCAGTTCCATATTGCCACCAAGCGTTTGTTCAGTCAACGCTTCAATCCTCTAAATAAAATCATCTATACTCATAGCAGATTTATTAGAATATCTTATTTTCTAGTTGCTAATGATCTGACTAATGCGATCAGGGCGAATTTCGGCATTTAGAGGAGTCACTCTTGGATTTGAGCTTCCCCTAGATGCGGATATTGGCGGCTGATAGTCGGTATGTTGCCTTGATAACGTTCCGGATCTCTGGTCTGGCTGAATAGAATTAGACTGCCTAAGCGGAGAGGCTTGTGCAGTCACTGCAGTGAGAAGAGTCTGAAATCCCATATTTAAGGCTTGGATAAGTTGATCAGTTTGTCTTGCTGCGGCGTTGGTCATTGCATCAGTTATAGACTTTTGAATTTCGTCCACAGGCAAGATCTGCTCGGGAGCGTTTTGTTGCAACGGAGCTGCTGCGCCTGCGCTGTTCTCTGCATCTTCTTGAGCAGAGGCTGCGCGCAATGTGTGGCTTCTAGTATTCATTGTTACGGCGGGTAGACTTTCAGTTGACTGAGCTGTTTCAGAATTAAAAGTCAGGTTTAAAGTGGACGAAGGTAATGGGCTTTTGCAAACTGGACAAAGTTCTCTATTTCTCACTTTATTGTTAAAGCATACCCAGTGAAATGTGTGTCCACAACTGGTGGATAACAATTGTGCAGGGTATTCTATAGTGCTTATGCAAATGTAGCACTGTTTTTCACCAGCAGAGACTAAATTTTTCTGTAGCTGTTGGTTACAAGATGACCATGTACGTCATGATTGTAAAACAGATTCGACTTTTTTAGCCACAATAAACTAAATTGAGGATATTGTATTGATGCAAATGATTCACTGTTTTATAAAACAACAACTAAAATTAAGTTTGCGAATACTCATAAAGGAGATTATCAATGAAATCAGAACAGGGATGATAAAAGGCAGATAACGTTATTATCGACTCAGTCTTCAAGAAACGCAATTAGTGAAAGAACAGAGGATTAAGTAGAAGCAATACATTGAGAAGATTGAATGCCAGTGGGATTTTAACAAGACTAACTGCATAAAATTCAGTTTCTGCTCGATGCCAGCAGAACTCTATCAATCAAAACAAACAGCTTAAATGACAATATGCGTAGTACGATCGGCGTTACAATCCATTGCAAGAAAGAACATGCATTCCTAGCTAAACAAACATTGAGAGAAAACAGTGTTTGTATTACAAACATGGAATGAAGAGCTGTTTGCGTGGCAAGACTATCTGAGAACTCGGTGCCATGACAAAAACCTCTCACAATAGAACAAAAGATTAAAGACAATAGCTATAGTATGATTTCGGCGTTAAATCTGTTGCAGAAAGAACTCATCCAGCTAATCAGAACTATTGATCATAAAACATTTGTTTTCTTCTAAAGGCAGGCAATTAGAGCTATCTTCAAAAGAATCCACAACCTTTCAAAACAAAGCTTAGGACAAGGGGATTATAAGAAAAGGGGCATCTAAGGTGTATGAAAACCAGTTTGGTTGAGTTAGTCAGGTGTTCTTGACTTAAAAGCGAGTTTTTTTTTTTGTTTGATTTGCTTTTGGGGCTTGCCGGATAGGGCCCCACACGTTGGGCGCCAAATAATAAAATTAATAAATAATTAATCTGTAGCATGTAACGAGTACTTCGACCATGTGACAAGTGAGCTGGTGGTAGTGTAAATTTTTGAGCACGCGCTGGATTCCGGCCATTTCTCGTCGGCTGGGGGGTTCCAAATGTACCAAAAAAATTACGTGCTCTTAGTCTTTAAAAATTATTATTATTATCGCGTGCTATATTACTTAAGAAGCCTAACAACCAAATTGGAAAGAATCAAAGCAAGGGGGAAAGAAGAAGGAAAAAGTAGAGGAACAACAGCAACTAGAACAACACACAACAACACACAAAAATCTATAGTGAATTGATGGCCTGAGGTGTTGTCCAGTGGCCAATTGCCCCGCCCTTCCATGATCGTCAAGGTGCAGTTGTATAAACTTAACAGACCATCCCTTTATTCACTTAGATTCTAATAAAAAGTCAAATCACTTCCGCCTCGCATGACTCCGGATATAAAAATGATTTAAGCGCGATTCATTATAAAAACTATTTTATTCATTTAAGATTAGAGTAAGAATAAGAAAAATATATATACATATGGATCATCTCTATTTATTTCTATATGATTTTTCTCTTTTACTTTCTAGGTTCTTAAAGCAAAGTTTATTTCAATAATGTTGCTTTCTAATTAGCTTTTATTTATTTGTAACAAAAATATACAATTCTCACTTTATTTTAACTTCATTATAAATTTGTGTATTTATTATATAAACATTCTAATATTTTAACTTAAATTTTAAAAATTAACCAAATGAAATTACATGCCTTCAATATAGATAAGTGGACTTAACATTCTGGCCACTACTGTACTTCCAATTGCTTTTATTTTTATATGTTTTATTGACTAAAGCCACTTTCACTTTATTTCATTTTTATTTTTTTTAATCATTTGTTATTTAATATTCAAGGCATGTTAATATTTTCGTTTTTAATCATTTGTCTAGGCTAATAAGTAATAAGGTGAAATGACAGGCTAGCTGCTCTTTAATGTTTTGACTATCACATATTACTTAAGGGGGAACTAAATTCTGGCCACCACTGTGGCTTCATAATAAGTTAGCCTAGGTCAGGCTTATGCCAGCGACAGCTGATTTTAATTGAACATCAGACTTACAGTTTTATTTTATTTTTTGTTGGCTTATTCTTTTCTTTTGTTCTTGTCTAACTTTTTAGGTATTGCCGATTTCTAACGCTGAACTAACGGCAGGAGTTAGACTGGCATTAAGTGCGAACGAAAAATGAAGAGTGTGATCAAAACAAAAGAAAAATGCATTGCACAGGCAAACCCAAATAAATTAAATAAACAGAATATAAAACAAAATTATTATTACTCACATTATTATTGTTAGTCTCCAACGGCGAAAGATCTTTCTCCAGTGGTGACAAGGTCGATGTTTTATGCGATGATGTAGATATGCTTAAGTTGTTTTTGGGTAATTTTAGTATATAACATTAATTTATTTTAGGTTGAACTCATTATTTTAATTATTTTTTTTTTCACTCTGCACGGTCAAAATAAGAATTTTCCACAAAAAAAATATGATTTGCTTTTTTCTAAGCCGACAAAAAAAATAGAACTGCAACTTTTCCTTTTGATTTTTTTTTTTTGAAACGATATATATATATAAGTTAGACTAGATTATATATTATATATATATTCATATTTCTCTTTAGCCACTATATTTTGATTTGCATGCTTTTTCATTTGATTTTTTTAAACTATATATATAAGTCTAGGTTAGATTATATATATTCATATTTTTCTTTTGCTTTTAAACACTATATTTTAATTAGCATGCTTTTTCATTTGATTTTTTTAAACTATATATATAAGTCTAGGTTAGATTATATATATTCATATTTTTCTTTTGCTTTTAAACACTATATTTTAATTAGCATGCTTTTTCATTTGATTTTTTTAAACTATATATATAAGTCTAGGTTAGATTATATATATTCATATTTTTCTTTCTCTTTTAAGCACTATATTTTAATTTGCATGCTTTTTCTTAATACGAATTTTTGGTTCTTGAATTATCTTTCTGGAGTGGCGAGAAAAATTGAGGGGTTCACTTTTAATCAAAAATTTTTTTTTGATTTTTCTGGCACTTTCGATTATGTCACTTAATGATCCGCTACTTCAGAAACCCACTGCGGCCTCGCGTGCCCTCCCGTCCGGGTTGAATATGCCGAGAACACTGCTAGAAGCGGCTCAAGAACCGTGGCGCATTCTGGGCACTGGGGCCAAATGAGCGACACAAAGAGTGGCCGTGATAGCCGATGTGCTGACTCTAGAGCACGAGATCGGGTGTCTAGACAGGGAACAAAAAAGACCAGATCTAAAGAAAGAAAAGCAATGAATACCGTGGGCAAAATATTTTGCTCATTAATTTAATATTTACCCCTTATTTGGGTCTGGCCATAAACTGAATCATTCACTGGCTGTCCCCGCGTCAACTTAAAGGACGGAAAGCCAGAGTCGCCGGATTGGAAACAAAATATTATTTTATTTCATTTTATTTTCCAGCCAAAAATTATATTTGACAATTTATTTCTTTGGCCAAAAATTCCAGATTCCACACAAAGTAATAGCTGGTTGGGGTCACAGGCAGAGACCACGTCTGCTCGGCTCGAAGATTATCAGAGAAAAAGAAACGTGACCGGATCTTCGAAATTCTCAAGACCCTCATTCGACTACCCGATGCAGGGAAGCTTTCGATGGTATGTTTTCGAAACAGACTTCGAAGTGCAATTGGCAAGATTGCATTAAATTTAATCAATATTAATTGGCAATTAGTTTACTCTCTCGGGCCATAGATGGCGGTAATGACGCCGTGAGCACGGCAATAAAAAGAAAAAAGGGGATCTACCAATGCAAAAAAAAATAGTGCATACTTTTAAACGGCTATTTTAATTATAATGTTGGTTATAATGTTACAAGCGCCACTACAGCTGTTGATGCTGATAAATAATATATGCACTTTATGGGGTCTGTCACGCTTCCTTCTGCCTGTTACGCACATTTGCAGGAATACAATAAACCCTTTTACTTAATTTTAAAGTAACGGTTAAAAAAACGAAAGCAGTAATGCACATATAATTATTTGTATGAGGTAAAAACATACAATCGGACAGACAGACAAAATGAATTTTCATTTAATTTTGAGAAGGCCATTAAAAATTTGGAATGATCGAGGTACCATTCCACATCGTTAGCTTCTTCGGATTGGAAACTATGGGTGTTCCCGCTATACTAGCTATTTCCCGCTCAAGTCATAGAACAATCAACAAACAAAAAGAATATTGATCTCAAAAAACTCCAAAACTCCATTTTAGAAGCTTGGCTTGTTCATACAACTTGTAGCTTTAACAATTCCAAGTAACTTTGCTGAAGCGAGTTTACCAAAATAAACAATACCACCGAAAACAAAGACCAAACCATTGCCTTAAAGTTAAAAAAAAATATTTTGTATGAAACCATCGTTGTAACTCAAAGAAGTAATGATGCAGTTCGATTTCTAGGACCCGAAACAGGGGGAAACCGTAAAGTTTGGTTATATCTTTTTTTTCGACAGTGATGATGGTAGCGGCGTGCCGTATTTAAAGGACGTCGCCTTTATAGCAGGATATCGGCTTAGGCATTCTAAAGACTCAGCCACATCGTTAAGAGCAGCGGTGGGCAAGCGCTTGCTCCCGATTCTCTGTGTGCTTAGTTAGTTATGTATGTTTTCGAAAGTGGCGCCAACCAGACGCACAAGCACTGGAACGAACAGGTGCCGAACTCGAGCGAGCTTAAAACAACAAAATACATGGAGTTAAGGAGCCGGACCACAGAAATTTTGCAATAACAAAATACACGCAGTGCTCAGAGTGCCGATCTTGAGCCTCTTTACAAAAACAAAAAACGTGTGTCTGATCCGTTAGTTTTGAGCAGAACCTCATAAAATCAAACAATAACCATACAGAAAAGACTCGAGTCGTAAATGTGTTTATTTTGCTTTAATTCATGACTTCACAAGTTGTGTTTATTGTAGATGTTGTTGTAGTGCTCTCGATTGAAAATTTCGTGCCCACCACTGGTTTAGATAATGCGCCAACTCAAATTGGCGTTGCTTCCAATGATTTTTCTGTTTAATGGAAAAATTAATAAATTTTAAATATAATACAAATTTACATATATTTTTGTCAGTTTAAATACCTGCAGCTTTAACTCCAAAATCGAAGAAATTAAACATTTCTTCCGTGCTGACGAAATGCTGGGAGTTTCATCCGAAGACTTTTCTGCATGCTTCAAAAACATTTCCTTAAGTTTTGCTTCAGTCCAATTCGGAGCTTTCTCAGACAGTGCTGTTGAAACCATGAGCGACCAAAAATGCATCCTGAGATTTGGAAGCAATTTCAAAAAAGTCTTGAAATCACTGAAAACTGAAAGTTTCCTACAGCATCCATCCTTTGCCATTTAACTCTGATAGTTATAATGGTTGGATTGAAGTACCTAAGAGCATGGTCTTCCCGCTTTGGAGGAAGTAAAAGCCCTGTTGCCAATGGCTCCATCAACTCGCAATACTCCTCCAAGTATTTAAACTCACTCGACGACAGCTTTGCGACTCCCAAAAGCATGCATAAATCATCAAATTGATTGTAGGGAATGTCGTTCTCAGATTCGGGATCTTCACATTCTTCGTCGTCAACAACATTGACTACTACAAAACTAAATTATGACTTCAGACTTCAATCGCTCAATTAAATGAAGCTTATGGAACTCGAACTTGAGGTCAAGAACTTGAGCATTATTGCAATAGAAGATCGCAATACATGACGAATGGTCAACAAGGGTGAATTATTATTCACGTTATTCATTATCACATAAAAAAACCTCTACACGAGGTAAAAGTCTAGTGACGAAAGCTTATTCTAGCCCCAAAATTTCTGATATCCAATTTTGTGACGAAATTTATTACATTTAATATATGAATTATTCTAATATTAAAAAATTGTTTGGCATTCGGCACTGCGCATTAAAGTAATTTTTAGGTATAAAGAATCGTGAACTTTTTTGCGCAATGTGCCGAATGCCAAACAATTTTTTTTTAATATTTAATATTAACGTTAGAGCCGTTTTCGAGAAAATCGCCAAAATGTAAGCCAAAAAACCTTTTTCACCTGTAGCATTTCACCTGAATACTTTGCAAAAAAATATTCAAGGTACGTCTAAAAGCCCTCTAGTATACCTTTCTAACGACATATAGAACATATCTGTACCTTTTTTGGTTTGGAAGCTATGGGTGTTTCAAATTTATCGCGTTTTAGCTATTTCCCGCTAAACTAGCTATTTCCCGCTAAAGTCGTAGAACAAAAGTTTCTAGATTTTTGATAAGAAACAATTCCTCATCAAAAAATTTAAGCTTTTTCAGCGCTTTGATCCAAACAAACAGACAAACAAACAAACAGACAAACAGACAAACTCATTTTTCATCTCATTTTGAAAAGGCCCTTAAAAATTTCAAATTAATATATCTTTTGAACCAAATGTCGTATTGGAATGATCGAGGTATCATTCGCGTATTTTTAATAAGAATTTTTAAAAAATATAAAATTTAACCAAAAGGCTCCAACGGCCCCACTAGCTGCAATCATAAAAATTTTGACCCTCCCACTTACACCCCCATATCTTATGAACCAGGTGAGTTACCAAAAGTCTTAGTATGCACTTTTGTTATTGACCGTCATACCTTTCGATCGGTATATAACTCGATCTGATCGGACAGTCGTAGCAAATTTTCCATTCTGCGTGTATATATTGCTAGTCGCCTTTTGCACACTACGTGTTGCTTTCGTCACTAGCGCGGACTGCCGTCCGCAGTGATTTTCATTATTCGATTATTCCTATGGCAGCTATATGATATAGTTATCCGACTTTGATCAAATTTGGTCAGAATGATACAGACAGTCCCAAACATATAATCTGTAAGTTTGGTTAAGATATCTTAATTTATATAATATGATGCACATTAACCTTTAGTATGAAAAACTTTTTGCTTCTTAAATAATAATTAAATCCATCTGGTCCATCATTCTTCTGTCCATGCCATATGTTTTTTTGCAAAATCCAGCCTGGCCAATTTGTGGACTAGAGTAAGAGCTGGCTTCGACTTCATTTTCTTTCACTTTATTCGGTTACTGCTCGATAAAATTTGCAGCACTCGACGTGTAGTTATTGGCAGTTCTAGATTTGTTTTAATTTTTGAAGCTGTTGCGTTTTCCTTTAAGCCGGAGCGAATAATTGCGGTTTTAGCCCTTGGAGAAATTTTAAGGTTGTTGTTCTCTGACCACTTTTTGTTGTAGTTTTCCTTAAGATTGATCACATTGTCTACTGCTGAGGCTGAACGGTTTAATTTCAGTGCAATTTTTCAATTGGACATTCCAGTATCCTTGTAAGGACCTTTGAAATTTCTTCTGATGAAAGCGATGTTCCCTTTCCCATTTTGAATTTCGAAGAAAGGTCAACGATTTTTTGTTATTTTTTGGTCATAAATAGACTCAGCACTTCAAATTAGTAGACACAAAATTTATTTGACTTCACAAGCTTTCTCAGAAACAGCTATAAAGCCATTGCCTTTAATTGAATTTCGCATCAAAAGTTGCAACTAAACATAAAATTCTGCAAAAACAATCAAAAATCTAACGGTAAATGCATTTCTGAAGCTTAAAATAGCCTACGAATAATAATAACAAAAGGAGATGACAAATACAAGGCACCGTTATCTCCAATCACGATTTTTCATGCAAAAACGAGGTGCCTTTAATTAAATTTCGGGGAGTGTAGGTTTCCGACTTTCGCCAAATTTTGTCAGAATTTAAAAGACATTCTTAAACATACAATCTGTAAGTTTGACTTGGATATCTTAAGAAACTAAAAAAGTTTTTCATACTTAATGTTAATTTGCATCCGATTGTCCATATGGCAGCTATATGGTATAGTAATCCGACTTTGACCGAATTCGGTCAGAATGTAAGAGGCAGTCCCAAACATCTAATCTGTAAGTTTGGTTTCGATATCTTGAAAAAAAAAAAGTTTTTCATACTAAAGGTTAATTTCATCCGATTATTCCTATGGCAGCTATATGATATAGTAAACCGACTTTGACCAAATTTGGTCAAGATGTAAGAGACAGTCGCCAACATACAATCTGTGAGTTTGGATTGGATATCTTAAGAAACAAAAAAGTTTTTCATACTAACGGTTAATGTGCATCATATTATATATAATAAACTAGGGGGCTCCGCCCCTGCTCGCTTTGCTCGCCAACCCCCGGCTCGCTTCGCTCGCGGAAAGGAAATTTAGTTAATAATAATTAAGTTTAGTTAAAGTAACCTTTAGTATGAGTTTGGTTGAGATTTCATAAGAAAGAAAAACAATTTTCATACTAATCGATAATTTGCATTATATTGTTCCTATGGCAGCTATATGTTATAGTAATCCGACTTTTACCAAATTTGGTCAGAATGATGAATGACAGTCCCAAACATATAATCTGTAAGTTTGGTTAAGATATCTTAATTTATATAATATAATGCACATTAACCTTTAGTAAGAAAAACTTTTTGTTTCTTAAGATATCTAAATCAAACTCACAGATTGCATGTTTGCGACTGTCTCTTACATTCTGAACCAATTTGATCGAAATCGGTCAGCTATATCATATAGCTGTCATAGGAAAGATCGGTCGAAAATCAGGTGTTAGTATGAAAAACTTTTTTGTTTCTTAAGATATCCAAATCAAACTCACAGATTGCATGTTTGCGACTGTCTCTTACATTCTGAACCAATTTGGTCGAAATCGGTCAGCTATATCATATAGCTGTCATAGGAAAGATCGGTCGAAAATCAGGTGTTAGTATGAAAAACTTTTTTGTTTCTTAAGATATCTTAACCAAACTTACTTTGGGACGGTCTCTTACATTCTGACAAAATTTGGTCGAAATCGGATTACTATATCATATGAAACTAACCTTTGGTATGAAAAACTCAGCAGCTGTATGATATTGTAATCCGACTTTGACCATATTTGGTCAGAATGTAAGAGACAGTCCCAAACATCTAATCTGTAAGTTTGGTTACGATATCTGAAGAAACAAAAAAGTTTTCCATACTAAAGGTTAATTTCATCCGATTATTGCTATGGCAGCTTTATGATATAGTAATCCGACTTTGACCATATTTGGTCAGAATGTAAGAGACAGTCCCAAACATCTAATCTGTAAGTTTGGTTAAGATATCTGAAGAAACAAAAAAGTTTTCCATACTAAAGGTTAATTTCATCCTATTCTTCATATGGCAGCTATATGATATAGTAATCCGACTTTGACCATATTTGGTCAGATTGTAAGAGACAGTCCCAAACATCTAATCTGTAAGATTGGTTAAGATATCTGAAGAAACAAAAAAGTTTTCTTACTAAAGGTTAATTTCATCCGATTATTCATATGGCAGCTATATGATATAGTAATCCGACTTTGACCAAATTTGGTCAGGATGTAAGAGACAGTCCCAAACATAGAATCTGTAAGTTTGGTTAAGATATCTTAACAAACAAAAAAGTTTTTCATACAAAGCAATTCCATGACCTTTTGACCTCAGGTGGAATTTTACAAAACGCCGTCTTATTGCACGATGAAATTGTCTCAGCTATGTTGTGTGAAAATTTCAGCTCTTTACCTTTAGCCGTTTGGCCTACACGTTGATGTGTCAGTCAGTCAGTCAGTCAGTCAGGACAAAGAGTTTTATATATATAGATTAAGTAATCTCAACTAAACTTACAGATTATATGTTTGGAACTTCTGACCAAATTTGGTCAAAGTTGGATTGCTATGTCATATAGCTGCCATAGGAACAATATAATGCAAATTGTCAATCAGTATGAAAATGGTTTTTTTTCTAAAGAAATCTCAACCAAACTCATACTAAAGGTTCCTTTGACTAAACTTAATTAACATTATTAACTAAGTTTCATTTCCGCGAGCGAAGCGAGCCGGGGGTTGGCGAGCAAAGCGAGTAGGGGGTGGAGCCCTAGTTATATACATTCTTGATCAGCATCAAGAGCCGAATTGATTTTTTATTTCAATTTTTATTTCAATTTTTTCCGACCCTGCAAAAGGCGAAAGACTATTACTATTAAGTTTTATTTTGGTAATTAAAGTTATTTATTACTGTATCGCATGCAACAAGATCGGTTAAATAGAACCGCAGTAATGGCTGTTTTAAATTTATTTACATACAAAATAATTTATAAATCAGATACAAATTTTGTTTTTGTTATTCTTTATTTATTTCTAGCTGTTTTTCTTATTTAATAAGATGTAGCAATATTTGTGTATGCTTGAATTAATGTTGATAAAAGAATTGCGTAGAAATAATTTAACACTATTCTAGCCAGATTTTTCGGAAGTGAATATTTTTAACCTGTTCTAATACCATTATGGAGCAATTTTGTGGGTTAAATTTAATTTGTGTTGTTGATAATGTGAAAAACTGTACATTATAAATACTTTGCCTAAATTTAACGTGAAAATTTTCGTTTTATTAATTGCTATAAAATATAATGTGAAAACCGAAACAAGTCCTACACTGAATCAAAATATAAATGAATAATATATAACCATAAGTGTTTAAGTGTAAAAAAAGAGTAGAAATTATATTTTTATTGAATAAAATAAGCACCATTTTCTTAATTTATATATTTAGTTTTTCACGTGCTTCCACTTATTTCTGGCTTCTCGTTTGGCTTCCGGAACGAGAGAACTTTTAGCTCCGCCTAATATATTAGTTGTTGCTTGAGTTGCCAGAACAGCGGGACATACAACTAGCTGAGGTATTTGCCTGACAACAGCACCAACCGCCCCACTATATCCCTTTTGATCATGTTCCACAACTGCTGCCTCCATGAGTGTATTCGCAGATTCATTTATACCCTATAAAAATAAAATGCATTTAGTTTATTAGAATTTGGACAATTTTGTATGTAGAGCAGTGTTGTCCAAAAGTAGGCTGTAGACTACTTTTTCCTATCCCGTGGGATACGAAAAGCCTGCTTTTGGACAACACTGATATAGAGTTTAAAATTTTGGCGCACTATGGGGACTATTTAGATTTTTTTGGCATTCGTTAATATATTTAACTATTTAACGAATCAAAATTTTATTGGTGAAGTTCTTCGCATTTGAGTCCCAGTAGCCCAGTGACCACTAGCTTGCATTTTTCGACAAATTCATTATCAATCATATATTTGAAAATCAATTCCACGAATTTTGATTCAAATGAAGTGGAACTTCTAAAGCAGTGGTCGGCTCGGCCTATGCGCGACGCATAGGTTTTTGTTCTTTTGCAGCGCTGTTGCACACGTAAAGTTTTTTACGCAGCAACCGTCACCAATACTATCACATTTTTCACTCTTTGACGTGCATGTAATTTGGTTGTATTAGTACCGACCACAGTTCTGAAGCTTGTCAAACAAATATTGTGAATACTTTTTTGGGTAATTGTCTAGTACGTGCACGACCTCGTCAAAAATTATGATAAAACCCTAGATAGACGGCAAATTATCATGAAATATCGTATAAAAATTTTGTCCCGCTTTCCCGCGGTTTCATTTTAAATGCATTTTAAGGTTTAGCGAAAAATACAAAACAAAAATCAAAGCAGGGTTTTCACAATTGGTTAAAATGTGTAGGAGTTTTATTAGTTTCAATGAAAACAAGGGGGCTCCGCCCCCTGCTCGCTTCGCTCGCGGTAAGGTGCGGCTACAGTCGAGTATACTCGACTGTCGGATACCCTGTGCCCATAGTCTTATATGCTGTTCGGTACGCCGAAGATTTGATGCCCTTGCGAGCGTTGTATTAAATTGTCGACTAATATTTATAATGACAGTTATATGATATAGTAAACCGATTTAAATCAAATTCGGTGGGGTTGTATAAGACCCCACCAGATGCATTTTCTGTCAAGCTGGCTAAGAAAATTACTAATTTGGAGTTTAAAGTGCTCGGCAACGAGCAAACAGTAGTGCTCGAAAATGATTTTTGTCCTCTCATGCAGCACAATGGATAGCACTCAGCTTTTGTCTTGCTGTATTGATAAATGTGACGTCACATGGCATTTTGCAATGCACACATACATATGTATAAATCTATGTATTTACACAAATATATTTTAATACAATTGTAATACACGTAAATATGTACATATATCAAGAATATATATGTATACTTTATGGGGTCTGCCACGCTTCCTTCTGCCTGTTACATACATTCCAACGAATCCATTATACCCTTTTTTGCCCATTTTTAATGGGCACAGGGTACAAAAAAAACAAAGTAAGCTTTTTGTCTGGTTTTGCAGTGAAGAGTCTAATCAGCTGGGCGATCGAAATAGATAACATAACATGCTCTCTTAAGTTGTAACATTTGCATATCTTCTCTTTATCACTTTCGTTGCACCTGACAGTTAGTCTCGATTCGTGTACTATTGTCGCCGGTCAGATTTTCGCTCGACCAACCAACGTTGTATTTTTTTTCGATCGTTTTGGCACTTGCTACTTCGAGCTAGCTGCCAATTTACAAACCTAAAAATACTTAGTTAAAATCATTAGAAGCGGCAACTTCGTGACCGCTCTCTAAACAAAACCAATATTGTTAACTTTACTTAAATGCCCTACGTTGTTAAATATATACATTAAACAAAAATTTATAAGTGTTTCTCGATTTTCAAAACCCTTGTTAAATATAGCTAATGAAAAAGCTCATTGGCTCAACACTTTTCAAAATAAGTTAAAATGTACAGAAGTCTTATAGGATAAATTGCATTTGATTTTCATCAATTGTTCTGAAAGTTTCAAATTTATTTGATTTCAAAAAAATGTATTCGCTATGTCGTGCGTGGTAAAATTAAGTGCAAAAGGGTTTTACAATTTAATTAAATATATCTATCGTGGCTAGGATGCAAGTATGGATTGTTCGCCATTCGCCAAATGGATAATAATCAATTATTTTACTTTTTACGTGCTCATAATGTGGTGCTAAGTGAGAAAATTTGTTTCAAGTGTGGTTGGCCGTGCAAATTTTACTCAAGGAGCGAAAGTATTTTTAATTTTCGCTGCTACGGCTTCGAAAATGTTCAGAAACCCAAGAAGAGAAAGAGGAAGGTTCCGTGCAGTTTCCAGAAAAGTGTACGAGCCAACACCCTCTTTGAAAGTCAACAATGAAGTGCATTTCGCAGAGGAAAATCAGGGAAGACAGCCGCAATCAAAAAATGTTTGCTTGCAGCGCGCTTTTCCTCTAATTATTTCTTGAGCAGGACTCCGACGCTGAAGACACTGAACAAACCAAGACCCACTTTTCGACACCGATTTAGACCACATATGTGGAGTAGGCCTCCTGGGGATACCACAATGAAAAAAAAACGAACCTTGAACTTTACCACACATGGTGGTGCGGAAAATAGTAATACAGTAATACACTTATAAATAGTTATATGAAGGACAATTTATAATAATTCGCGGTCCATCGAGGACTTTTTGCAAAAAAAATATTTTAGCAATGATAACACGGTGCTACAAAAAAAAAAATTCTTCTGGGATCCGACATAGCGTAGGCTGTAGATATAGTAAAATAAAAATTTTTGGCATACTAGAATTTTCTGTTGCACATCGAAATATTGAATAACGGTAAAAAACCCGTTTTTTCGAGGTTGATAGAGTTAAAAAATCGTTTCTCTTTAAATATAGATTGTAATTGTAATTATATATCTAACCTTTCTAACGGTGTATCACACTGAAACCTCGGATAAAAATTGAGGGAGCTACATGTAATTATATATCGATTTTTTCGGTTTTTTGCGAATTTATTGCACTTTGTGTAAAAATTACTTTTGGTATGCAGTTTCAAAAAACATTTAATTCTGAAATTGAAATCGAGCAATACTTGATTGAGTTATTCAACTTTTTGTGAAAAAGCCTCGACTAAATGAAGCGAAAAAAAGTCAAATGTGTTTTTTTTTTAAATTGCTGCCAATACTTGGTCGTTTTTAGTTCTTTTTCGGTACATTTAGGTATTTTTACGCAACTTTCATTTCCGAAAATCTATATATATAAAACTCTTTGTCCTGACTGACTGACTGACTGACACATCAACGTGTAGGCCAAACGGCTAAAGGTAAAGAGCTGAAATTTTCACACAACATAGCTGAGACAATTTCATCGTGCAATTAGACGGCGTTTTGTGAAATTCCACCTGGAAATGTGTTTACCCGAGGTCAAAAGGTCATGGAATTGCTTTGTATGAAAAACTTTTTTGTTTGTTAAGATATCTTAACCAAACTTACAGATTAGATGTTTGGGACTGTCTCTTACATTCTGACCAAATATGGTCAAAGTCGGATTACTATATCATATAGCTGCCATAGCAATAATCGGATGAAATTAACCTTTAGTATGGAAAACTTTTTGTTTCTTCAGATATCTTAACCAAACTTACAGATTAGATGTTTGGGACTGTCTCTTACATTCTGACCAAATATGGTCAAAGTCGGATTACTATATCATATAGCTGCCATAGCAATAATCGGATGAAATTAACCTTTAGTATGGACAACTTTTTTGTTTCTTCAGATATCTTAACCAAACTTACAGATTAGATGTTTGGGACTGTCTCTTATATTCTGACCAAATTTGGTCAAAGTCAGATTACTGACTTGCATAGTCTTTCTCTAAAAGTCGGTGCGAAACTTAAAGCCGCCAAAACTATGCAACGGAACAAGATTGCAAATAAAAGCTCTTCATAAATATATAATTGAAGCCATTGTTTTTACTGGTTGCGCCAAAGGCGAAACTGTACACATACCAAGAATACCTCTTATAACGAATAACCAGCCTTTTGAGTTTAAGAGACTACAATTTCCGGTAAAAGTCTGTTTCGCTATAACAATAAATAAGTCACAAGGGGAGACTTTAAAGCTGGCCGGACTAGACCTAAGAGATGATTGTTTCTCTCACGGTCAATTATATGTGGCCTGCTCAAGAGTTAGTTCTGCTAGCAACTTATTTGTTCTAACCCCTGATGGCAGAAAAAAAAATGTTGTTTACAGCGAAGTATTACAATAGCCAAAGACCTACATCGGTTGTGTGCGAGCGAAGCGAGCCGGGGGTTAGCGAGCGAAGCGAGCAGGGGGCGGAGCCCCCTAGTCTTTTATAATTTTGTTAATTATTGACCGATTTTGGAAAATAGACGCGTTTTATTCATGAAAATGTGTTCTTTTGAAATAAAAAAAAAAGCTGAAGTAGTTTCTAATAAAATAGTGTTGAAAAATGTAGCCAAACAAAAAAAAAGGTTTTGCCTAGCAAATACTCCAATAAGGGATTTGAAACCTGTAAAGTCATCTATGGCACGTTTAAAGACCTAAACTTCTTCTTTTCCATACCGGTAAAAAAATTAAAAATTTCGATGTGTAACAGAAAATTCTAGTATGCCAAAAATTTTTATTTTTTTTATATCTACAACCTACGCTATGTCGGATCCCAGAAGTTTTTTGGCTGTAGCACCGTGTAATTCGCGGCCCATCGACACTTCCAAAGTACTGCTATAAAAATATCTTACGTATGTTGTTGCTTGCATACATAGATACTCGCTTGACACTTATTTAAAGTATTTAAATGACGCGATTTTTTATTTTGCCATAATTTTTGACAACTTTCGAAAAGCTTGCTTTGATTTTTTTTTTGCACTGAAACTTTAAAAATAAACCGCGGGACGAACTAACTACACAATAATTTGTGGTCCCTCGAGGATTTTTGGCGAGATATGCACGTACTAGACAATTACCCTTTTTAAGTTTCGGTCTTGCAATCTTGACCCGCCCATTTTCCACCCTTGAAAATGATTTATTCAAAATCGATAGGACCCATGTCAATTTTCTTCTGACTTAGGGCTATGAAATTTAAAAGATGATGAAGTAAGCAATAATTTAATGAAGGCTACCTCTTTTACGATAGTATAGGCGTTTGCGACACCTTCACGTAAATCCTTTGGTCGGCCTTGTCGTTTTTTACCAATTTTTGTTTTTCTTCTTCTGTTTAACGATGGTCCAGCAGACAGCATGTCAAACGTGGTCTCTGCGGTAAACTGAAAAATAGAAAAAAACAATTACTAAAAAATTTTATTTTTTTTTTGTAGATTTTGCACAAGCTGATTACCTAATGCAATAAGGAAAGTATATGCATATGTATGTTTTTCATCTGAGCTACAGTACAAGACAATGTAGCCACGTCCGTGTATTTCTACGAAGACTAGGCTTTCGGTTATAAAGCCATTCATCAATGTCTGCCTACAATATATTATATGACGGCCATAGGAACGTTCACTCGAAAATTAACCTTTGAGATATTTTAACCCATATGTTAAAATTTTAGTTTTACAAGAGTAATATTATCTTCAATGAATTTTAGATAATTTTTTTTTATTTTTTTTTATTTTTTGGGAAATATGTTATTACTTAACGTTTATTTCAAGGCCTATCTACAGTATGTATACTATAAAAGCCCCCTTCCATTTTCTGAAAGCTAATGAATATATCTGTTAGTCATTTTCACATGGTTTTAAAATTAAAAACGATCAAGGTAGATTAAGAGCATTTTTTTTTAATTATTCTTACCATTTCTTGATTTTCATATTCTTGGAATGACATAACAAAGACGAAACCCTTTCCATGCCCCATATAATTTAATATATAAATTTAATATATAAATTATTAAAAAAAAAAAAAATATTTGCATTCGGGACATTTCACTGCCAGAAATTTCGGCAGAAATTCAATTTTTTTAAGAGTTATGCAAAAACAATATTTTATTTCAATAGAGAACTCTTTGGGGCATTCGAAAATCATAGTGTTGTAATTTTAATTGCAACTGCGCGATTTTACGAAGCCCTGAAAGTCAACGAATATTTTACCACATGCTTTCTCTTTGTTCGTGTTGCAAATAAGAACACATTTAAAATCGTTGTTGTTTAAAATCTACGTAGAACTTTGAAGCAAATCAAAATGGAAAATAAAGTTAAAGGTATCTATATTATAAGTGTTGTCATGCATTAGTTGTTTTACTTGATTTGTCTTTGTTACATGTGCTTTGTAAAGTGATGTTCTTTAGCAATTCTAAACTAAAACTTGTTGTGTTCCGTGAAAGAAAAGTATGATTGCTTCAAATTATAAGCCTATATAATAATATATATTTTTGATCTTAAAGTAAAAGTGGAATCAGATATTTACCTGAAGTAAGTGAATTATTCTTGACGTAATCTCCAGTGCTGCAAAAGCAGTTCGGGCACTAAAACTTTGGGCACCAAGCTGAAAACCTCGAATAATTCTCCCATCCTTGTTATATTGTCGTAATGGAAGTCTGAACAAATCAAAGAATCCTTGAACTATAAAAATACGTAAGACATTAGTTTCTTAAAAAAACAACATAAGTTTCTATCCATTTGTCCCTTCGTCTGTGTGAACACGTCGATCTCTAAGACTATAATAACTAGATATTTCGAATTTGGAATGCCTATTTAAAATTAAGTATCCCAAACTGTAATTATACTCTGAAAAGTTCCTCTCGGTCGGATAGTTCTCTTGAAATAAATTGAATAAATAATTTTTAAATAACCTTGAGCCAAAGAAGGAAAATAACCACTGAAAGGTGCAGTGGGCACCAAAAGCTCGTAAAAGATATCGCTAACGATACCTACGCGAAGCATTAACGTTCAAAACTATCGAGCAAACACTCGCAAACGATCAGCAATGTAATCACCCGTCGCTCAGTTTGTGGCAGAGAAAGTTTCGTTCTCGATAGCTCGAAAAAGATTCGTTTGCGAGCCTTTTTCGATAGTTTTTGCGAATCGGTTAAGAAGTAGTTTGTGAGCCTCTTTTAATATCTTTTGCGAATTGATTCAGAAGTCGCTCGTGAGCCGTATGTGTGTGATTTGATGTATTAATACCAGAGATGTGCCTATAAGCATTACCATTACTTTTTAATTAGCATTGAAAAAAGTTGTACTAATGAAATTTTATTTCACTAGCATTGAAAGAAGTAGTGCTAATGAAATGGACATTTCACTAGCATTGAAAAAGTAATGCTAGTGAACAATTTTTTTTATTGGCATTGAAAATGAAATGTAGTTAACATTTTTTTTTTTTGGCATTGAATAATTCTAGTGAATTCAAATTTAACAAGCATTACAATTGAATTTTTGGAATAATTAAATTTGGGAATTTGTCATCTTAAAACTATGTTGAAAAAATGTTAAAAATATGTTAAAAATGTAGATAAATTTTAAAAATATGTTAAAAATCTAAAACAAAATTGAAAAATTTGAGAAAATTAAGAATAAAAATAATGTTAAGTATCTAAAAAAAAGGTTAAAAGTTTAAGAAAAATGTTAAAAATTTAGAAAAAAAATTTAAAATCAAAAAAAAGTTAAAAATAAAAAAAATTTAAAAAATTTGAAAAAAAATGTTTAAAATTTGAAAAAAAAAATGTTTAAAATTTGTAAAAAAAATTTTAAAAATATGAAAAATCAAAAAGTCTTAAAAATTTTAAAACACATTTTTAAAAATACTTAAAATTTTATTACATTTTCTTAAATTTTTAACATTTTTTTTAGAAATGTCCATTCCAGTAGCATTACTTTTATAAATGCTAGTGAAATGGCAAATGCATTACAAAAGTAGTTAATTGGGCCCGTTTCTGATTTATACTCAACAGCATAAAGTAATAGTAATACAACTTCCTTGTTAGAACTAAAAAATCAATTACAAGAACTAGCACAATTTTTGCGTCAAATATACCAAATTTTTTGTATTGTTATTGGTTAATTGTTAATGGTCATCTAAAGGCTTTTGTTTTATAAATCAACTTAATAATAATTTTAGTGTTTTAAAAAACATAAAGTCTCTTATTTAAAGTCTTTATAGACTTTTATTTCTGATTGATAAATTTATAAGTCCGATCGGCATGTAGGGGATAATGGTTCATAGAATGTCTTACTGTGTTACTGGTGATGTAATTTTAAAATGTCTGTCTTAAATATTAGCTGAGATATTTACAAAGTCTTTCTTCCCAAATTTTTTAATTAATAAAAGTAGTTAAAGACTTTTAATTTATTCCTCAAAAGTAATAGTCTTTAAAGACTTTTATAAAAGAATGAAAATAAGAATCAATAGTAATAATTATTTTTAATTTATTTCTTTATTTTTTGAATAATTCTTAAATTTAATTTATAAAATAAAAGTCTTTAAATAACCATTAAAAATGATTTGTTTGCTTATTCCTCAAAACAGTTATGGTGCCTGGTTAGAACTCAACACAGGATTTTTCGAGTGTACTATCTACTAAAGATGTATGTATTATACGTAGTATGTTTCGTTATGTACAAGTGTATAAAGAATTTGATCTTTAAAATATTTGATTCTATACTTACATAATTCAAGGACTGCATTCGTAGGCCCGATTCCACTTAAAATATTAGGCAGCTGGTTCCTTTTAATATCTTTAATCCATTCCTTACACAAAAATTCGAAAAGCTTATTCCAACCTAGGAGTCCTCGCCTGAAAGATTACAAAACATATGTAACAACACATTTTTATGGAGTATCGAATTCAAAGAAAGCCATTTTAAATTACCATAGAGTAACTTTTCTCAGTACAACAAAATCCGACAAGACAAATTTTCATATTTCTGGAATGCTAACAGTTTCAGAAGAGTGTGTTAGATCACATATTTTAGCTTGGAGTTGCACTAAACATTTTCTTTTCGTTTTTCTCCATCTTATTGTAGGCCCGACAGCGAAGACAGAAGATTGAGTATGAAGGTACGTTTTGGCAAATTTTCTTCTGCGTTATGTCGAAAATATATAAAATCAAATAAAACTATGCTGAAACCACTATTTTGAATTTTAAAACTTTAAAAAGATGCCGCGTTTATTTATTCGAATTTTGGAAGAAAAAAAATAGAAAAAAAAAGCATATAATAAGCTGGCCATATTCCGAATATTGCGGCTAGTGAATATCGAGAAACTCAGGCCACGTATTTGCAATGCTTCTTTATGTACGTTTAGCAATATAGAAATTTAAAGAATGCAACTCTATGATCATCCACCAATGATTGGAGTTTGCGATCAATTTGGAACTAACTGTGCTTTAAATAAAGCTTGTCGGCTGTCTCGCAGTGTACCTATATATTATATATAAAACTGTCCTGACTGACTCACTGACACATCAACGTGTAAGCCAAATGGCTAAATGTAAAAAGCTGAAATTTTCACACAACGTAGATGACTGTTTTATATATTTTGAGCCATGCACGCGCATAAACTCCTCGTTCGACGTTCTGACTGCTACTGTTTTCGTGCTGCATTCGTAAATCGGACAGCTGTGTTGCCAATTTTGCTATATTCCCGCTAGATTTACCGTTTTGCAATTGGCAAATGCGGGATAAATTGTAAAATAGCGGCTAGCGGGAATTATAGTTTTTTTTTAATTTCAGAAAACTACTGGAAACATTCAAAATATTTTTTTTTATTTGTTGATTACTATATTATAAAGTTCTTAACATTTTTTTAACAGACGGACACGGCTAAATCTTTTCGATTTTTAATACTGATTTAGAATGTATATGCCGATTTAGAACCCTTATGCCTGTTACACACATTTGCCAATTTTTAAGGGATGCAGGGTATAAAATCAACTAAAAATCTAAAATATCAAAAAAATTTGAGGGCGTGAGCAGTTAAAAACACTGCAGCTGACTGCACGCGTGCAAGGCTGTGCCCACCGCTGCTATAGGACTATCACAAAAATTGATGGTAGATGTTGCTCAGTGTGAATTGAGTTATGTATAAGGTTAAGTTGCGTTTCAAAAAACAAACTCATGATACAATGATGGTGTATAATTTTCTTTTATTTTTCTCTTCCCTATAGAATGGCAGGGTGGGAATCAAACCCAGTTTTCGAACTGAAAAAGTTATATTTTGTGGCAAGTCGGTGATTAACCATAGAGCCTAGAACTAGATTAGAATTCTCTAATACCAAAGCATCATATTATCGATAAAACAAATCGTATGCAAAATATTACAAGATTTAAAATTGGAAATACTATATGAATAACGAAACCACTTTGTTTTAATTAATTTGGTTGACGGAGGGCATAGCTTTGGTATTTTTAGGGAAAATTACTTGGAACATTTAAATTTTCTCATATATAATATTTAATGCGTAGTAATATCGGCTTAATTGTTAATTATTACGTCTTACCATCAATTAATTCAAATCTGGGCTTTGTTCTTTCACTTCCATAAAGCATTTTGTGCCAAATTGTGTTGTTGTTAAAAAAAATATATTAACAGCCGTGACATTAAAAGAAATTACAACTTTAATTTTATCTAGAAATTCCATCAAAGGGTTCTCCAGTCTATCACAATTTTTATAAAAGGTGAACGATGATAGATGTGCTATGGTAAAAGCGACCATTTAGTTGTCATTTTGATACAAAAATAAGTGAGTCGTAAATGTGTGCCCATCCACAAATTGTTTGCATGCCAGCCGATTTTGGGGTTAATCAGCGTAGCCAACTTTTCCGATGATTTCACTAAGGAATGGCAGGCAACTAAAATTTAGGCAACATAAATGCCTTTCACGTTTGATTTTGTGCTAAACATTTTGCCTGCCTGACACAACTTATACTCCAATTCTAAAGGAGAGCCACTTTTATAAACAACAGAAAATATAATATTGAACTTTATCAAACGTTGTATTTTAAAAAATCTGTATTAAACTTACCTATTTATAACTTCACGTAAGCTTATACCAGATCCTTGTAACTGTGCAAGTCCCATTACTAAACCCGTTATTGGACCACGGGAAAGCTCAATTCTTCGTCCATGATAGTCAAAACATATCGGCAATGCAGGACTAAATATAAATTCTTTGAAGTAAATTGGATCATTTAAAGAACAATCTTCGCAAGACTCATTCGATTTTAAAGTATTTTCCTTAACGAGATCAGCTATATCTCGATCTATTATTTCATTATCTTTGAAATCAGTTGGCACACTAAACATTCCATTAACGGCCATTACTGGTACATCTCGATTTAAATCTAAATCATTTTTACATGTTGTGTCCACTTTTTTCGACCTTTCAATTAAAGACGAAACAAATTCTTCCAAAAACATTAATGTGTCTTGGTCAATGTTAAGTCTTATTGGCAAAATGGAGACCTTCAATGAGCATTCTTCAGCCCGTTGTTTATTATGATTTGATCGAATATTAAGCGCCTTCACGGTGATCATATTTTCATTGTTTCTCTGCGGTATATTGTTCTTAAAAGGGTGATAAAGAAGTTTGTTTATATCTGAAGAGATTAAACGATCCCGTATTTCTATATCAGAAATAATTAACACTTGTCTGGATGAATATGATGAGTTTGTTGGATATGTATCATGTGAGATACGAATTTTTGTTAACTGAATTTCCACAAGTATATCTGAATTACGCTGTGAAACTTTTGATCCATCCGGAATGAGTTTCTTAAACTGTTTGTGGCTTTCATTTGGAGCTTGTGACACACCGTGCTTGTAGGCTTCTGACATTCCGTTGCCTGCTGAAAAGCTGAAAAGTAAAAGATCGATTAAACTGGATCGGAAACTGGATTAAACTGGAACGATCGATCGATATTATTTAAACTGGATCGACATTTTAAGTAGGACATAAAATGTATACACTTGTAAAATGAATTACAATTTTACAATTAACCAAAGGGAAATATTTTAAATATTGGGGCCTTTCGCTTATGGCCTTCAAGAATTGAATGAGAAGAGTTTGGTAAATTTCCTTTTTTTTTTTGCTTACAGTTTTTTGTTGGTCCGGGCCTGTTAAAATATTAGTCATGCATCTGGGTGCGTAAGTGAAAAAACTTGCTTCGAGTGCGAAACTGACACTTTGTATTGGGAAATTTTTTCAAAACATATTTGTTTTCTTTCTGTTATCCGGATAAAATGCAAATATGCAGGTATGTATGTAGATTAGGCAAAAAAGGGTATAATGGTTTCGCTGGAATGTAAGTAACAGGCAGAAGGAGGCGTGGCAGACCCAATAAAGTATATATATTCTTGATCAGTATCAACAGCCGAGTCGATTTAGCCATGTCCGCATGTCCGTCCGTCCGTCCGTCCGTCTGTCTGAACGCGCCGATCTCAAGACCGGGTGCAGATCAAGATCGTTTCTATTTTTGGGTCGGACCACTATATCATATAGCTGCCATAAGAACTATCGGTCAGAAATCAAGTTTTAGTTCGAAAAACTTTTATGTTTCTCAAGATATCTCAACCAATATGACAGAAAATTCATTTATGTTGGACTTTTACATCCTGACCAAATTGTGTTAAAATCGGTTTACTATATCAAATAGCTGCCGTATTTTATATCAATATCCGAAGCATATGAAATTCCAAAAGTTTCCACTATCTTCAAAAAAAAAATTCTTTATAAAGTAAAAGCCTAGTGACGAAAGTCTTTTCCTGCCAAAAAATGTCTGATATCCCATTTTGTGACGAACAATATTAAATTTAATATAATAAATTATTAAAAAAGAAAACTTTGGCATTCGGCATTAAAATTATTTTTGGATATACAGAATCGAGATCTCTTTGCGCAATGTGCCGAATGCCAAACTTTTTGAAAAAGTGAAATTTTTAGTTTGTACATTACAACGTATCGAAACTGTCACAATCCGTGTGCCTAGTATTCTCTTAAATCGCCGAAATATAAGCTAAAAAAAATATTTTAAAAGTAAGCCTAAAGCCCTTAACAATACATTTCCAACAATACATCCAACAAACAAGTGTGCAGCTTCTGTGGTTTGGAAACTGTGAGGATGTCAATTTTAGGGAATTTTGAGCGTTTTCCCGCTTAGCTAGCGGTTTTTCCAAAAAGTCGTAGAACAAAAATGTATAGATTTACGATAAATCTAAAAAAACAAAATCTAAGCTTTTTAAAATCTTTTATACGAATAGACATACTGACTTTTCATCCTATTTTGGAAATGTCACTAAAAAAATTAATTTTAATTGATTTTGTATGTAACTGTCGGATTTGGATTATCGGGGTATCACTCGAGGCATAATTTTGATGAGAATAAATAAAAATTTAAACAAAAAACTTCAACGGGCTTAGTATACAAATTTTTTCCGTAATATTTGGAATAGACAAAATAGAAATTTTTAAAAAGCACATACCCTGTATTGTCTTTTGTTTTAGGTTCAGCAGAAATCTCGGGAAAGTCCTTTCCCCCAAACAGATGCCAAGTAAATGTCATTTCACATAACGTATAGCTTTCTTCAGATTTTGGAAAATGTACAGGAGGGCGTAGGGCGTCAGTTTTTTCACTTGGTAGGCAGAAATGATTGTCAACTATTCGGAGTGGATCTTCAGATACAAATACCTGATCAACTCCAAATTTATCCTTTTTAATTCAAGTAAAAAAACAAATGTGTTCAAAAAATTACTAATTTTAAGGGAATTACTAATCTTTAAAAATAAAATATATTACGACAGGAGATACTCAGACACAAGGAAATATTTAAATTGCTTACCATAAAAAAAATCTCATCATCATGAATAAAGTGGAAATCTTTCTCTTCTAATGTCGGCACAGATTTAAATGATGTTGCCCCAAGTTCGGCCTCGATTTGTGGTAAAGAATTTTCCAATTCTTCTTGGTGACAACAATTTGTTTGCAGCTCTTTGTGTTCAAAATCTAAAATATTGCATTCATCCAAGCTGTTGTAGCATAAACAGGAGGTACTTTGTAAGCTCACAGTTTTTTTAGGAACCAATTTCGTCGTCTCTTTAGTTTTGTTTGAAGAATGTGATGTGGTTTTTACTTCTACATCTTTTACAGCATCGGCCATAAGTTTATTTATATGTTCCATTGTTTCATCGTTATTATGGTAGGACTTTGTTCCATGACTTCTATCCCTTTGATTTTGATCAATCTTTTTATCCATTGACATTAAATCTTTATCGTTAGCTATATATGCAATAAGTTGAGCCAATGCATCCGCTGAGTCATAGCACGTTTTTAAATGTACATCGTGAATTGAAGATCGTAAGTCAATATTAGGATAAATTTTACTTTGATCATTAAGACGTATAGAAATATTCAGAAGCCCAGCATTCAAGACTGGTACTAAACCATCATAGTTAACGGATTCATTTAAGTTGTCCTCAGATATAACCTATAAAAAGAATTTTATAAAAGTGTATACAGATTAGCATATGTATACGTGTTTATGCGTTACAGTTGATATACGATTTTTGACCAATCAATCCTACGGCAGATATGTGATGTTCAAGATTATAATTATAGATAATGTTAATTACCAAAAAAAGAAAGTATTATTTTAAAAACTGTGGGTGTGGTGGCTTTTCGTAATATGCGGGAGTGCAAATAGACGTGAAAAAATTTTAAAACAAACTTGATCGGCGTGTGGTTTATTGAAGTCTGTGTGCCAAATTTGGTGGCACTATCTCCTATATTCTCTAAGAAAGTTCTCTGTTTGAATCGATCAGTCGTGTTTGCTTTGACTCCTTAAGTTTGGTTAACTTTGTGCGATAATATCGAAAGTTAATTGAAATCTTTTTTATATATTTTGTGCTTTAGTGAAGAATTCATCATCTGCTGTGCTGAGTGCAATCATTTGTGCATTGTAAAACCTTATAATTGCATTTTAATTCTGTGAATCTGCTAAGCATTGCTTTGCCACTTCTGATTAAACAACTATTGCGTGTTTGTTTTGTGTATTCCTTTCTTCTTTCCTTTCTTTTTTTCTACAAGGTTTTGTGTGTGTTAGTGTGAGAGTGCGAAAGCTCTCATAAGCTATTGTTTTGTCGCTCTCTCTTTTATCTAAGCTAGTGTTGAGTTCGCGCCGTTTCGTATTTACATAAAACGACAGTAGGAAACATGTCGTTCTGCAAGAAAAGCTGCATTTTGAACCTTGCTCTATTGGCACCTTGTCAGACGGCTCAATTTTTCGGTCCCCCGTAGAACTTCTAGGAATTACCAGCCCTTATCCCTGTCTACTTGCACGACTTATTACGCTTTGCACAGTTCCTTTCTGGCTTTGTGCACAAATTATAATAGCCTCTACCACGTAATTTCCACAGAACTCTCTCTCCCTTCCATAAAACCCTCTATTTTCCTATACCTCTTGAGAAATCCCTAACCATACTAACAACGATACTTACAGTATATATACTCGTATTACAATTAACACTTATACTACTACTTTTACACATACTAATAAAAAACTAATACTTATTGATCTGATTGGGTTATTGGGTTTTCCCCAATTTTTGCAACAAATGTTGGATCAATTAATACATTTTTGAATACCCCCAGCTTAAACTTAATTTTTTTTCTATATTTTCAGTTATTAATTAAAAATTTTTATAATATAATTTTATTTTTTTTAATTTTACGTTTTAGTTTTATAATTTTATTTAAAATTATTCAATAACATTTTCTGTCGACTGCTTTTAACCGACGTTAAATAAATAAATAAATAAATAAATAAATAAATAAATAAATAAATAAATAAATAAATAAATAAATAAATAAATAAATAAATAAATAAATAAATGTCGCTTGGTCTGAAACGAGCTCGTTGTTGTGAACTTCTAATTCTATTCTACTCTACAAAATTCTGCGATCCCTTTTTGTATACCACGTTGTAGTCATATCCTGATTGTTGCATTTTCCACCAGACTAACTTAGTGTTTGGTTCCATAAATCCCATCAACCACGTTAGTGGGCCCAAATAGATAAGGTCTGAAATGTTTCAATCCCCAAATAATGGCGAGCATCTCTTTTTCTACTGTCGAGTAATTTACTTCCGTGTCGTTCAATGTTCTGCTCTCGAAGGCTATTGGTCTATCAGCACCCATTGCCCCTTGCGATAGTACTGCTCCTATAGCAAAATTGCTAGCGTCTGTGGTCAATATAAATGGTTTAGTGAAATCCGGGTACCTTTACACAAAGGAGGGTCTTACAATAATCGAAAGTGTTAGCGAATTCATTGTCTATCTTAATTTTTTAATTTCCTTTTAGCCTTTCTGTTAGTAGTTTAGTAATTTTCGCCAAATCTTTAATAAACTTCCTACGAACGACTTTATCTGTTTAGGTGTTTTCGGTATAGGAAATCGCTTTATTGCTTCGATTTTCTTAGTATTCGGTTAAACATTCTCCTGTGTGACTACATGTCCCAAATACTCAATCGCCTTCTTTAAAAACTCTGATTTGTCCGTTTGTAATTTAAACTAGAGGTCTGCATGAATGCCGAAAAAACTAGCTTCAACTAAATTCAGCTCAAAATTAACTGAGTGTAATAAAATTCGAAGCCGAAAATATTTGATTGAATGTGTGTGTTCGTGTGGGTCTCAGTAGCACAACATTTAAAGGAAGGGAAACAACATAAATGAGCAGCCGGCTTACTGTTGCCGTTTTGCTGTGCGTAAAATATTAAAAATAAAGTACGTAGAGCACTGATTAGTTTTTATTTTAAGATTGTACTATATATATTTATTTTAAAATTATTATATTAAATTTGAATGTAAAAATATTATTTTATTTATGTTTTACTGGCTATTATGCAACGTTTTACAGTAATTAAATTTCTAGCATCGGAAAAAACTCGCTCCGTTAATGCGCTACTTGTTTAATGTTGCAGAAGCCTTGTATTCCGCGCTCCATGTGGTCAGTATTGATGTTTACTTCCATCTATTCTACATATTCTGAGAAGTCATAATCTTCATCTTCAGTCTTCCGACTGATCACAATGCAAAGCCAAAGTAAATGAACGAGTGTACATTGTATGTTAACGAACGTACTAATCATTTTAATGCTTTCCGCAACACGATAAATGTCACTTTGCTTTACGAACTAATTCATTCGAACGCATAACCTTCTCATACTCTCTCAACCACATAAATTCAACTTTTTGTATCCTTCGCAGTCACTCAATTCTATTATATTCGAATGCATTCTATTTCTTTGCCAATATGATTGTATTCATGCAGACCTCTAATTTAAACCTTTCGTCCCTTAGCCTCCAAAACACTTCCCGTAGATGTTGCATGTGGCATTGAAGACAAGATGAATATTCGATAATATCTTTCCTATAAGGTCTCCCATGAAATTATTCATCAACCTTTGAAAGGCAGTCGGAACATTGGTTAACCAAATGGCATTCTGACATATTCAAAATGTCGACTTTCGGTTGTAAATGCTGTCTTCGGAACGTCCTGCTTCAATCTGTTGATACCCACTAGCTAAATCCAGTACAGAGATATACGTAACTCTATCTAGCTTATCGAGTACCTCACTAATGACTGGTATTGGATATCTGTCCTTTACGGTTTTTTCATTCAAATTCCAAAAATCCACTACGAGTCTCCATTTCTGTTTACCAGACATGTCCATTTTCTGATATGTCTATGTCTGATAACCTTTTGCTCGAGTAGATATTTCACATTATTTTTTATCTTCCGTAAAATGAACCGAAAAATAAGTCTTGGTGTTGTTTTTCTTCATAAATTGATTAGTGACAAGACTTCCCTTTTAGGACGCATAATTTTTCGGTCCCCCGTAGGCCTACCAGGAATTATCAGCCCTTACCCCTGTCTACTTGAATGACTGATTACGCTTTGCACATATCCTTTCGGGTTTTGTGCACCAATTGTAATCATTGCGGACGGCAGTCCGCGCTATTGACGAAAGCAGCACGAAAGGTGCAAAAGGCGACTAGCAACATATACACGAAGAATGGCAAATTTGCTATGACAGTTCGATTAGATAGTTATATACCGATCGAAAGGTATGACTTTAACTAACAAAATTGCATACTAAGACTTTTGGTAACTTGGGAGGGGCAATATTTAAATGATTGCAGCTCGGCCCTTGGAGCCATTTGGTTAAATTTTTTAAATTTAAATTATATATTATTATCAAAAATACGTGTCGAATGGTACCTCGGTCATTCCAATCCGACAACTGGTTCAAATTATATAATAATTTGATATTTTGAATGGACTTCTTAAAAAGAGATGAAAAGTTTGTTGGTCTGAATTTGATTTGTTAGCTGGCTCGAGGTCTTGATGTTCTTTATTTATTTTTTAATTGCCGATATATTTCGACTTCAGGGCGACTACAATGAACATTAAACATAAAAAAAACATTGAACTATTTAAATAAATTAACATACATTCTATTGTTGGTTTTACAAGTCCGCGTTCGTCGACTTGGAGTTTGTGACTGTTTTTTCGCAGTTGTCAGTATCTGTTTTGTAGTTCACTCATTGGTATGTTGGTGTGTTTATTATATGTAGCATTTCTACTGTGTAGCGTTTTTTGTAGTGTTGTTCTTGTTGCAATATTGTTGTTTCGTCAAAGTTTGCGGTGTGTCCGCTCTCTACGCAATGTGTAGCTAGCGCTGTTTTTTGTATGTTTGTTGTTAGGCGGAGTTTGATGTCTGACTTGTGTTGTGATAATCGTGTTTTTAATTTTTATTTTGTGGTGCCAACATATACTTTATTGCACTTATTTGTTATGTTGCCACTGCATGGTATAAATCAAAGCTTTAAAAAAAAGCTTAGATTTAATTATGAGGAATTGTTTCTTATCATAAATCTAAAAATTTAGTTCTACGACTTTTTAAAAAAATCGCTGGTTAAGTGGGAAATAGCTAAAACCAGATCAATTTAAAAAAACATACATAGTTTTCAAACCAAAGCTGATCTATTTATATGTCGTTAGAAAGGTATTAAGGCGCGCCTTCAAAGTGCTTTGCAAGAGCGCAAGTGAAATTGTACGTGTGAAAAAAGGTTTCTTAGCTTACCTTTTGGCGATTTAATAGAAAATGGCTCTAACGATTTTTATTAAATTTCAATATGCTATAATAAGCAAAATTTCGTTCTTTTTTGGTATATGACACAATCAGTTAAAAGATTTGAAGGATATTACCTGTTAACTGCCAAAATGCCAAACTTTTTTTTTTAAATAATTTATATATTAAATTAAATATTGTTCGTCACAAAATTGGATATCAGAAATTTTGGGTCATGGAAAGGGTTTGATCACTAGTCTTTTACTTTGTAAAGAAGTTTTTTTGTAGCCTATATCACGTTATGTCCACAGAACTCTCTCCCTTCTATAAAATCATCTGAATCTCTAATCATACTAATAATGATACTTACAGTAATTATATTCATATTACAACTAAAACGAATACTAATACGTCTACAGATACTAATAAAATAGTATTACTTATTGATATTATTTGGTTCTTCTGGGCTTTCCCAATCCCAATAGCAACAAGAGTTGGATCATTTAAATTAAAATTTTGTTAATACCCCCAGATCTTATTACTTAATATATTTTTTTTTATTTTCTTTCAGTTTTTGTTAATATTTAAGTTAATTGTAATTAAACTATTTTTAGTTAAATAAATAAATAAATAAGAAAAAACACAATACTAATAGAAATCTAGGCGCTCAACGGACGGACAGTCAGACATGGCTATTGATGCTGATCAAGAATATATATACTTTATATGGTCGGGATGTCATACATTGCAACAAATACAACATACCCTTTAACTTATTTTTTAAGTAACGTGTGTAAATACCATTTTTTTATCGACAGTTATGACTGTATTAAATTGTAAATAAAAGCGTGTAAAAGTATGTAATGACAAGCGATCAGACTTTGTAGTTTCTTTTATTGTAGCTCGTTAATTTAAGGTGTGTTTCGTGCCTTAAAATTAGGCACGAGCCCAGCCCAATCCGAAACGAAATGAGATTTTCGAGAACCCGACATATTTGTGTAAAGGCCTGGCACGGCCCACGCCCACCTTTCATTAAAATTTAATTGTTATCCCTTTGTGGTCGCATGCAGACGTATTACGGGTGTTAAAGTAAATATTGTGAAATCAAAATTTAAAATAAATTCAAGATAAATATGTTGAAAGACCTTTAAGTACACATGTTAATTCTTAAACTATATTTCTATATATATAAGTTAAGAACAAATATATCCAAAGTTTTTATAACTGGAAATGCAATAACATCCACCAGTCAGGTGCAGTAACCCCAATATTGCCTAGCAACCCAAATGCCAAAATTCTGGGAACATTGGGCAACAAGTCAGGTGAACTAGAAACGTCGCTACCATTGCAGCAGCTGTTGACGCTGTTGCCTCTGCCAACGTCGCCGTCGACTCACACAGCTCTCTTTAGGGTTCTTGTTAGCTTAGTCTAATTAGTTTTAAAATTGTAACACAACATAACAGTCTGATTGGACCAATAAAGCTTTTTTTTTTAATCCAACAACTTGTGGGTTTTATGTGGTAATATAGTGGTTTCTAGTGGTTTTCTACAAACATTTTGGTTGGGCAATTAAAAAAGGAAACGGTAACACTGTATACTTACCACTGGACCTAAAGAAAAGATGCAATCTTCCGTCAGCACTCGTAAAGTACATCCGGTCATTGGATATATAATGTTACTACTTAGAGAGCAATATCCAATATCGACAAACGCACGGTAGGCAAAATATTTTGGTCTAAAAAGAAAATTATTTAAATTCGTTAACACAAAAATTAGTTTTTAGGTACAGAAAGTGGGTCTACAAAAGCCTTGCGCTTCATAATTGACGACCCCTATTCTTAATTATCTTAATTATAATTTCGAATGACATATTATTAAGCGCATTAAAAAATCTTACCGATATTCAATTGCTAAATTCCACATATGGCCCTGAATTTCTGATACAAGTGCGAATGGCTCATATGCTTCAATGGGAAAGTCCTGAAAAACAAATAGATTTCAAAACGTATTAATTAATTTGAGTGCGTTAATTTATTTTATTTACTTATTTGTTGCCAAGTTTTTTGCAGCCGACACAATAGTATATATTTAAATTAAAAATGTTAAATAACAAAGTATGTAAATTATATTTAAATGTAAAAAAATCTGCTTTCTCTCCTGGACCTGACAACATTCCTAATTGTGTCCTTAGGGAGTGCTGTTCTTTTTCAGCTGCACTGTTGCTAAAGCTTTTCAATATATCCATTGAATCTGCAATCATATTATATCATTCCTCTCCACAAAAAAGGTGGTAAATCTGATATTTCGAATTACAGAGGCATTGCAAGGTTATCAGTCGTCCCTTATCTTTTTGGAAAAATTCCTTTTTCTTCTTTGCAACATCTCTGTAAGTCAATTATTTTCCCTGCACAACATGGCTTTGTAAAGGGTCGGTCCGACCAACTTACTTGAATTTACCTCTCTGATAAATGAAGCATTTCTAGAGAAAAAGCAAACTGATGTCATATACACTGACTTCAGTAAAGCCTTTAACTCTGTGAACCACGAACTTTTACTCTACAAACTTGATTCTATATGGTGTTCGGCCAATCAGTTGCATCTAAATTGCTCAAAGTGCATGTACAATACATTTAGTCGCTCTAAGCTCTATCACCGCGGACGGCAGTCCGCGTTAGTGACGAAAGCACCACGTAGTGTGCAAAAGTGACTAACAATATTATACAGGAAGAATGGAAGATTTGCTACGAATGTCCGAGCAGATCGAGTTATATACCGATCGAAAGGTATAATCTTAACTTAGAAAAATGCTTACTAAGACTTTGATATCTCAAATGGTTCATGAGATAGGGGGTGTAAGTGGGTGGTGCAAGATTTTAAATGATTGCAGCGGATGGCGCCGCTGGAGGTTTTCGGTAAAATTAGTTTTGTTTTTATTATTCTTATCAAAAATACGCTTCGAATGATACATCCGACAACTGGTTCAAAAGATAATCAATTTTCAGTGAACTTTCCAAAATGTAAAAAAGTAAACAATGTTGACCGTTGGTTTGTTTGCATCAAAGCGTTGAAATAGCTTAAACTTTTGATGAGGAAATATTCCTTATCGGAAAACTAAAAATGTTTGTTCTACGACTTTTTGAAAAACACGCTAGGTTAGCGGGAAAGCGGAAAAAACCCGCGAAAATTATAATTATGCCAAACTTTTTTTTTAATAATTTATATATTAAATTAAATATGGTTCGTCACAAAATTGTATATCAGAAATTTTGTGGCATGAAGAGGCTTTCGTCACTAGAGTTTCGTTAAGAAGTTTTTTTTGGAAGTACGATTGACAACATCTTGAAGTTTTATTTGATTGCAAATTGAACTTCAATTTGCACATTTCCACCATTGTTAATGAAGTCAAGGTAGTACTTGGATTCATCAAACGTTGGTCGAAAGAATTTGATGATCCTTTCATTACTAAACTTTTTTATGTCTCATTAGTTGGTCCTATCCTGGAATACTGTTCATGTCAGGGAAGTCAGGGTATTGCTATGTATGAACAGGGATTAACACCTTAACCGAAACCGTAACCTTTAACCGGTGAAACCGTTTAAAATATGTAACCGTAACTGCCGAAACCCATAAACCGAAACTCTTTAAGCCGAAATAACCGTTTAGTAACCGATTCATTTATAAGGGTTAACTTCGGTTCTGGCCGTTTCAGGTACTGAACAACTTCGAACTGCCATAACTTTGTCAAAACTCAATCAATTTACAAGACCGTTGTAAATTTTTTACCTCTAAATTCGTTCTGCATTTAATTTTTTCTTTTTAAAATTTTTCGAAAATTTAATTTTCTTGAAACTTTACATGTTTTTTTTTCGAAAAATTCCGAATTTAAAATTTAAAAAATTAAATGCAGAACAAATTTACATTGCGCATGGAAATCGATTGACTTTTGGCAAAGTTATGGAAGTTCGAAGTTATTAAAAATCAGAAAAATCAAAATAATCGAAATTTTCAAACCAAATTAACCAATTATAATAAAATCGACTTTACGCTGGACCATTCCAGTAACTATATAACATTATTATCCAGGCTATTAAGAGCATTAAGTCTTTTTTCATGTAAAGCAATGAATAACGCTTCTTATTTTGGTCAACCGAAAACCTTAATTTTTATTTTGTTTATTTTTTTTAAACCGAAACTTACAAAAAACTGATAACCGTTACGAAACTGATACTCCAAGATTTTGCATAACCGATAACCGAAAACCTTAATTCGATCATAACCGAAACCGTAACCGAAACCGATATTTGTTTCGGTTAAGATTTCTTAATAAAACTTACAGATTATATGTTTGGAACTGTCTCTTACATTCTGACCAAATTTGGTCAAAGTCGGATTCCTTAAAAAAAAAAAAAAAAAAAAATATTGCTAAATTATCGATTGAGTATGGAAATTGTTTTTCTTTCTTAGAGAAATCTCAACCAAACTCATACTAAAAGTTACTTTGACTAAACTTAATTAACATTATTAACTAAATTTCATTTCCGCGAGCGAAGCGAGCCGGGATTGTCGAGCAGAAGCGATCATGGGAGCAGACACCCCTAGTGTATATATAAAACTCTTTGTCCTCACTGACTCGACTGACTGACACATCAACGTGTAGGCCAAACGGCTAAATGTAAAGAGCTGAAATCACACAAAACAGCTGAGACAATTTCATCGTGCAATAAGACGGCGTTTTTTAAAATTCCACCTGGAAGTGTGTTTACCCGAGGTCAAAAGGTCATGGAATTGCTTTGCATGAAACACTTTTTGCTTCTTAAGATATCTTAACCAAACTTACAGATTATATGTTTGGGACTGTCTCTTACATTCTGACCAAATTTGGTCGAAATAGGTCAACTACATCAAATAGCTGTCATAGGAAAAATCGTTGGAAAA